>CM050905.1:3622500-4222500 GCA_027726005.1 Juncus effusus | reverse complement strand
ACAATAACCTAACTTTTCCTACCCCTCACGTGTGATGAGATTTGAAGAAAAAGTTGATAAATATGTTCTCTCTCCCCTTGGCTGATTCAGGACAGCAGAAGAAAAAATCATTTTCTATCTGAATAAGGGTCCAATATACAAAATTCGTTAAGAACATCTGTTCGTCGATAACAAAGCAAATATTTTACATAAAGAAATCTAGCAATTGGATAAAAACTTAGAGAGATCCATGCGTTCAAAGTTGGAGTCAGACAAAAAAACATAATCTGTTTCTGACCAACCCGTGGTAATTTAAGCATTTTCTCAACTATGGGCGCTATTCCTGGCTCATTCTTTTTTCTATCTCCTCAAGACATGCATAAAAACAATAACCTATCTTTTCCTGCCCCTCACGTGTAATGAGATTTGAAGAAAAAGTTGATAAATATGTTAACTCTCCACTTGACTGAATCTGGACAGCAAAACAAAAAATAATTTTCTATCTGAATAGGGGTCCAATATGCAAAATTCGCTAAGAATATCTGTCAGTCGACAACATGGAGAATATTTTACAAAAAGAAATCTGGCAATTGGATAAAAACTTAGAGATTCAAGCATTTAAAGTTGGTGTCAGAGAAAAAACATAAGTTGTTTCTGACCAACCCGTGGTAATTTAAGGATTTCTTCAACTACGGATGCTATTCTCGGCTCATTCTTTTTTCTATCTACTCAAGACATGCAAAATACCAGTAACCTATCTTTTCCTACCCCTCACGTGTGATGAGATTTGAAGAAAAAGTTGATAAATACGTTCGCTCTCCCGTTGGCCGAATCTGGACAGCACAACAAAAAATCATTTTCTATCTGAATATATGTCCAATATGCAAAATTCGCTAAGAACATCTGTTTGTCGACAACAAGGAGAATATTTTATAATAAGAAAGCTGGCAATTGGATAAACACTTAGAGAGATCCAAGAGTTCAAAGTTGGAGTCAGATAAAAAAACCTAAGTTGTTTCTGACCAACACGTGGTAATTTAAGGAGTTCTTCAACTACGGGAGCTATTCTTGGCACATTCTTTTTTCTGTCTCTTCAAGACATGTAAAATAGCAATAACCTATCTTTTTCTACCCCTTACGTGTGATGAGATTTGAAGAAAAAGTTGATAAATATGTTCTCTCTCCCCTTGGCCGAATCAAGACAGCATAACGAAACATATTTTCCTTTCTAAAGAAGGGTCCAATATGCAAAATTTGCTAAGAATATCTGTTAGTCGACAACAAGGTGAATATTCTACAAAATGAAATCTGGCAATTGGATATAAACTTAGAGAGATCGAAGCGTTCAAAGTTAGAGTCAGAGAAAAAAATATAAGATGTTTCTGACCAACCCGTGGTAATTTAAGGATTTCTTCTACTACAGGCGCTATTCTTGGCTCATTTTTTTTTCTATCTCCTCAAGACATGCAAAATAGCAATAACCTATCTTTTTCTACCCCTTGCAAAACCGTCGTTGAATTTCACACAATTTAACAAAACAATTTATATTTCCGTATTAATCAATTTACGAGTATGAGCGGTAAATGAGTTTAGGGGTCGAACACAAGGAGGTGTGCCTCAAGAATTAACTAGTCTCAATGATTTATCTCTAGTGCAAATCTTTTAATTTAAGGTTTATTACGTAAATTTTCAAGTTCAAATTCAAATATCAGTTTTGTTTCAAAAAAAATTCAGCACGTCACACTTGAGTGATTTAATTCGTAACTAGACAAAATAAACTCCGAATCCAACAAACAAGATACCGTTGGAAACTAGAAAGAAAGATCTATGATATGGTTATTTACTGTTATTATTATTTTATTCAAGAATTTCGAGATATTTGCAGTTAAGTCTAGAACTTATTTCAGTTTTAAAATCGGTTCAGCAGCAAGTTCAGAAAATTATAGAAAATTCACCAGAGCTTGAAAAATCCCAACATTGTGCAGAAATTCAATTATCAAGTTTTGAATTAGTTTTTAATGTTTTGTATAATTGTATTTTGTAGTTTGAGATTTATAATCAAATTTCAGAGCTGGATCAGAAACTGGTTCTGACAGACCAGCACTCACAAAAACTGTTATATCTCCTAATCTGTTTTAACAACTACTCTTTTAAAATTCATATTTGGACTCTACACTTCAAAATAATTCAAGTCGGACTATTTTTGGATTTTTATTATTTGTTTTTATATTTTTAAAAATTCAGAAGGAAAGAAACAGTGAATCTGAACAGAAAGTTCAAAAACAGAAATATTACAAACTTAGAAAATTAATATCTTACAAATTATAAATCGGAATTGGGCAATATTTGATTTGAAAATTATCTACTAAATGAGAACTGAATTTTAAAAATATTTATTTAATTTTTCAGATTTGAATAGGACACGAAATTAAGGAAAAAATACTGAAAAACAGAGAAAGAACAGCAGCAAGACAGAAACTGGATTAGGGTTTGATTTTCGGTTTAAAAATAGGGATTTATAGAAAATTTATGATGTGTAACAATCATTAATCACTAAGTGTATAATTTCTCAGATTTAGATGATGGATTTGAGCAATCTAAGCTAAGATTTACTCAAGAAATTGACTCAAGAACTAGTTTATTCTAAAACACCCATTTCAAAACAAAACTTGATTTAAATCAATCACAACTCCAAATTAATCACACAAAATACTAAGTTAAGTGTTTCAAATGATTAACAAGCCAATAAACTCTATATTTAATAGATCAATTGATGAAAAATACTAAGCTAAGCAATTTTTCCCAATTTATTCAAAAATATGTATGTTCATGACTATTCATCAAAATTCAGCAAAATTACATGATTATAAAGCAAGATTTCATGTATACAAATCACAAATTCCCCTCCCTATCTAGATTTACTCACACATATTCACGAGAACAAGAGTTTGACAAGATTTCATCATAATTATTACAAAATTGAGTTCTTGTGATCTAAAATTCAAATCTAATTATTTAAAGAGAATTGGACTAAACCGAGAGTTGGAGATCCATCCGGTAACTCCCTCGAGTCGAATTGAAGCTCCAATTGCGCCTCGATTCAAGCTAGAATCGACCGATTCGAATTTTCCCGAAATCAGCCCCAAATTGCGTGTTTTCACTCAAAAAGAAAATTATAGATCAAGAAAGCTTGAAACTCATTAATGGAGGTTCCAGAGGTTAGAGAAGAAGAATGGAGAGTGGTGTGTTTAATGGTGAGGCTTGACGGGTGTTTTATAGGCTCAATTAGACTTGAGAGTCCAATGGTCTGTTTTGAATGGAGAGGAGAGTAGGGGACAAACCGAGGCTTGTGATTGGCTCCGGCGGATCAGGGGGTTGTACTGAGGGTATGGACGAAATTTCGTTGAAAATGGTTGAGAATTGGATGAGTATTTGGCGGTTGAATTTTACTCTGTTTTTTTTGGGCGGAAAATTAAAAACTCAGATGCGATCTGAGTTTGAATCGCAACTCGTGAGACTGAAGGTGGTCCCTGTTGCGTTTGATCTGCTGCGGCGAGATGGCGGAGGTTGATACGTCGCGAGTTGTTCTGTGTGATGAGTCATTGTTCTGTTCAGTTTTGGCGGAATGTTTCTGAGTTTTATTTTATTTTTATTTCTTTTGTTTCGGTCAGAGTTCCTGACCTCAAAGCCAACTCGTTCTCCTTATTTCTTCCACATTTTAATACTTTCTCGTGATCTAGAATTGTTCCCTACTTCCCTACGAATTCACAGAACTTTGAATGCCGCAAAATGGTGAAATAACGCTCAAGTTATGATCGAAAAACCCCCTTCAGCTCCATTAATGGTACAGCTCAGCCATGTTTGACATTTTGAGCTTAAACTCGAAATTCACTCAGCAATATCTCGAAAGATCAACTACGCATCCTTCTAAACTCCACAAAGTACCATTTTGCTGAATTACAACTTCTCATTTCCTTTATTTCCATCAAATTTCGTCATTAACCATCATGGTTGTGAAAAGCTCGAAAATAACCAAGTCATGATTCAAACACGTGTTTCAAATGGTTTTTAGACCCAATTGAGACCTCACACATCATTAAGCTACCTCCTTTAAACTCTATGAATCAAGAAAATATCACCTTGTTTGAGAAATTCGAGTCAATTCGATTTGAATAAAGCATGACCGTTCAGGCTGAATATCGTCGAACAGTTGGCTGGCACAAATTCAAACTTGAATTTCTCACTCATTTGTTTACCATTATCTGCGTTCTTGGTAGACATGGAAAGAGGGAAATAAGGATAAGATAATGGAGTTAGTTTTGTGCATAAAGGAGGTCTGTGATGTGAATGGTTGCCTTGAGAAAATTCAGCTCGAATGGTGTAATTTCTGCAAAAACAGATTTGAATTTCATCGAACACTTTCTTCAAACTCGATTATCTCACTCAATTCTTCATCATTTGCTGATTTCTTTATATGGTTGGAAATAGGGGACCAATAAGAAGCGAATGGTATTGGAATTTTGTCCATTAGAGGTCTGTGGAGGGAATGGCAAGCTCGATAATTCCTCAGCTCAAACGGTCTATTTTCATGGCTGACAGGAGGTTTTTCGCGTTTTCCGGCCAACTCCTGCTGTTCCAGCGATGACTAATCATACGGTTGTGCTTGTCTCGTCAAGACGAGTCGAATGGTATTGAGTTTGTTCAATTTCAAGCATTTCGAAAAATCAGCGCTTTTGAGAGAGAAGAGTTGACTTTGACTGCGACGGTTGACCAGAATTTTGACGCGTCATTTTTTCGCTATTCTTTCGCTGCTAGGTTTATTTTGAGGAGTAAAACGATGGTTAAGATCCATTTGATCGGAACGTCACATTCCGATACGAAACGTCATAAGAAACGTGGACGTTTCTTCTCTGTTTTGAGACCGACATGGTCGGTTCACGTATCGGTTTGGCTGAAGAACGTCATGAGACAGTGGACGTTTTCATAACGTTTTGTGGTCGTTTCTTACTCGTTCCAATGTTTGCTCTTTTCCACCAATGTTTTCCATCGTTTAGGGTTGGAGAAGTATGTGTATGGTCCAATTCTTCATTTTATGGCATTTTCACCTGTAAAATTACACAAAAACATATTAAGAGGTTTCAAATTATGTTTTATGAATTATTTGCATTTTTTACACATTTTATGTGAATTATGATTGAACTTATCATGATAAAAACTTTAAAAATGTGTATAAAAATATACATTACAATTCCCACCACACTTAAGCCAAGCTTGCCCTCAAGCGTAAATTAGAATCAAGTTTTAGGGTTTTTAGAATCAGTTTAAAGCGTTTTGAAAAGAGATTTAGTTATTGCCATGAATGTTATATAGTAATATTTGATTATTATAATAATACACGAAGTTCGATGAATATCCATTAATAATTTCAAATTCAAATTTATTTAAAATTCCCCAATCCTTCAAATACGAACCTTTTTTCCAAAAAACAATGTCCTAATTTTGTTTTTGATACTTTCTCCACCTAAATTTAAAATGGTGAATTTATACAAATTACCCCAAAAGTTCCAACTAACTAAACTTTCTCTTTTATAAACAAGTAAAAGTTGGTATGCTATCCACTCATGTTATCAAAAGACAAGCTGTGCTTTGCACGTACAAAAAATCCATCATTTTCTATTGCGGATATGTAAAATTTTTCTTTTTCAAGGGTTTAAAAATAATTTTTCACATTTTAAAATTTTTTTTTGTGAAGGGATAACAGGTTATGATTTCGGTCACTTGCTTTTAGTGCGAAAATTAGAGATGGACATATGAATCATTAGCTTGTCATAAAAGATAGGTTGAGTTAGAAAAATTTTGCGAAACTAGATGGGATTTCTCAAAAGTAAGGTTTGATTTCTCAAAAGTTTTAATCACAGCATTACTTTAAAGAAAACGATTTATAATTTCATTAAAGGGGCAAGTGAAATATTTATGAATTTTCGAAACGCTTAATGGATTTTAAATGGATATTATAGATGGGATGAGGTGCAAAATATGGCATTTATGATGATAATTAATCTCTTTTTGAATTTTCAAATCTTTTCATCATTTTCCAAAACCCTAAGTGATTTCAAAATGTTGCCTGAGAGGGCTTAGTTTTAAAATATTTTCCATTTCAAAAACCTTTTACTTTTCATTTTAAAGTTCTCGCTTTTAAAACATACAAACTTTTATTTTGAAAAACAAACAAAAATGAAAGAAGGAAAGTAAAATTTTAAACTTTTATGGTATTTAAAATTTTTTTTTAATTTTTTCAGTTTTTATGAATTTTTACATTTTTGCAAGAAAACAAAACTTGGTTTTGCACAAAACCACCCCACCACACTTAAACCTTTGTTTGTCCTCAAACAAAAAGTTCAAAACTAGGGTATTTGTGGAAATTGGAAAGATTATTAGAGTCTTGTGCAAAACTTTCCCCGCCACACTTAAACTTTTGCGTAGCAATTATTTAAGTGTGAGAGAGAGTTTTGTAAAAAGAAGAAAAATAAAATAAAAAAAAAGAAAAATACGACCTGACACGATGAGTTGCCTCTCGCCAGCGCGCCCTTGTTTAACGTCTTGAGCTCGACGCATGTTTTCTCATTTGTTCGTACCTTCTCCGCTCGGGTACTCGCCGAACTCTTGCTCGTCTAGCCACCTGGTGTCGTGATTTTCGTAAAATGCCTTGAGTCGGTGCCCATTGACTTTGAACGCGCCATTCTTTTTACTACAAATTTCAAAGACTCCAAAGGGCAAAATATTTGTTACTTCAAAAGGCCCTATCCACCTACTCTTCAATTTCCTGGGATGTAACCTCAATCGAGAATTGAATAACAAGACTTTATCTCCCACTTTGAATTCTTTTCTCTTAATTATCTTGTCATGATAGGTGACTAATTTTTCTTTATAAATTCGAGAGTTGTCGTATGCCTCAATTCTAATTTCCTCCAACTCTTGTATTTGTAATTTACGCATTCCCGCGTCTTTTGGGTATTCACAATTTACGTTTTTAATTGCCCAATATGCTTTGTGCTCTATTTCAACAGGTAGATGACAACTTTTACCATACACAAATTTAAATGGTGTCATACCTATTGGTGTTTTGTACGCGGTCCTGTAGGCCCAAAGCGCATCCCCAAGCCTTTGACTCCAATCCTTGCGAGAGGGATTAACCACTTTCTCAAGGATTGATTTTATTTCTTTGTTTGAGATTTCGGCTTGTCCACTCGTTTGGGGATGGTAAGCGGTAGACATACGGTGTTGTACATGATAATTTTTCAATAGGTTTTCCATGTATTTGTTGTTAAAATGGGAGCCCCTATCACTTATGATGGCTTTAGGGACTCCAAAACGCTGAAAAATATTCTTTTTGAGAAATTCTATCACCGTTTTGGAGTTGGCATCCCTTGTAGGAACTGCCTCTACCCATTTTGACACATAATCCACACACACCAATATGTAAAGATAACCATTGGATTGGGGGAAAGGACCCATGAAATCTATCCCCCAAACATCAAAAAGCTCACAAAACAATAAAGTTTTGAGAGGTATTTCATTTTTGCGGGTTAGATTTCCTGTCTTTTGACAATTTTTGCAACTCTTTACAAAGGAATGAGCATCTTTGTAAAGAGTTGGCCAGTACAAGCCACTTTGAAGCACCTTGTGGCCTGTACGTTGCCCCCCAAAATGACCCCCACATTCCAAAGAATGGCAAAAAGAGAATACCGACTGTTTTTCGTGGTCAGGCACGCATTTGCGCACCATTTGGTCAGAGCAGATCTTGTAGAGATGAGGGTCCTCCCAAAAATAATAGCGCGCGTCGCTTTTTATCTTGTCCTTCTGAGCTCGAGAGAGAGTGTTAGGGAGCTCCTCAGTCTCCAAGTAGTTGACGATGTCGGCGTACCAAGGCATCACTCCATGGATGGCGTAAAGTTGTTCGTCAGGGAAGAGCTCGTTTATGGGAAGTATATCGCCTGCTTTTGTCGGGAGTCGGCTGAGATGATCGGCCACCAAGTTTTCAGCGCCTTTCTTGTCCCGAATCTCCACGTTGAACTCTTGCAGGAGAAGGATCCATCGGAGAAGTCGAGGTTTGCACTCCTTCTTTTTCATCAGGTGTTTGAGCGCCGCATGATCTGAAAACACAACAACCTTCGTCCCGACCAAATATGATCGGAACTTTTCCAATGCAAAAACAATTGCTAATAATTCTTTTTTAGTTGTGGTGTAATTTCTTTGGGCTTCGTCTAGGGTCTTAGAGGCATAGTAAATTACATGAGGATCCTTACCAATGCGTTGGCCCAAGACGGCACCAACGCACAAGTCGCTAGCGTCACACATGATTTCGAAAGGAAGATTCCAGTCGGGAGGCTTGATGATTGGAGCCTTGCACAATTTCCCTTTTAAGATGTTGAATGCCTCCTTGCACGCGTCATTGAACTCGAATTTTACTTCTTTTTGGAGAAGGCGACACATGGGTTGGGCGATCTTGGAGAAATCTCGAATGAATCGCCTATAGAAACCCGCATGGCCGAGAAAGGAGCGTACGTCTTTCACATTGCGAGGATATGGAAGCGTCTTTATTACGTCAATCTTTGCCTTGTCGACCTCCAGGCCTTTTTCTGATATTAAATGCCCTAAAACAATTCCTTGGCTCAGCATAAAGTGGCACTTCTCAAAATTCAAGACAAGATTAGCTTCCACACACTTTTCCATTATTAGGCCCAAATTATGGAGACACTCGTCAAAAGAGTTGCCATAAATGGAAAAGTCGTCCATAAACACCTCAATGAATTTAGAAATATATTCAGAAAAAATAGAGATCATACACCTTTGAAATGTACCAGGTGCGTTGCACAACCCGAACGGCATCCTTCGATAGGCGAATGTACCAAAGGGGCACGTGAAGGTTGTCTTCTTTTGGTCGTCGGGGTCGATGGCAATTTGAAAATATCCCGAATAGCCATCCAAGAAGCAATAGTAAGGTCGCCCTGCTAATCTTTCGAGCATTTGATCGATGAAGGGAAGAGGGAAGTGGTCCTTCTTTGTCGCCGCGTTAAGTTTCCGATAGTCGATACAAACCCGCCATCCATTTTGCACTCGCGTTGGTACCTTCTCGCCTTCGGCATTTTCCACAATCGTGATTCTAGTCTTCTTGGGAACCACATGAATTGGAGATACCCATTCCGAATCGGCCACCGCGTAAATGATGCCCGCATCAAGAAGCTTGAGAAGCTCCTTTTTTACCACCTCCATCATGACGGGATTCAGCCTCCTTTGAGCTTCCCTCGAGGGTTTAGAGCCTTCCTCGAGTGAGATCTTATGCATACAAGTCGAAGGACTAATTCCAGGCATGTCTGCAAGGGTCCACCCAATCGCCTTCTTATGTTGCTTGAGAACGTCGACTAAGCGATCCTCTTGCTCGGGCGTTAGGTTGGAGGCGATGATGACGGGTAGAGTCTCTTTGGGTCCAAGATATGCGTATTTGAGATGGTCGGGCAGCGTTTTGAGCTCGAGGTCGGGTGCCGTCTCGATTGATGGAGGCATTCGTGTCCCTGAAATCTTGAGCTCGCTCGAAATTGGACCTGAAAAAGAATAAACCTCTTCTTTCCTACAAATTTCAAGATTAGACAAGTTTTCATATTGTATTTCTTCTAGAACTACATCACTTTTAATTGGATTTGTATCTTGTAGTAAATTATTTTTATTCACATTTTCTAATGCATTTACATTTTCTAAATTGTCCCAAAAATCATCAAAATCCGAATTAAGTGAATTTAAAGAATTTAAATACTCCCCTTCAAGATGTTCCTCAACAAGCTCATCGATCTCGTCAGCAACGCAAATGCTAGACACGTTATAATCATCGGGGTATTTGATCGTATCGAAAATGTTGAAGGTGATTTTCTCGTTGTCGAACTCCATGGATAATGTGCCCGAATGGCAATCGATCCTTGTTCGAGCTGTCCTTAAGAAGGGTCTTCCCAAGAGAATGGCGGATGAGTCGGCGTTGTCTCCCATTTCGAGTATGTAGAAATCCGCAGGGAATACCAATCCATTCACCTTAACCAGCACATCTTCCGCAACACCCAAGACTGGGGCTACAGAGCGGTTGGCGAATTGGACCATCACACGTGTGTCTTTAAGCTCGCCTAAACCCAAGGTCTCATAAACGGACCTAGGCATTACGTTGATTGAAGCGCCCAAATCAAGCATACACTTCGCGAGTTGTTGGAGCCCGATGGTGCAAGGAATGGCAAAGACTCCGGGGTCCTTCTCTTTTTGGGCCACTCGTGTGTTGATGCTCATCACCGAGGGTAAGTTTATCGTTTCGTTTCCCTTTAACTTCCTCTTGTTTGTACATAGGTTCTTGAAAAACTTCGCATATGGAGGATGCATTCGGATCGCGTCGATGATTGGAATGTTTACCTCTACTTTCTTGAACACTTCAAGAATATCCTTATCGAGCTCATCTTTCTTGGTGTTTACCGCCAAGCGATGCGGAAAGGGTGCATTTGGCGTATGCGACTTTTCCTTTGGTGCCTCTCTCTCTTGACCCGTTTCCTTGACACCTTTTCCTCTTTCCCTCCCCTCATTAATATTTCCACATTCAACATCGTGCACCTCTTTTGTGCTCGACTCGTCCTCCTTTGACCTTTGTACCATCACTTCCTCCTCTTCTCTAGGGAATTCCACTTGCTTCCCACTTCTCAATTGGATCGCGTTGATGGGCTTGAGATTTGTAGGGTCCGATCCTTGAGAAGGTAACTTATTCCCCATTTGTCCCTTGAGCACGTTAACTTCACTCGCGATTTGTTTGACGCATTTCAAGGTTTTGCATTTGTCGACCTTGGGTGGCCTGACTTTGGGAAAGAGTGGTAATTTCCCCTTTTAACTCTTCTTTAATGTTGTTTATAAGCGAGGTTTGCCCCGATATTTGTCCTGACATCCCTTGCATCATGGCAAGAATTTGAGCAAATTCGGTGTTTGAAGATGAAGCTTGAGGAGTTGGAGGTGGAGGTTGAGGTGCTTGTTGTTGAGGTTGGTGTTGAGATTGCGCGTTAGGATGAACATAAACTCCAGACTTTTGATAACCTTGTTGAGGTTGTTGAAATTGAGGGTTGTCGCGCCAACGGAGGTTAGGGTTTTTCTTCCAAGGTTCATATGCGTATTGAGGGCGTTGGTAACCATCCACATGGTTTACATCCTGAAGGGTGTCACACTCATCGGTTGCGTGATCCGTGCTTGCGCAAAACTCGCATGGTATGGGTTCCATTTTTGCCCCGACCGCCTTAAGCACTTTGTTGAACTTCGACTCAAAATTTGCCGTGATGCGAGATTCCATTGCTTTGAGATCCACTGTGCTTGTTGTGTTTACTTGCCCTAAAATTCCATCACGACCTAAGTTTCCTTCAGCCATGGTCTCGATGAGTGTACGCACTTCGGCAGGAGTTTTATCGTTGAAGGATCCACCAGCCGAGCATTGGAGAAGACGAGCTTCTATCGCATTCATCCCTTGGACAAATTGATCGAGTAACGAGGTCTCGGTGAGGTTATGGTTAGGACAAGAGGCGCACAATCGTACGAAACGCTCGTAATATTCTTGAAGGGTTTCGTCGCCTCGTTGTTGAATGTTGGTAATCTCTTTGCGTAATTTAGCGGTAAGCGTGCTTGGAAAGTATCGCTTGAGAAATCGCTTCGCCACATCGTCGAATGTATCGAATGGCCCACCCTGTAAATGATTAAGCCAATCCCTAAGGGTAGCTCCTAATATATGAGGAAAAAGAATCAACTTAATGTTGTCCAGATTGTCAGTTTTACCAAATAATGCAGTACATTTCATATGGAATTCATCTAAATGTGCATATGGATTGTCATTTTTATGCCCTTCAAAAATTGGTAAAGCACTTAACATGGATGGACTTATCTTGAAATTTGGTACCCTAGGTATAACAATGTTTCCAGGATTTTCTTGAATCTTGTGCTCTAAAAATTCCCCTAATGTTCTTTGTTGAGCCATTTGTACGTTTATTAATGTTTCTTTAAATTCTTTTTCAACTTCTTGATTTTTAAAATGAGATGAAGATGATGATGATGTTGGTGAAATAGATTTAGAATGAGAAATAGAAGGAGATGGAGAGACGGGTCTTGGAATCGAAGACGGGACGATGAAAGGTCGAAATTGAGCTTCTTCTTGTGGCTCTTCCACCTGGTGTAGCTCTTCTTGTCGTACTCGAGGCTCTTGCGTGAAAGGAGAAGCCTCTTCTTGTTGCGTTCCTTTGTTTGACGAAGTTGCGCCTTGCTCGCTTTTCGCCTTGTTTCGCGAGGAGTATGTACTTCACCTTGTGATCTTGTCTTTCTCATAAACCTTCAAAAATTCAAGAGAAAAAAACACTAGAGAAAATATGAGATGGGTTAGTTAAAAACTTGATGCAAGCCGCCTCCTCGTCAACGGCGCCATTTGTAAATCGTGCAAAACCGTCGTTGAATTTCACACAATTTAACAAAACAATTTATATTTCCCTATTAATCAATTTACGAGTATGAGCGGTAAATGAGTTTAGGGGTCAAACACAAGGAGGTGTGGCCTCAAGAATTAACTAGTCTCAATGATTTATCTCTAGTGCAAATCTTTTAATTCAAGGTTTATTACGTAAATTTTCAAGTTCAAATTCAAATATCAGTTTTGTTTCAAAAAAAATTCAGCACGTCACACTTGAGTGATTTAATTCGTAACTAGACAAAATAAACTCCGAATCCAACAAACAAGATACCGTTAGAAACTAGAAAGAGAGATCTATGATATGGTTCTTTACTGTTATTATTATTTTATTCAAGAATTTCGAGACTGTGCTTTTACGATCTTGTTGGTTGGTATACTAGATAAACCCATTCATGTCGTAACCTTGATAGGTGGACACTGTTGCTCCGGGACCGTTAGACAGCCATTTAACAGATTCGTCGATGTTTTCTGATCTCTGGGACTGTACTTTGTACGCGAACGATTTTACAAAATTAATATTATGCTCGTTGGTTATCCAGATTTCCTCTTTAGAAGGAGTATGTTGTCGTAACTCGGCAATGTGCTCATCCACGTATGGAAACACGACAGCAAGGTATTGCAGGACTTTAAGATGAGTTTTGTTTCGTAATTCGAGGCCCACTTTAACAAGTTTGAATCCAATTGTACCAGTACCGTGGAGTCTACCGTTGTGTCGAGACATGGGAAGACCAATAGGTTCGACCCCGTCTAGATAATCAGTGTAGAACTCGATTACCTCTTCTGCAATGTACCCTTCAAGTATGCTTCCTTCAGGACGACAACGGCTTCGGACAAGTCCTTTTAATTGACCCATCGCTCTCTCAAACGGGTACATGTAACGCAAGAACATTGGCCCACACATTTTTATCTCCCTGACCAAATGAACGGTTAAATGCACCATGATATCAAAAAATGAGGGCGGAAAATGCATCTCGAGCTCACAGAGGGTCAACACAACATCGGCCTGTAATTTGTCTAATGTACCGAGATCGATCACTTTGGAGCAAATCGAGTTGAAGAAAAAACACAATTTGGTGATGGAGTGTCTAACATTTTGGGGGAGAATTCCTCGAATTGCAACAGAGAGAAGCTGGGTTAAAAGGACGTGGCAATCATGTGACTGCATACCAATCAATTTCAATTCTTTAATCGATACATTTCTGGAGATATTCGATGAATAACCAGATGGAACCTTTATGGACTTTAGACACTCCAACAAACTGATTTTTTCTTGTTTTGATAAAGTAAAACATGCTGGAGGTAGGAAAATTCGCTTTCCTCCATCCTGAGGTGCTAGTCCAGGCTGAATCCCTATCCATATCTTGTCTAGCTTTGATGTCGTCTTTTGTTTTTCCTTGAATATTCAACAAAGTCCCAACCAGACTCTCACAAATGTTCTTAATTATGTGCATCCTATCCAAGCAATGCCGAATTTCCAAATTAGACCAGTAAGGAAGATTCCAAAATATAGATCTTTTCTTTCCAAATTGAACATTTACATTCTTTATTTCTTCATAAACTTCTTTCCCGGTTATGCCATTGGCGCATTCCGGAGTTCAACAGTGCCGTCGAAATCCTCTTTCTTCCGCCAATAGGGGTGCTTCCGGCGAAGAAACCTATGATGTCCCATATACACGTTCTTCTTACAGTTAGGCAACCGTATAGAACACGTTTCTTCCGCACAAATAGGACACGCTTTGGCTCCTTTATTCCTGAAACCCGACAAGTTACTATATGCGGGAAAATCATTAATCGTGCACAAAATCATGGCACGGAGGGTAAAAAATTCTTTCTTCCATGCATCAAATACACGCACTCCGTCCCTCCACAGTTTATCAAGTTCCTCAAACAATGGAGCCAAAAACACATCTATATCATTACCCGGCGGCTGTTTAGGACCCGAAATTAGCAAAGGCATCATTAAATACCGTCGTTTCATACACAACCATGGAGGGAGATTGAAAACACATAGTAAAACTGGCCACGTACTGTGACGACTACTCATATTGCCATAAGGATTCATCCCGTCCGTACATAGCCCTAACCTCAAATTTCTAGCATCACCGCCGAAATCGTTGAATAAGCTGTCAATGTTCCTATATTCGGGAGAATCAGCGGGGTGTTTGAGCATTCCGTCGTCCAAAACGATGGTCGTTTTTGGGGCCGCGCCCAAGCTGGGAAAACATGTAATAACGCATGACCTTTCATCCCCAGGGGTGGCTGGGGGTTTATGCCTATTCAGATATATAGTAGGGAGGGAGTAAGATCCCTACTAATTATATGGGGAGGTGTATGCTCGAGCAAATTTCAGAAAGTGAGGGGACAAACAAGTAGGAAACGATGGTCGTTTTTGGGCCGCCACCATACGCTTGGTAAAACGGGTTGGATTGCGCTGAACGATAACGGCATACGCTTTAAACGGTGGTCCCTCCATGAACGAATGATCGTTAGTCCAAAACGGCGGTCGGGCGTCCATCGTTTTTCTAAAACGATGGTCGTTTCTGGGCCATCTCCCTACGCTTGGTAAAACAATTTGGATTGGGCTGAGCGATAACGGCGATCGCTCTAATCGGTGGCCGGTCCCTGAAACGATGGTCGGGCGTCCCATCGTTTGTCTCAAACGGTGGTCGGTCTAGACCGATGGTCGGGCGTCCGTCGTTTTTCTAAAACGGAATGTATTAGACTTCTTATTTTGCGGTTTTGAGAAAATAACAAAATATAATTTTTTTCCTTGTATTGCACCTCAATTTCATTTTTTTGGTATTGTGAAAATCATTAACAATGGATTTTTTTTTCCATGTATTAGATTTTAATTTTGTGGTTTTGTGAAAAACAATACAAAATTTTGTTTTTTCCATGTATTAGACATCTTATTTTGCGATTTTGTGAAAATAACAAAATATTATTTCTTTCCCTGTATCATACCTCAATTCCAATTGTTTGGTATTGTGAAAATCATTTACAATGAAGTATTTTACATGTATTAGATTTTAATTTTTGTGGTTTTGTGAAAAATAATACAAATTTTGTTTTTTCCATGTATTAGACTTCAATTTTTATGGTTTTGTGAAAATATCAAAAGATTGTTTTTTTCCATGTATTACACCTCAATTTGATTTTTTGGTATTGTGAAAATCAATAACAATGGAGTTTTTTCCATGTATTAGAATTTAATTTTTATGGTTTTGTGAAAAACAATATAAAATTGTGTCTTTTCCATGTATTAGACTTAAAAAGTTGATAAATATGTTCTCCCTTCCCTTGGCTGAATCAGCACAGCAAAATAAAAAATCATTTTCTATCTGAATATGGGTCCAATATGCAAAATTCTAAGAACATCTGTTAGTTGACAACAAGAAGAATATTTTACAAAAAGAAATCTGGCAATTGGATAAAAATATAGAGAGATCCAAGCGTTCAAATTTGGAGTCAGAGAAAAAAACATAAGTTGTTTTTGACCAACCAGTGGTAATATTTTACAAAAAGATTTTTCAACTACGGGAGTTATTCTTGGTACATTCTTTTTTCTATATCCTCAAGACATGCAAAATCACAATAACCTATCTTTTTCTACCCTCACGTGAGATGAGATTTGAAGAAAAAGTTGATAAATATGTTCTCTCTCCGATTGGGCGAATCTGGACAGTAGAACAAAAAATCATTTTGTATCTGAATGAGGGTCCAATATGCAAAATTCACTAAGAACATCTATTAGTCGACAACAAGTTGAATATTTTACAAAATGAAATCTGGCTATTGGATAAAAACATAGAGAGATCCAAGCGTTTAAAGTTGGAGTCAGAGAAAAAAACATAACCGGTTTCCGACCAACCAGTGGTAATTTAAGAATTTCTTCAACTATTCTTTTTTCTATCTCCTCAAGACTTGCAAAATAACAATAACCTATCTTTTCCTACCCTTCACGTGTGATGAGATTTGAAGAAAAAATTGATAAATACGTTCTCTCTCCCGTTGGGCGAATCTGGACAGCGGATCAAAAAATCATTTTCTATATGAATATGGGTCCAATATGCAAAATTCGCTAAGAACATCTATTGGTCAACAACAAAGAGAATCTTTTACAAAAAGAAATCTGGCAATTGGATAAAAACTTAGTGAGATCCAAGCGTTCAATGTTGGAGTCAGAGAAAAAAACATATGTTGTTTCTGACCAACCCGTGGTAATTTAAGGAGTTCTTCAACTACGCGAGCTATTCTTGGCACATTTTTTTTTCTATATCCTCAAGACATGCAAAATCACAATAACCTATCTTTTCCTACCCCTCATGTGAGATGAGATTTGAAGAAAAAGTTGATAAATATGTTATCTCTCCTATTGGCCGAATCTGGACAGTAGAACAAAAAATCATTTTGTATCTGAATGAGGGTCCAATATGCAAAATTCGCTAAGAACATCTATTAGTCGACAACAAGTTGAATATTTTAAAATATGAAATCTGGCTACTGGATAAAAACATAGAGAGATCCAAGCATTCAAAGTTGGAGTCAGAGAAAAAAACATAACCGGTTTCTGACCAACCAGTGGTAATTTGAGGATTTCTTCGACTATTCTTTTTTCTATATCCTCAAGACAAGCAAAATAACAATAACCTATCTTTTTCGACCCTTCACGTGTGATGAGATTTCAAGAAAAAATTGATAAATACGTTCTCTCTCCCGTTGGCCGAATCTGGACAGCATATCAAAAAATCATTTTCTATCTGAAAATGGGTCCGAAATGCAAAATTCGCTAAGAACATCTCTTAGTCGAAAACAAAGAGAATCTTTTACAAAAAGAAATATGGCAATTGGATAAAAACATAGTGAGATCCAAGCGTTCAATGTTGGAGTCAGAGAAAAAAACATATGTTGTTTCTGAACAACCCGTGGTAATTTAAAGAGTTCGTCAACTACGGGAGCTATTCATGGCACATTCTTTTTACAAAAAGAAATCTCGCAATTGGATAAAAACTTTGAAAGATGCAATCGTTCAAAGTTGGAGTCAGAGAAACAAACATAGGTTGTTTGTAATCAACCCGTGGTAATTTATGGATTTCTTCAACTACGGGCGCTATTCTTGGCTCATTTTTTTTTCTACCTCCTCAAGACATGCAAAATAACAATAACCTATCTGTTCCTACCCCTCAAATGTGATGAGATTTGAAGAAAAAGTTGATAAATATTTTCACTCTCCCCTTGGCTGAATCAGGACAGCAGAACAAAAAATCATTTTCTATCTGAATATGGGCCCAATATGCAAAATTCGCTAAGAACATCTGTTAGTCGACAATAAGGCGAATATTCTACAGAAAGAAATCTTGCAATTGGATAAAAACTTAGAGAGATTCTAGCATTCAAAGTTGCGGTCAGAGAAAAAAAACATAAGCCGTTTCTGACCAACCCGTGGTAATTTAATCATTTCTTCAACTACGGGCGCTATTCTTGGCTCATTCTTTTTTCTATCTCCTAAAGACATGCAAAATAACAATAACCTATCTTTTCTTACCCTTCACGGGTCATGAGATTTGAAGAAAAAATCGAAAAATACGTTCTCTCTCCTGTTGGCCGAGTCGGATAGCAGATCAAAAAATCATTTTCTATCTGAATAAGGGTCCAATATGCAAAATTCGCTTAGAACATCTGTTAGTCGACAACAAGACGAATATTCTACAAAAAGAAATCTGGCAATTGGATAAAAACTTAAAGAGATCCAAGCGTTCAAAGTTCGAGTTAGAGAAAAAACATAAGTTGTTTCTGACCAACCCGTGGTAATTTAATGAGTTCATCAATTACGGGAGCAATTCTTGGCACATTCTTTTTTCTATCTCCTCAAGACTTGCAAAATAACACAAACATATCTTTTCCTACCCCACACGTGTGATGTGATTTGAAGAAAAAGTTGATAAATATGTTCTCTCTGCCCTTCGCCGAATATGGATACCAGAACAAAAAATCATTTTCTATCTGAATATGGGTCCAATATGCAAAACTCGTTAAGAACATCTGTTAGTCGACAATAAGGCGAATATTCTACAAAAAGAAATCTTGCAATTGGATAAAAACTAAGAGAGATTCTAGCGTTCAAATTTGGGGTCAGAGAAAAAAAACATAAGCTGTTTCTGACCAACCCGTGGTAATTTAGTCATTTCTTCAATTACGGGCGCTATTCTTTGCTTATTCTTTTTTCTATCTCCTAAAGACATGCAAAATAACAATAACCTATCTTTTCCTACCCCTCACGTGTGATGAGATTTGAAGAAAAAGTTGATAAATACGTTATCTCTACCGTTGGCCGAATCTGGATAGCAGAACAAAAAATAATTTTTACTTTGAATATGTGTCCAATATACAAAATTCGCTATGAACATCGGTTGGTCAACAACAAAGAGAATCTTTTACAAAAAGAAAATCTAGCAATTGGGTAAAAACTTTGAGAGATCGAAGCATTCAAAATTGGAGTCAGAGAAAAAAAACTTAAGTTTTTTCTTACCAACCCGTGGTAATTTAAGGAGTTCATCAACTACGAGAGCTATTCTTGGCACATTCTTTTTGTGCTTTTGCGCCTTTTTCCCTTTCGCGCTCTTCTTCTGTTAAATATTTTTAATTAATAATATTAATGAAGTTTTAATATTAATATTTTTATTAATAAATTAGTTAAAATCAAAATTAACATCCAATACCCTAAAATCATCGGATTCTTTCTGCCGACAAAACTCTGCCCACCCTTCCTCTAAGATATTGAATACATCACACGGATATTTGGGATTCAGTCGGCGGATGAAGTCCCTCACAAGTTTGCCTTTCCAACTCTTCCAATCCTCTCCCATGCGGCGGGTGATTTTCTTCTTGTGAGTGTCATCCTTGATATTCCAATAATCCTAAAAAAAATAATTATAATACTAACCCTAAAAAAAATTAGGATACTAACCCTAAAAAAAAATTATGAGACTATGGTTTACCTTCACTTCATTCCATAGAGTTTTTTAAGATGCACGTCCACCCGCCTCCAGTCCTCAATCGTGAAAGAAACATAATCTCTCGCTAAAACCGCTAGATAGGTTGTAAAATTGGCCGCATATGGCCCGGTAGGGGTGCCATCGTCTTGAAAGTCAACATAGATAGATGATGGTGCCTTCTTGCGTAATTTCTCGCATGTTGTCCTTGCTCTTTTTTCCGATCCCTCCATTTGCAAACCTTAAAATTCACTCAAGCATTTCAACAAACACTTTATGTGCAAACCTAAAAACCATAAAAAAAACCGAAATAAAGAAGATAATGACCTGTTGAGAGAAGTGGTACTCGCAGAAGAGAAGAACTCGACGAAGTCGACGGAGAAGTGGAGAGAAAGTGGAGAGTGAAGAGAAAATGGTTCAGCGAAACAGAAGAGAAAGGAATTAAGCTCTCTGTTGTTTGAGCGGGCGGTGAAATGAAACAGCCGGTACTTAAAGAAAAATTTCAAAACTAAGGTACTTAGTAACGGTTTTTAACAAAAAAACCGATACTAAATATTCACTCTGTATCGGTTTTTATGAAAGAACCGATACTAATGTTTGAGCGGGCGGGAAAATCAAAGAACTGATAAAAGGCACATAGTAACGGTTTTCAACAAAGAACCGATACTAAATTTCACTCTGTATCGGTTGTTTACAAAGAACCGATACTAAATGTATCCTTGTATAATGCATCTGCAATCAAAATATGCATGATGTGAATAAAAAAATTTACAGATTTCAATTAAAAAAAATTACACATCTAAATAAAAAAATAAAATTGCACACTTAAAAAAAAAATATATAATTACACATTAAAATTACAAATAAAATTACACATGTAAAATTGCATATGAAAATTACATATTTAATTAAAACATAACTATTTAGTATTGTTGGATTTTGACGGTTGTACCCACACACCTTCTTCATGATCTGAACGCAAATAAGATATCTGCGTATTATGTTCGTCTTGCAAGGGTTCTATTCCGGTGGAAAATGGAGGTATTTCTCCGAAATGATCGTATTCTTCTTCGTCCACGACATCCCCAATACCGACAATTCGCCTTTTGCCCGAAAGAACAACATGCCATTTTTTATCGGCCGGGTCGACAACATAAAAAATCTGTTTTGCTTGTTCTGGTGTCCTGATTCGGCCGAGGGGAGAGAGAACATATTTATCAACTTTTTCTTCAAATCTCATCACACGTGAGGGGTAGGAAAAGATAGGTTTTTGCATGTCTTGAGGAGATAGAAAAAAGAATGAGCCAAGAATAGCGCCCGTAGTTGAAGAAATCTTTAAATTACCACGGGTTGGTCAGAAACAGCCTATGTTTTTTTCTCTGACTCGAACTTTGAAAGCTGGGATCTCTCTAAGTTTTTATCCAATTGGCAAATTTCTTTTTGTAGAATATTCGTCTTGTTGTCGACTAACAGATGTTCTTAGCAAATTTTGCATATTCGACCCAGATAGAAAATGATTTTTTGTTCTACTGTCCAGATTCGGCCAATTGGAGAGAGAACATACTTATCAACTTTTTCTTCAAATCTCATCACATGTGAGGGGTACGAAAAGATAGGTTATTGTTATTTTGCATGTCTTGAGGAGATAGAAAAAGAATGTGCCAAGAATAGCTCCCGTAGTTGAAGAAATCCATAAATTACCACGGGTTGGTCACAAATAGCCTACGTTTTTTTGTCTGACTCAAACTTTGAACGCTTGGATCACGCTAAGTTTTTATCCAATTGCCAGATTTCTTTTTGTAAAATATTCACATTTTTGTCGACTAACAGATGTTCTTAGCGAATTTTGCTTATTGGACCCTTATTCAGACAGAAAATGAATTTTTTGTTCTACTGTCCAGATTCGGCCAAGTGGAGAGAGAACATATTTATCAAATTTTTCTTCAAATCTCATCACACGTGAGGGTAGGAAAAGATAGGGTATTGTTATTTTGCTTGTCTTGAGGAGATAGAAAAAAGAATGTGCCAAGAATAGCTCCCGTAGTTGAACGACTCCTTAAGTTACCACGGGTTAGTCAGAAACAGCTTATCTTTTTTTCTCTGACTCCAAGTTTGAACGCTTGGATCTCTCTAAGTTTTTATCCAATTGCCAGATTTCATTTTGTAGAGTATTCACCTTGTTGTCGACTAACAAACGTTCTTCACAATTTTTGCATATTGGACCCTTATTCAGATAGAAAATAATTTTTTGCTCTGCTGTCCAGATTCAGCCACGTGGAGAGAGAACATATTTATCCACTTTTTCCTCATATCTCATCACACGTGAGGGGTAGGAAAAGATAGGTTATTGTTATTTTGCATGTCTTGAGGAGATAGAAAAAAGAATGAGTCAAGAATAGCGCCCGTAGTTGAAGAGATCTTTAAATTACCACGGGTTGGTCAGAAACAGCTTATGTTTTATTTCTGTGACTCCAACTTTGAACGCTTGAATCTCTGTTAGTTTTTATCCAATAGCCATATTTCCTCTTCTAGAATATTCGCCTTGTTGTCGACTAATAGATGTTCTTAGCGAATTTTGCATATTCGACCCTTATTCAGATAAAACATTATTTTTCGTTCTACTGTCCTGATTCGGCCAAGTGGAGAGAGAACATATTTATCAACTTTTTCTTCAAATCTCATCACACGTGAGGGGTACGAAAAGATAGGTTATTGTTATTTTGCATGTCTTGAGGAGATAGAAAAAGAATGTGCCAAGAATAGCTCCCGTAGTTGAAGAAATCCATAAATTACCACGGGTTGGTCACAAACAGCCTACGTTTTTTTGTCCGACTCAAACTTTGAACGCTTGGATCACACTAAGTTTTTATCCAATTGCCAGATTTCTTTTTGTAAAATATTCGCCTTTTTGTCGAATAACAGATGTTCCTAGTGAATTTTGCTTATTGGACCCTTATTCAGGCAGAAAATGAATTTTTTGTTCCACTGTCCAGATTCGGCCAAGTGGAGAGAGAACATATTTATCAAATTTTTTCTTCAAATCTCATCACACGTGAGGGTAGGAAAAGATAGGGTATTGTCATTTTGCATGTGTTGAGGAGATAGAAAAAAGAATGTGCCAAGAACAGCTCTCGTAGTTGAACAACTCCTTAAATTACCACGGGTTAGTCAGAAACAACTTATCTTTTTTTCTTTGACTCCATGTTTGAACGCTTGGATCTCTCTAAGTTTTTATCCAATTGCCAGATTTCATTTTGTAGAGTATTCACCTTGTTGTCGACTAACAAACGTTCTTCACGATTTTTGCATATTGGACCCTTATTCAGATAGAAAATAATTTTTTGTTCTGCTGTCTAGATTCTGCCAAGTTGAGAGAGAACATATTTATCAACTTTTTCCTCATATCTCATCACACGTGAGGGGTAGGAAAAGATAGGTTATTGTTATTTTGCATGTCTTGAGGAGATAGAAAAAAGAATGAGTCAAGAATAGCGCCCGTAGTTGAAGAAATCTTTAAATTACCACGGGTTGGTCAGAAACAGCTTATGTTTTATTTCTCTGACTCCAACTTTGAACGCTTGAATCTCTCTTAGTTTTTATCCAATAGCCAGATTTCCTCTTCTAGAATATTCGCCTTGTTGTCGACTAATAGATGTTCTTAGCGAATTTTGCATATTCGACCGTTATTCAGATAAAAAATGATTTTTCGTTCTACTTTCCTGATTCGGCCAAGTGAAGAGAGAACATATTTATCTACTTTTTCTTCAAATCTCATCACACGTGAGAGGTAGGAACAGATAGGTTATCGTTATTTTGCTTGTCTTGAGGAGATAGAAAAAAGAATGAGCCAAGAATAGCGCCCGTAGTTGAAGAAATCTATAAATTACCACGGGTTGGTCACAAACAGCCTACGTTTATTTCTCTGACTCCAACTTTGAACGCTTGCATCTCTCGAAGTTTTTATCGAATTGCCAGATTTCTTTTTGTAAAACATTTGAAGATAGTTTACATTTAGCAAGTTGACTTGGTCAACTCTAATCACCAATGGATGGATCGGTTGAGTCAAAACTTCTCGGTGCTAAATTTTGTGGTTCCAAAGACTGTATATTGTGAAATGAATCATGAGTGCATTACAATAAGCAGAATATATATTTTTATGAATATGTAAAAGATACTTCGAACTTTATTCTATAACCAAAAGAAAGATATGAAACTCCAAAAACATAGAAAAAAATGTCTGCTCTTTCCGCATTTTTCTAATCAAGATTTTGTTTCAAGTGCTAAAGCCAGGTAACCTAGAGACAGAGAGGATTCAATTTCTAAAATTAGAGAAAATGCGGTTGTTACAAATATTCTAGAAATATATTTTGAACAGAATCTATTCTTTATTCATGATCTCAATTTAGGGTCGGTTTATACAGCATACATATTTACAGCCGCTTGAAATTTTCTGATGCACACAATTCGGTGATCTCAAAAGAAAGGTATTGTTTTTTCTCCACATTCATGGCCAATTTCATGTTTTAGTTCTCTCATTTTTTTTTCTTTTTTTAAACAATCTCCATTTTCAAACAATGAAGCTTTTAAAGGCGTTCGAACAGAAATTAAATTTCCAATTTTTTTGACTTGTTTATTTAATTATTTGCTCGTTTTATCTTTTTTCTTTTCTAAAGAAAATTAACAAATTAATTATGGGAAATTCGCAATAAGAACCTACATTATCATAAATTGTTAAAATGCCCCTGCACTATAAAACTACAAACACCATTATAGGGGATTTAATGGTACAGGCTATTTTTTTTTTTGAAAAATATCTAGGTATTTTTTTTCAATTTTAGAATATACATGTGCTTTTTTAATTTTGACATAATGCAGGACCTTTTTGCAAATGTCTCAGTAATTATTTCTCTCAAATTTGTCTACAAATTTTTTCAATATATTTATCAGGAATATCAAGCAATGGATACAAAAGACACTCAAAATCCAAAAGGCACTCAGAATCCAAAAGGCATTCAAAATCCCAAAGGCATTCAAAATGCGAACCGGCAATCCGAGCCCAACCAAAACGCCAAAACACCAAACAAAAACTTCGTGCTATCGATTCTAGTAATCATTTTAGCAACACCTATATACGCGTTTGGCATATATTACTTTTATGACAGTCCAAGGAAATTAGCAATGACGGTTTTTTCCTACGCGCTGATCGTACCGTGGTGGCTGCTCATGGCCGAGTCATGGACCCTAGAAAAAGACTGTCCAGACAAAGCGAGGAAATGGAGAGTAATAGCTGCTCTTCTTCAGGTGGCTCAGGCTATTTTGCCATTGGTGTGTTTAGAATGGTGGAAAATGACTAAAGGCGCCGCGTCTCTCACTTGGGCGTGCTCCATTTTCTACCTTATATTGGCTTTTTCGATGCATTCTGACCTTATTTTGGGTGAACGGGTGGATTATGATGATGACTCCGTTCATCGATCTTGGGAGATGGTTTAGTGCGAGAGATTATTGCTGCTGCTACTACAGATTTTCATCAGGAGGAGATAATTATAGTAGATTTTTGGAATAACACGTACATGTGTTATTCTTATTTGTGTATGTAATATTTTTTTGACGTTTGTGAATGAAGGAATGGTATTGAATAATTGAGTAGCAATTTATGAAAATGTCATCATATGTAATAAATAACTAGAATGTTAATGAGATTCTTATTAATTTTTTGGAAATTCAGAACTATGCTCATGATTTTTGGAGTGAAATGGCCGCCGGAGAGAGAGATGTCTGAGGATTGTCTCGTTGACGAAGTTGATTTGGTCAACTCTTTTGATATTATATATTTTGATAGATAGAAATAAAATATTTATCTATCTATCACAAACTAGAGAGCAAATCCCTATCTTTCGCAAATGGTCTTCTAGCCTGGTGGTTAAATATGCTGCTTGGGATATTACTATTAGAGATTGGGGATTTGAGTATCGATCATATACATCAATGAGTGGACTATGAACATTTTCGTTTCTTACAAAATATTTTTCACTTAAGGAACTTCAGAAAAAAAAAGTTGGATTTTCATTTCACAAGTTAATTATATTTTTATTTTTTATATAATATGAAAATTGCATATAGTTTTTAACAATATATAACGTATGCAAGCTAATTACAATTTATTATGTAGGATACAGACACACCAAAATGAGTATTTAATGTTAAATTGAGTTAATTTCAGTTGACTTAACGAGTATTTTTCACGAGCTGGACAACCAATTAACCAAAGCAACCTCATCCCGTTCTATGTATAGTAATTAAAACCATTTCCAGATTTCTTTTTGTAGAATGTTCGCCTTGTTGTGGACTAAAAAATGTTCTTAGCGAAATTTGCATATTGGACCCTTATTCAGATAGAAAATGATTTTTTTGTTCCACTGTCCAGATTCGGCCAAGTGGAGAGAGAACATAATTATCAACTTTTTCTTAAAATCTCTTCACACGTGAGGGGTAGGAAAAGATAGGTTATTATTATTTTGCATGTCTTGAGGAGATAGAAAAAAGAATGAGCCAAGAATAGCGCCCGTAGTTGAAAATATCCTCAAATTACCTCGGATTGGTCAGAAACAGATAATGTTTTTTTCAACAGATGTTCTTAGCGAATTTTGCTTATTGGACCCTTATTCAGATAGAAAATGCATTTTTTGTTCTATTGTCCAAATTCGGCCAAGTGGAGAGAGAACATATTTATCAACTATTTCTACAAATCACATGACACGTGAGGGTAGGAAGAGATAGGTTATTGTTATTTTGCATGTCTTGTGGAGATAGAGAAAAGAATGTGCCAAGAATAGCTCCCGTAGTTGAACAACTCCATAAATTACCACGGGTTGGTCAGAAATAACTTATGTTTTTTTCTCTGACTCCAAATTTGAATGCTTTGATCTTTCTAAGTTTTTATCCAATTGCCAGATTTGTTTTTGTAAAATATTCTCCTTGTTGTCGACTAACAGATGTTCTTAGCGAATTTTTGCATATTGGACCCATATTCAGATTGAACATGATTTTTCGTTTTGTTGTCCAGATTCAGCCAAGTGGAGAGAGAACATATTTATCAACTTTTTCCTCAAATCTCATCACATGTGAGGGGTAGGAAAAAGATAGGTTATTGTTATTTTGCATGTCTTGAGGAGATAGAAAAAAGAATGAGCCAAGAATAGCGCCCGTAGTGGAAGAAATGATTAAATTACCATGGGTTGGTCAAAAACAGCTTATGTCTTTTTTCTCTGACTCCAACTTTGAACGCTTCAATCTCTCTAAGTTTTTATCCTATAGCCAGATTTCTTTTTGTAGAATATTCGTCTTGTTGTCGACTAACAGATCTTCTTAAAGAATTTTGCATATTCGACCCTTATTCAGATAGAAAATGATTTTTCGTTCTACTGTCCTGATTCGGCCAAGTGGAGAGAGAACATATTTATCAACTATTTCTACAAATCTCATGACACGTGAGGGTAGAAAGAGATAGGTTATTGTTATTTTGCATGTCTTGAGGAGATAGAAAAAAGAATGTGCCAAGAATAGCTCCCGTAGTTGAACAACTCCTTAAATTACCACGGGTTGGTCAGAAATAACTTATGTTTTTTTCTCTGACTCCAACTTTGAATGCTTTGAGCTTTCTAAGTTTTTATCCAATTGCCAGATTTGTTTTTGTAAAATATTGTCCTTGTTGTCGACTAACAGATGTTCTTAGCGAATTTTGCATATTGGACCCATATTCAGATTGAAAATGATTTTTTGTTCTGCTGTCCAGATTCAGCCAAGTGGAGAGGGAACATATTTATCAACTTTTTCCTCAAATCTCATCACACGTGAGTGGTAGGAAAAGATAGGTTATTGTTATTTTGCATGTCTTGAGGAGATAGAAAAAAGAATGAGCCAAGAATAGGGCCCGTAGTTGAAGAAATATTTAAATTACCACGGGTTGGTCAAAAACAACTTATGTTTTTTTTCTCTGACTCCAACTTTGAACGCTTGAATCACTCTTAGTTTTTATCGAATAGCCAGATTTCTTCTTGTAGAATATTCACCTTGTTGTCGACTAACAGATGTTTTTAGCGAATTTTGCATATTCGACCCTTATTCAGATAAAAAATGATTTTTCGTTCTACTGTCCTGATTCAGCCAAGTGGAGAGAGAACATATTTATCAACTTTTTCTTCAAATCTCATCACACGTGAGAGGTAGGAACAGATAAGTTATTGTTATTTTGCTTGTCTTGAGGAGATAGAAAAAAGAATGAGCCAAGAATAGCGCCCGTAGTTGAAGAAATCCGTAAATTACCACGGGTTGGTCACAAACAGCCTACGTTTATTTCCCTGACCCCAACTTTGAACGCTTGCATCTCTCAAAGTTTTTATCCAATTGTCAGATTTCTTTTTGTAAAATATTTGCCTTTTTGTCGACTAACAGATGTTCTTAGCAAATTTTGCTTATTGGACCCTTATTCAGATAGAAAATGAATTTTTTGTTCTACTGTCCAGATTCGGCCAAGTGCAGAGAGAACATATTTATCAACTATTTCTACAAATCTCATGACACGTGACGGTAGGAAGAGATAGGTTATTGTTATATTGCTTGTCTTGAGGAGATAGAAAAAAGAATGTGCCAAGAATAGCTCCCGTAGTTGAACAATTCCATAAATTACCACGGGTTGGTCAGAAACGACTTATGTTTTTTTCTCTGTCTCCAACTTTGAATGGTTGGATCTTTCTAAGTTTTTATCCAATTGCCAGATTTCCTTTTGTAAAAGATTCTCCTTGTTGTGGACTAACAGAAGTCCTTAGCGAATTTTGCATATTGGACCCACATTCGGATAGAAAATGAATTTTTGTTCTGCTATCCAAATTCAGCCAAGTGGAGAGAGAACATATTTATCAACTTTTTCCTCAAATCTCATCACATGTGAGGGGTAGGAAAATATAGGTTATTGTTATTTTGCATGTCTTGAGGAGATTGAGAAAAGAATGAGCCAAGAATAGCGCCCGTAGTTGAAGAAATTCTTAAATTACCATGGGTTGGTCAGAAACAGCTTATGTTTTTTTTCTCTGACTCCAACTTTGAACGCTTCAATCTCTCTAAGTTTTTATCCTATAGCCAGATTTCTTTTTGTAGAATATTCGTCTTGTTGTGGACTAACAGATCTTCTTAATGAATTTTGCATATTGGACCCTTATTCATATAGAAAATAATTTTTCGTTCTACTGTCCTGATTCGGCCAAGTGGAGAGAGAACATATTTATCAACTTTTTCTTCGAATCTCATCACACGTAACGGGCAGGAACAGATAGGTTAATGTTATTTTGCTTGTCTTGAGGAAATAGAAAAAAGAATGAGCCAAGAATAGCGCCCGTAGTTGAAGAAATCCATAAATTACCACGGGTTGGTCACAAAAAGCCTACGTTTATTTCTCTGACTCCAACTTTGAACGCTTGCATCTCTCAAAGTTTTTATCCAATTGCCAGTTTCTTTTTTTAAAATATTTGCCTTTTTGTCGACTAACAGATGTTCTTAGCGAATTTTGCTAATTGGACCCTTATTCAGAAAGAAAATGAATTTTTTGTTCTATTGTCGAGATTCGGCCAAGTGGAGAGAGAAGATATTTATCAACTATTTCTACAAATCTCATGACACGTGAAGGAAGAGATAGGTTATTGTTATTTTGCATGTCTTGTGGAGATAGAAAAAAGAATGTGCCAAGAATAGCTCCCGTAGTTGCACAACTCCATAAATTACCACGGGTTGGTCAGAAATAACTTATGTTTTTTTCTCTGACTCCAAATTTGAATGCTTTGATCTTTCTAAGTTATTATCCATTTGCCAGATTTGTTTTTGTAAGATATTTTCCTTGTTGTCGACTAACAGATGTTCTTAGCGAATTTTTGCATATTGGACTCATATTCAGATTGAACATGATTTTTTGTTTTGTTGTCCAGATTCAGCCAAGTGGAGAGAGAACATATTTATCAACTTTTTCCTCAAATCTCATCACACGTGAGAGGTAGGAAAAGATAGGTTTTTGTTATTTTGCATGTCTTGAGGAGATAGAAAAAAGAATGAGCCAAGAATAGGGCCCGTAGTTGAAGAAATCTTTAAATTACCACGGGTTGGTCAAAAACAGCTTATGTTTTTTTTCTCTGACTCCAACTTTGAACGCTTGAATCTCTCTTAGTTTTTTTCCAATAGCCAGATTTCTTCTTGTAGAATATTCACCTTGTAGTCGACTAAGAGATGTTCTTAGCGAATTTTGCATATTCGACCCTTATTCAGATAAAAAATGATTTTTCGTTCTACTGTCCTGATTCAGCCAAGTGGAGAGAGAACATATTTAACAACTTTTTCTTCAAATCTCATCACACGTGAGAGGTAGGAACAGATAGCTTATTGTTATTTTGCTTGTCTTGAGGAGATAGAAAAAAGAATGAGCCAAGAATAGCGCCCGTATTTGAAGAAATCCGTAAATTACCACGGGTTGGTCACAAACAGCCTACGTTTATTTCTCTGACCCCAACTTTGAACGCTTGCATCTCTCAAAGTTTTTATCCAATTGTCAGATTTCTTTTTGTAAAATATTTGCCTTTTTGTCGACTAACAGATGTTCTTAGCAAATTTTGCTTATTGGACCCTTATTCAGATAGAAAATGAATTTTTTGTTCTACTGTCCAGATTCGGCCAAGTGCAGAGAGAACATATTTATCAACTATTTCTCCAAATCTCATGACACGTGAGGGTAGGAAGAGATAGGTTATTGTTGTTTTGCATGTCTTGACGAGATAGGAAAAAGAATGTGCCAAGAATAGCGCCCGTAGTTGAAGAAATCCATAAGTTACCACAGGTTGGTCACAAACAGCCTACGTTTATTTCTCTGACTCCAACTTTGAACGCTTGCATCTCTCAAAGTTTTTATCCAATTGTTAGTTTCTTTTTTTAAAATATTTGCCTTTTTGTCGACTAACAGATGTTCTTAGCGAATTTTGCTAATTGGACCCATATTCAGATAGAAAATGAATTTTTTGTTCTATTGTCCAGATTCGGCCAAGTGGAGAGAGAAGATATTTATCAACTATTTCTACAAATCTCATGACACGTGAGGGTAGGAAGAGATAGGTTATTGTTATATTGCATGTCTTGTGGAGATAGAGAAAATAATGTGCCAAGAATAGCTCCCGTAGTTGAACGACTCCATAAATTACCACGGGTTGGTCAGAAATAACTTATGTTTTTTTCTCTGACTCCAAATTTGAATGCTTTGATCTTTCTAAGTTTTTATCCAATTGTCAGATTTGTTTTTGTAAAATATTTTCCTTGTTGTCGACTAACGGATGTTCTTAGCGAATTTTTGCATATTGGACCCATATTCAGATTGAACATGATTTTTCGTTTTGTTGTCCAGATTCAGCCAAGTGGAGAGAGAACATATTTATCAACTTTTTCCTCAAATCTCATCACACGTGAGAGGTAGGAAAAGATAGGTTTTTGTTATTTTGCATGTCTTGAGGAGATAGAAAAAAGAATGAGCCAAGAATAGGGCCCGTAGTTGAAGAAATCTTCAAATTACCACGGGTTGGTCAAAAACAACTTATGTTTTTTTCTCTGACTCCAACTTTGAACGCTTGAATCTCTCTTAGTTTTTATCCAATAGCCAGATTTCTTCTTGTAGAATATTCACCTTGTTGTCGACTAACATATGTCCTTAGCGAATTTTGCATATTCGACCCATATTTAGATAAAAAATGATTTTTCGTTCTACTGTCCTGATCCAGCCAAGTGGAGAGAGAACATACTTAACAACTTTTTCTTCAAATCTCATCACACGTGAGAGGTAGGAACAGATAGGTTATTGTTATTTTGCTTGTCTTGAGGAGATAGAAAAAAGAATGAGCCAAGAATAGCGCCCGTAGTTGAAGAGATCCGTAAATTACCACGGGTAGGTCACAAACAGCCTACGTTTATTTCTCTGACCCCAACTTTGAACGCTTGCATCTCTCAAAGTTTTTATCCAATTGTCAGATTTCTTTTTGTAAAATATTTGCCTTTTTGTCGACTAACAGATGTTCTTAGCAAATTTTGCTTATTGGACCCTTATTCAGATAGAAAATGAATTTTTTCTTCTACTGTCCAGATTCGGCCATGTGCAGAGAGAACATATTTATCAACTATTTCTCCAAGTCTCATGACACGTGAGGGTAGGAAGAGATAGGTTATTGTTGTTTTGCATGTCTTGACGAGATAGGAAAAAGAATGTGCCAAGAATAGCTCCCGTAGTTGAATAACTCCTTAAATTACCACGGGTTGGTCAGAAACAACTTATGTTTTTTTCTCTGTCTCCAACTTTGAATGCTTGGATCTTTCTATGTTTTTATCCAATTGCCAGATTTCTTTTTGTAAAATATTCTCCTTGTTGTTGACTAACAGATGTCCTTAGCGAATTTTGCATATTGGACCCATATTCAGATAGAAAATAATTTTTTATTCTGCTGTCCAGGTTCAGCCAAGTGGAGAGAGAACATATTTATCAACTTTTTCCTCAAATCTCATCACATGTGAGGGGTAGGAAAAGATAGGTTACTGTTATTTCGCATGTCTTGAGGAGATAGAAAAAAGAATGAGCCAAGAATAGCGCCCGTAGTTGAAGAAATCCTTAAATTACCAAGGGTTGGTCAGAAACAGCTTATATTTTTTTTCTCTGACTCTAACTTTGAACGGTTCAATCTCTCTAAGTTTTTATCTTATAGCCAGATTTTGTTTTGTAGAATATTCGTCTTGTTGTCGACTAACAGATGTTCTTAACGAATTTTGCATATTGGACCCTTATTCAGATAGAAAATGATTTTTCGTTCTACTGTCCTCATTCGGCCAAGTGGAGAGCGAACATATTTATCAAATTTTTCTTCAAATCTCTTCACACGTGACGGGTAGGAACAGATAGGTTATTGTTATTTTGCTTGTCTTGAGGAGATAGAAAAAAGAATGAGCCAAGAGTAGCGCCCGTAGTTGAAGAAATCCATAAATTACCACGGGTTGATCACAAACAACCTATGTTTATTTCTCTGACTCTAACTTTGAACGATTGCATCTCTCAAAATTTTTATACAATTGCCAGATTTCTTTTTGTAAAATGTTCGCCTTTTTATCGACTAACAGATGTTCTTAGCGAATTTTGCTTATTGGACCCTTATTAAGATAGAAAATGAATTTTTTTGTTCGACTGTCCAGATTCGGCCAATTGGAGAGAGAACATATTTATCAACTATTTCTACAAATCTCATGACACGTGACGGTAGGAAGAGATAGGTTATTGTTATATTGCTTGTCTTGAGGAGATAGAAAAAAGAATGTGCCAAGAATAGCTCCCGTAGTTGAACAACTCCTTAAATTACCACGGATTGGTCAGAAACAACCTATGTTTCTTTCTCTGTCTCCAACTTTGAATGCTTGGATCTTTCTAAGTTTTTGTCCAATTGCCAGATTTCTTTTTGTAAAATATTCTCCTTGTTGTCGACTAACAGATGTCCTTAGCGAATTTTGCATAATGGACCCATATTCAGATAGAAAATGAGGTTTTGTTCTGCTGTCCAGATTCAGCCAAGTGGAGAGAGAACATATTTATCAACTTTTTCCTCAAATCTCATCACATGTGAGGGGTAGGAAAATATAGGTTATTGTTATTTTACATGTCTTGAGAAGATAGAAATAAGAATGAGCCTAGAATAGTGCCCGTAGTTGAAGAAATTCTTAAATTACCATGGGTTGGTCAGAAACAGCTTATGTTTTTTTTCTCTGACTCCAACTTTGAATGCTTCAATCTCTCTAAGTTTTTATCCTATAGCCAGATTTCTTTTTGTAGAATATTCGTCTTGTTGTGGACTAACAGATCTTCTTAACGAATTTTGCATATTGGACCCTTAATTAGATAGAAAATGATTTTTCATTCTACTGTCCTGATTCGACCAAGTGGAGAGAGAACATATTTATCAACTTTTTCTTCGAATGTCATCACACGTAAGGGGCAGGAACATATAGGTTATTGTTATTTTGCTTGTCTTGAGGAGATAGAAAAAACAATGAGCCAAGAATAGCGCCCGTAGTGGATGAAATCCATAAATTACCACGGGTTGGTCACAAACCGCCTACGTTTATTTCTCTGACTCCAACTTTGAACGCTTGCATCTCTCAAAGTTTTTATCCAATTGCCAGATTTCTTTTTGTAAAATATTAGCCTTTTTGTCGACTAACAGATGTTCTTAGCGAATTTTGCTAATTGGACCCTTATTCAGATAGAAAATGAATTTTTTGTTCTATTGTCCAGATTCGGCCAAGTGGAGAGAGAAGATATTTATCAACTATTTCTACAAATCTCATGACACGTGAGGGTAGGAAGAGATAGGTTATTGTTATTTTGCTTGTCTTGAGGAGATAGAAAAAAGAATGAGCCAAGAGTAGCGCCCGTAGTTGAAGAAATCCATAAATTACCACGGGTTGATCACAAACAACCTATGTTTATTACTCTGACTCTAACTTTGAACGATTGCATCTCTCAAAGTTTTTATACAATTGCCAGATTTCTTTTTGTAAAATATTCGCCTTTTTGTCGACTAACAGATGTTCTTAGCGAATTTTGCTTATTGGACCCTTATTCAGATTGAAAATGAATTTTTTTGTTCTACTGTCCAGATTCGGCCAATTGGAGAGAGAACATATTTATCAACTATTTCTACAAATCTCATGACACGTGACGGTAGGAAGAGATAGGTCATTGTTATATTGCTTGTCTTGAGGAGATAGAAAAAAGAATGTGCCAAGAATAGCTCCCGTAGTTGAACAACTCCTTAAATTACCACGGGTTGGTCAGAAACAACTTATGTTTCTTTCTCTGTCTCCAACTTTGAATGCTTGGATCTTTCTAAGTTTTTGTCCAATTGCCAGATTTCTTTTTGTAAAATGTTCTCCTTATTGTCGACTAAACGATGTCCTTAGCGAATTTTGCATACTGGACCCATATTCAGATAGAAAATGAGGTTTTGTTCTGCTGTCAAGATTCAGCCAAGTGGAGAGAGAACATATTTATCAACTCTTTCCTCAAATCTCATCACATGTGACGGGTAGGAAAATATAGGTTATTGTTATTTTACATGTCTTGAGAAGATAGAAAAAAAAATGAGCCAAGAATAGCGCCCGTAGTTGAAGAAATTCTTAAATTACCATGGGTTGGTCAGAAACAGCTTATGTTTTTTTTCTCTGACTCCAACTTTGAATGCTTCAATCTCTCTATGTTTTTATCCTATAGCCAGATTTCTTTTTGTAGAATATTCGTCTTGTTGTGGACTAACAGATCTTCTTAACGAATTTTGCATATTGGACCCTTAATTAGATAGAAAATGATTTTTCATTCTACTGTCCTGATTCGACCAAGTGGAGAGAGAACATATTTATCAACTTTTTCATCAAATCTCATCACACGTAAGGGGCAGGAACAGATAGGTTATTGTTATTTTGCTTGTCTTGAGGAGATAGAAAAAACAATGAGCCAAGAATAGCGCCCGTAGTGGATGAAATCCATAAATTACCACGGGTTGGTCACAAACGGCCTACGTTTATTTCTCTGACTCCAACTTTGAACGCTTGCATCTCTCAAAGTTTTTATCCAATTGCCAGATTTCTTTTTGTAAAATATTTGCCTTTTTGTCGACTAACAGATGTTCTTAGCGAATTTTGCTAATTGGACCCTTATTCAGATAGAAAATGAATTTTTTGTTCTATTGTCCAGATTCGGCCAAGTGGAGAGAGAAGATATTTATCAACTATTTCTACAAATCTCATGACACGTGAGGGTAGGAAGAGATAGGTTATTGTTATTTTGCATGTCTTGAGGAGATAGAAAAAAGAATGTGCCAAGAATAGCTCCCCTAGTTGAACAACTCCTTAAATAACCACTGGTAGGTTAGAAACAACTTATGTTTTTTTCTCTGTCTCCACCTTTGAATGCTTGGATCTTTCTAAGTTTTTATCCAATTGCCAGATTTCTTTTTGTAAAATATTCTCCTTGTTGTCGACTAACAGATGTCCTTAGCGAATTTTGCATATTGGACCCATATTCAGATAGAAAATAATCTTTTGTTCTGCTGTCCAGAGTCAGCCAAGTGGAGAGAGAACATATTTGTCAACTTTTTTCTCAAATCTCATCACACCTGAGGGGTAGGAAAAGATAGATTATTGTTATTTTGCATGTCTTGAGGAGATAGAAAAAAGAATGAGCCAAGAATAGCGCCCGTAGTTGAAGAGATCTTTAAATTACCACGGGTTGGTCAAAAACAGCTTATGTTTATCCAACTTTGAACGCTTGCATCTCTCAAAGTGTTTATCCAATTGCCAGATTTCTTTTTGTAAAATATTTGCCTTTTTGTCGACTAACAGATGTTCTTAGCGAATTTCGCTTATTGGACCCTTATTTAGATAGAAAATGAATTTTTTGTTCTACTGTCCAGATTCGGCCAAGTGGAGAGAGAACATATTTATCAACTATTTCTACAAATCTCATGACACGTGAGGGTAGGAAGAGATAGGTTATTGTTATTTTGCATGTCTTGAGGAGATAGAAAAAAGAATGTGCCAAGAATAGCTCCCGTAGTTGAACAACTCCTTAAATTACCACAACAACTTATGTTTTTTTCTCTGTCTCGAAATTTGAATGCTTGGATCTTTCTAAGTTTTTATCCAATTTCCAGATTTCTTTTTGTAAAATATTCTCTTTGTTGTCGACTAACAGATGTCCTTAGCGAATTTTGCATATTCGACCCATATTCAGATAGAAAATGATCTTTTGTTCTGCTGTCCAGAGTCAGCCAAGTGGAGAGAGAACATATTTATCAACTTTTTTCTCAAATCTCATCACACGTGAGGGGTAGGAAAAGATAGATTATTGTTATTTTGCATGTCTTGAGGAGATAGAAAAAAAGAATGAGCCAAGTATAGCGCCCGTAGTGGAAGAAATCCTTAAATTACCACGGGTTGGTCAGAAACAGCTTATGTTTTTTTCTCTGACTCCAAATTTTTATCCAATAGCCAGATTTCTTTTTGTAGAATATTCGTCTTGTTGTCGACTAACAAATGTTCTTAGTGTCGACACTTATTCAGATAAAAAATGATTTTTCCTTGTACTGTCCTGATTTGGCCAAGTGGAGTGAGAACATATTTATCAACTTTTTCTTCAAATCTCATCACACGTGAGAGGTAGGAACATATAGGTTATTGTTATTTTGCTTGTCTTGAGGAGATAGAAAAAAGAATGAGCCAAGAATAGCGCCTGTTGTTGAAGAAATCAATAAATTATCACGGGTTGGTCACAAACAGCCTACGTTTATTTCTCTGACTCCAACATTGACCACTTGCATCTCTCAAAGTTTTTATCCAATTGCCAGATTTCTTTTTGTAAAATATTTGCCTTTTTGTCGACTAAGAGATGTTCTTAGCGAATTTTGCTTATTGGACCCTTATTCAGATAGAAAATGAATTTGTTGTTCTACTGTCCAGATTCGGCCAAGTGGAGAGAGAACATATTTATCAACTTACAAATCTCACGACACGTGAGGGTAGGAAGAGATAGATTATTGTTATTTTGCATGTCTTGAGGAGATAGAAAAAAGAATGTGCCAAGAATAGCTCCCTTGTTGAACAACTCCTTAAATTACCACGGGTTGGTCAGAAACAACTTATGTTTTTTTCTCTGTCTCCGACTTTGAATGCTTCGATCTTTCTAACTTTTTATTCAATTGCCAGATTTCTTTTTGTAAAATATTTGCCTTTTTGTCGACTAACAGATGTTCCTAGCGAATTTTGCTTATTGGACCCATATTCAGATAGAAAATGAATTTTTTGTTCTAGTGTCCAGATTCGGCCAAGTGGAGAGATAACATATTTATCAACTTACAAATCTCAGGACACGTGAGGGTAGGAAGAGATAGGTTATTGTTATTTTGCATGTCTTGAGGAGATAGAAAAAAGAATGTGCCAAGAATAGCTCCCGTAGTAGAACAACTCCTTAAATTACCACGGGTTGGTCAGAAAGAACTTATGTTTTTTTCTCTGTCTCCAACTTTGAATGATTCGATCTTTCTAACTTTTTGTCCAATTGCCAGATTTCTTTTTGTAAAATATTCTCCTTGTTGTCGACTAACAGTTGGCCTTAGCGAATTTTGCATATTGGACCCATATTCGGATAGAAAATAAGTTTTTGTTCTGCTGTCCAGATTCAGCCAAGTGGAGAGAGAACATATTTATCAACTTTTTTCTCAAATCTGATTACATGTGAGGGGTAGGAAAAGATAGGTTATTGTTATTTCGCATGTCTTGAGGAGATCGAAAAAAGAATGAGCCAAGAATAGCGCCCGTAGTTGAAGAAATCCTTAAATTATCATGAGTTGGTTAGAAACAGCTTATGTTTTTTTTCTCTGACTCCAACTTTGAACGCTTCAATCTCTCTAAGTTTTTATCCTATAGCCAGATTTCTTTTTGTAGAATATTCGTCTTGTACAACCTAGCATCTTAATTTATTGCTTAAAACCCAGCGTAATGCCGGCAGACCAACTACCATGTCAGGAATGATATTCAGAAGTGGAAAATACTCAGCCTAGGGTCATATTGTGCAAAAAAAAAACGAGGGCAAATACTCCAACAATCCTAGGATATAGAGAGAGATACCAACTCAAAAAAAACCTGTGTTGGCCAATATCAACGAAGCTATCAAAAACATGCAAGGCCTTCCGCCATTAAGTCGGGTTTGCATGTTCTGAGTACCTGAACACATCAAGAAGAACAACAAGAAGCATTACGAGCCTAGGCCCATTGCAATTGGCCCCTATCACCGCACCAGCAATAATCTCAAAGTAATGGAGGAGCATAAATGGTGGTACTTAAAAGAATTTCTTGAAGATCATCATGGTGCAAGGGAGGACGAGTACGTGGAGGCGATGAGAAATCTTGTGCCGATGGTCAAGGAAACATACTGGGGGATAACTGACTTAGAAAACGAGGCTCTCGCATTGATTTTTCTACTTGATGGCTGCTTTATCCTCAAGTTACTCATTAAGTTGTTCTTCTAGGGGAATCTGGAACCGGTGTTCGATGGAGGCTGGGGCTTACCTCTTCTTATAACAGACCTATTGATGCTTGAAAATCAAATTCCATTTACTGTTCTAGATAAACTGTACGAGATTTATGCACTTGATGATGAAAGTAGATCTCAGGTTTCTAATATTTCGGGGACAACTCGTCGGAGACTAATCCGAAACCCTTCTGATCCGCTTAGTAATCCCGACCCTTCTGATTCGACGAATAATACAAAACCTTCTAATTCGGCTAGTAGTTCTCGGAAGCCGAGTCTATACGAACTCATCGACAAACTCCTATGAGTTGTAGAGCCGGGACCAAGTAATCCACCTCAACAAAATGTGATTCACCTGCTTCATTTCTACCACTTACTTTTCGTCCCAAAACCAAATCGTGCAACCAATACTGTGATATCTAACAATGAAGATCAAGCTCGAAGTTCCAATACATACAAACAAATGAGAACAGACTCAACCCAAAGCTCTATAGATAAGCATTTCCCCAAAATGATCCCTTCTGCCTCAGAACTCGAGGAATTTGGCGTTAGATTCAAGGAAGAAAAGAGATCTACCAACTTCCTGACTGTCTCCTTCGAACCATGGGTGTTTGTGGAAACTCTTGGAAGGAAGTTTAAGAAGGTATTGAGGATTCCTTTTATGAAGGAATTGAGGATGCCATGCACTCAAATAGATGAGTCCACAAAAACCAAATATATGAACTTAATCGCGTTCGAGCAATGCAACGGAAATACTGTTGGAAAAAATCTTACAAGTTATTTAGTTTTGATGTGTTGTCTTATCAACACGGCACAGGATGTGCTCATACTCCAAAGAAGTGGCATACTACAAAATAATTTGCGCAATGCAGATGAGGCCGCAAAATTCTTTGGCCAACTTAACGTGAGTTGTTATCTCAACTTTGAAGAGCACTATCTTGCTTCAGTTTTCAGGGACATTATGGCTTATTATGGGAAATAGTGGCCTAAGCAATTCGCCACGCTTATTCGTGATTACGACAGTATATGGGCTATCATTGCTTGTGTCACAAAAGTGCTTTCCTTCATAATTTTGGTGAAAAAAATTTCAGATATCATTAATTAGATTTCCCACTACCATCAGTCTCGACATTAATCTCCAGCTTTGTGAGCCGGTGGCTATTTTTAAGGTGGAAGGATCTCTTGAAAAAAAAAATGTTTTTCCATGGTGATGAATGTGCACAATAAAGTTATTCCTTTCTTAATGTAAAATGTATGTTATATTAGTTCGAATGTGGTAGATTTTAAATTTCAAACTATTGTATGAATAAAATTTGCTATTGTTATATTATCTTTAAGACTTTTCAATATAAAAAAAATAGTTTGGCCTAATACATGAGATATTTGGAGGATTTATCAACTTTTTTTTTGAAGTAGCACTGTTTTGGAAAATAATTCAACAGACGGCACTGTTTTGAAAATAATTATTTATCTAGCACTTCCGTTATCACCATTGGCGGAACTATGTATTATTTTATTTTCGTTAATCCAGGCCCTTTGGCACCCTTAAACTCCATTAATTAGTGAGAAAAACAAGTTCCGCCACTGACTCTGGCGGAACTACTTAAAAATTTAATTTTTCCCGCTTAACTATAGATTTGGATGGCCAATTAGCAAGAAAATTATGACTTATAATTGTTCCGCTATTAATTCTGGCGGAATCTAGGGCAAATTTTTGAAAATCGCTCCTGGACACGGTTCCGCCATAGGCTATGGCGGCACTTGTTGAGTTCCGCCATGGGCTATGACGGAACTAGTTCAATTATTGTACCCTCCTATAAAACCTCCATTCTCTCTCTCTCCCAATAAATAGAGGAAATAGAGATAAATTTAGGAAAAAAAAGTAAGCAAGTTGAAGAAAAGGAAGGCGAAAATAGGTATGCTATTATAGATTTATTTGAAAAATAAAATATTTAGTTTATTTTATTAAGATTTATTGTTAATTTATTGAAACATTATTGCAATTAGGAAGAAGAAAATGGCACAAAACTCTCCAATTATTATACATTACGATGATGATGTTATCGAACCGACGAACGGATGCTTTTACAATACGGATGAACCGGCTTATATTCTAGAAAATACAACCGAAAATAGAGATTACGCCAAACTATGTGACGAAATTTATAAGAATCTCGGTTGGTCGTATAGTGATATTCTTTTAATCCGATGAGAGGGAGAAGAATGAGACATGGGGATGGTTTTTTGAATGTTTGCGTAATGCTCTCGGAGAAGAAAATAGTTATTGTATTATTTCGGATAGACATGCTGGCATACTTAGTGCAATGAGAGGTGAGAGATGGCAGCCACCTTACGGTTATCATCGTTATTGCATGCGGTATCTTATGGCAAATTTCAGCACCGGCGTAGCAGACAAAGCATTAGGTCTAATGGTTCAAAAATTAGTATGCGCGCACAATAAATATAAATTTGGTAAGATTTGGAAAAATATGAAAAAAAAAATATGAAGCAGGGACTGTGTGGTTAGACAAAGTAAACAATGGAAACAAAATAAATTGGGCACTTTTGTACGATATAGCAACTAGCAATAACGCCGAAGTGATGAATTTTATTTTCAAAGGTAAAAGAAAGCTGCCTGTTATGTCAATTATGGAGTCGACATTTTACAAGCTAAATAATTATCACGTGAGATATTAGGAGGCTGCTGAGTTGAGGGAAAATAAATGGAATGGTAAAGTGATGGAAAGCATGGAACGTAGACGCAATAAAGCACGTGCGCATACCGTCACTTTGTACAATTTAAACCAAGGTATTTATCAAGTGGTCACACAAGCTCGGCGTTCAAGGACAGGTATCGAAATTTCAAGAAAGACCTGGGGAGTGAATATCATCGAAGGAAAATGCGAGTGCCAGAAATCTATGATATTTCACTTACCTTGTTCGCACACCATAGCAGTTTGCATTCACAAAGGTATATCGCATGAGACTTTCATTAATCCATGTTATAGCATTGAATATCTGAAGCGTACGTATGAAAATAGTTTCTATCCTGTAAAGGAAAGAACACAATAGAGGAAAGCGGTGAAGTTTGTAATTTCAAGTTGTTTCTTAGTGATAAACTTATAAGGAAAAATGTTAACGGTCGGATGAAGCGTGGAAGAAGATAAGAGGTGCGAATCTATAACATCATGGACACCATGTACAAAGAAAAGAGTATAAAGAATTACAGCGTTTGTAAATTACTAGGTCACACAAAAGCAAAGTGCACACAAAGAGGTGGAGACCGTTACAACGGACCCTTGTAATATTTAAAAACTTATAGTTTGATGTTATTTGTTTTGTTGAGTAGTTTGAGTAGTTTAAGAACTTGTAGTTTGATGTTATTTATTTTGTTGAGTAGTTGTAATATTTAAGAGCTTGTAGTTTGATGTTATTTTTTTTTTGAGTAATTTGAGTAGTCTAAATACACAAATAGCACACTTAACACAAAACATGGTTCAAATGATCTAAATAGTCTAAATAACACAAATAACACAAAACATAGTTTAAATACATAACGATAGTCTAAAAATACACAAAGTGAAACACACAAAAACCCTAAAAACGTCAACCCTAACGACCTCCAGGGCACCACTACCGCTTTGTCTTCCTCTCTTCCGCGGTTGAGGCTATATCTGAGTCTGAGTGACCTGACTGACGCCTTCTCCTCCCTCTCCTCTCCTCCCCCCTCTTCCTCTCCCGTCGGTTGGTTGAGATTCTCCCACTCATTATCGCTGGGAAACTCATTAAGCTGAACCGTAGTCATCTCACTGCACCCTAACCATTTATGTATGCCTTCCTTTACCTCTTTTCACATGCTCGCACCAAACTCTCTGAGCAGTCTGAACCCTATACTAGCTCCCTCCATCGATATTTTTGCCTTAAACCAAAAATAAGTTAGTAAATTTAACTTGAAAAATAATAAAATTAAATCAAAAAATAAGTTAGTAAATTGAACTTAAAAATAATAAAATTAAATCAAAAAATTTAGCGCTAATCTTTTGTCGGAAATCATAGGGCGGTATATGCTCGACCCATGTGGAATGGTTGTCTGCACCAACGGGTCGGAATTCCGCCAATACCACCTCATGTAGGTTTCAACATCGTTAGAAGTGAACGGCTCCGTGTCTTCTAATTCTGTAGTTTGATCCAATTTATTTTCCCACCGTGCAATCCAGATCTCGTGAACCCTAGGCCAATTTTCCCCGCGACCATTTTACTTGAGGTGGAAATCTTTGTCGGCCTTTTTTTCGACATCTCCTATTTTCGGGGGTTTTTTCTGCCGATACCCAAACTGTCGCCTAACCCTCTTAGGTTGATAACGCTCGTCGATCCAAAAATAAATCAACGGTTGGCGAAGTCGCGTTATAGCTTGTTCAACATGACAAATTGGTGGTAGTCTCTCGTGATATATATCGTAAGTTGTCCAAAACATGTCAGTGGTAGGCTGGCTGTCGAGCATTTTGTGATTTGCCCACAAATTAGTCTCCAGATTCATGTAATCTTTCGAGGTAACATTTGCCGACAACATTCCAACTTTATCTTTGTAATCCAGATTCTCATACGTTGTCAATCTTTCTACGGCTAACGAAGCAGCCGGTCGTCCGGTCGAAAAATACTACCATACCCACAACTGTAATAATAGAACACACCCTCCCATATTTTTCCATTCGGAACCTATACTCTTGCATAACTCTCTGTAGAGGTATACAAGCACCTCACTCCCAAATGACCACTCGTGCAAATTTTTCATGTTTTCGAAAAGTACCAAGGGCATGAGCGAATAAGCATCCCCATTCGGGTCCCTAAACAACACGTCCGTAAAAAATGCGATAAGGTAAGCCTTGCAGTACTGCTAGATCCTTTCATCTGTTTCCTCTTCTCCCAAATCATTGAAATTTGTCTTGAACCATTTCTTTTTTAACCAATACTCTACTTTTCTTGGTAACACTTGCTCTGAACATATCTTCGGGGGATGTTTCCCGAGTAGTTCCGCGGCTTTATTTGCTCAGTTAATACCTCCGTTATTTAAACAAAGGGGCTTGCCATCCACCCGCATACCCAATAAGCCTGAAACATCCTCCAATGTTATGGCCATCTTACCGTGAGGCATGTGGAACGTATGCGTCTCTTTTCTCCACCGTTCCTGCATAGCGGTTATCACTAGACCATTGATTGGTATATGACCGATCCTATTCGTTTGTAACAAGCACACATTTATAAAATATGGCTCGAACCGGTAATCCCATTTCACATGCAATAACACACAATATAAGTAAATGTTTTTTCATAAATAAATGAATACATATTTAGAAGAAAATTTTAAATACAATATATCAAGTTCGTGCTGCCTGTACCAAAAATCCTTCTTTGCTTTCGCCTTCATATCGTCTGGTTGGCTGAAGCATCTTGTCCTATGTTCATCCTTAAATTCATTCAGTGGAGGATATTGCGGAGGTTCTTCTTCGACGATAAGAGCTTTCCCCTTATCCCGGCTACTATATCCGCTTGGACTAGATCCATCCCTTTATAAATATAAATAAAATAAATAAATAAATAAATAAATATAAATAAATAAATACAAATAAAAATATATATAAATAAATGAAGGAAATAAAATACCTCATTTTCTTCTTCTTCTCCCGCTCTTTTTTCTACTTCTTCTTCTTCTTCTCCTATTCCTCATTCTTCTTCTCTAAATAAATCAACAAAAACTCATAGAAATTTTAATTATCGCAACCAATTTAAAACAATTTCAATCAATTAAAATCAATCAAGTACCACTAATTTTACTCAATTAAAACTAATTTCAAACCAATTTCAATTCAAACAAATTAAGACAATATCCTAAATCATAACTCAAAATCAAACCAAATAATACCTTATTCTTCTTCTTCTTGCTAATTCCTTCTTTCTCTCCTTTAAATTTGTCAAAATCTTGAGTTTTTTGCCCCAAAATCACTCTCAAAATCATCCCTTTTCACCTCCATTTTGCCCCCTTCGGTTCGGGTTTTTTTGAATGATAGAGAGAACCTTTTGTTTTGAACGAAGGGTTTAATTACTATTTGGTAATAAATGTGCACCTAATCTATTCAACTTAAAGTAAACAACAGAAGGACATTTATTTGAATTTATTGGTGGATTGATGGCAGGAGGAATCCTATGTGATAATTAGATTAATAATAACATATTTTATGTATGGTCTATGCAAGGGTATTACTTCTTAGTACTCATTTATTCGTTTGGACCCATTATACATCTGAGTGCTATGTATATATAACTTCGTTCTTGCAACAGAAGATCATATCCTGAAAAAGTGGCTTTCCAAACAAGTCTCTCCACCTTTCATCTTTAAAAAAAATAAATAAATTAATATTCCAACTCTTCTCTTCCAAGTTCCAACAACCAAAATGTTAAAACAAAAACTAGAAAAACGGAAGATCATAAAATAGGTGGATCGATGAGAAGAGAAAAAACCCCGCATAGTGATATCTTTATCTTTTTGCTTCTTCGTGGTTGTAGATATAACAATTATTTCTTTATTTTGATATTCAAGCAATGAATTTGGTTTTTTAGTGATCCGGGACGGATTAGTTTTCATGTCATTAAGAAAATGTTACAAAAAAAAAACGATGAACCTCCTAATTAAATTAGATGTTAGGAAGAGAGAATTAATTTGGAGTTTTGTAAATTTATTGTATTGAAACTCCAACCTTGTTGTTACATGTCAAGCCACCTATATAAAGTAGACAGATGTAAGCTTGTAAACACACAAGAGAAAAAAGAAATACAATAATAAATAAAATAGCCTCTTCTACTTTTGAAGAGAGAAAAAAAAGTGCAAAATCTCAATATTTTTCCTCTCACGAATTTTGTACGAGAGTTGTCAAGTTTCTAATATTCTCATACGGATCAAGTTGGTATCAAAGCAAGTAGATCCACCTGTGCATGGAATTTACTCGGAGACACTACAAGTCAACAGGCAAATTTTTTTGCGAATTAAAAGTCCACCGTCGACCCCGACAAAAGGTTCCGACTCTATCTTTCACGATGTCCGAAGACGCTACTACCGCTGATTTAGCTAAATCGGTGGTTGCGGTGTCAGAGCAGATGAAAATAGTCCTTAACCGGATTGCTCGACAAGAAGGAGAAGAAGAAGAAGAAGAAGAAGAAGAAGAGGAGGAAGAAGAAGGGAAAGACGATGATGTCAATTCTACTGAAACAATAAAGTGCCCCGGCAAGTGTCCTAAAAAGAAGAAAGATTCTCAACGACAGGAAGAGGAACAACCGAGACCTTTTAAGGTGGAGGCTAGAATCGACATTCCAACTTATGATGGAGCGGTAGATGCCAAGAAGCTTGACTCTTGGTCAAAAAGAAATCTGGCAATCGGATAAAAACAAAGAGAGATCCAAGCGTTCAAAGTTGGAGTCAGAGAAAAAAACATAAGCCGTTTCTGACCAACCCGTGGTAATTTAAGGATTTCTTCAGCTACAGGCGCTATTCTTGGCTTATTCTTTTTTCTATCTGCTCAAGACATGCAAAATAACAATAACCTATCTTTTCCTACCCTTCACGTGTGATGAGATTTGATGAAAAAGTTGATAAATACGTTCTCTCTCCTGTTGGCCGAATCTGGACAACAGAACAAAAAATCATTTTCTATCTGAATATGGTTGCAAAACCTCTGTTAGTTGACAACAAAGAGAATTGTAATGTGTATTTTTATACACATTTTTAGGATCTTTATAATGTAAAATTCACCATTAAATCACATAAAATGTATGAAAAATGTTTAAAATTAATAAAAAATATTTGTGAAACTCTTAATAGACTTTTTTGTGATTTTTCAGGTAAAAAGACTGAGAAAGCGATATTTGGAGGCCTCGACAAAAAGTCAACTCCAAATGACGGACCGATTCGCAAATCATGGGCCAAAGATGGCCGAATTCTCGACAAATCTCCGCGAAAACCCTACACACGTTTCTTCAAAATTCTTATAACCCTTACCCGCCGACCATTCAAGCCGAGATCTACAAAATCCACAAAAAGACGAAAAGTCAACCCCGAGAAATCTCATAGTTGACCAAAAGTCAACTGTCTCAAAAATGGTCAAACCAGATACTAAATCGAAGAGCGCAACGATATGAACCCAACGGTATAAATCTCGCGAAAAAAGACCTTCTAGAACTCCCAGAAATTGCGATACAAGATTTGGCCTAACCATACTATCAGCCAATCAGACAGAGACACGTGGCAGATCAGTTGGAAAACGTGACACGTGGCAACACGTGATTGGTTGATACAGATAACAAACTGACAAAAGTCAGTACGAGGTGCAGTACGAGATTCTCTTCGACCAGTCAACGAGTGACACGTGGCGTGCGGACCCCAGAAAACGCGTTGCTGTGCAGAGCAGCTCAGTTCGCCTTTGGTGTCTGGAAGAATGGACATCTCCGGTTGAGTTATAAGGCGTGTTTTGGAGAGTAATGGACCGTGCGATGATGAGAAATGGAGAAAAACATTTAGCGGATCTGCAAAATCTGCGAAAATCAGTACGAGGTTAAGGGAGAGCCAATAGCAGATGGACACGTGGCGAGCAATGTTCAATAGAAATTGAAGGGTGAGACGCGTGGCAAAATCGTGGCCATTGGATCGGATATCTGATTTTGATCAGCCAAACCTCTGAGCGACACGTGTACAATCCGTTGGATTCGGATGAGATCGAGGATGAAATGATAAATGTACCCAACAATTGCACCCAAGCTGAATTTGAATAGAAATGAAGGAAAAGAGTGCTAAATACCCCCCAAATTGCTACCCAGATCAGAATCCGGATCAACCTAAATTTTTAGTCCCACAATCCTAATTCTAAATATTTTCTAGGGCAAATTTCTCTATAAAAAGACCCCTCCTTCTCTCTCAAATCATCATTCATATCTCTCCACTCATACACCCATTCTCATACCTATCATCACACACATTTCTTCATCCATTTTTCACCATTTTCACTCTTGATCTTTTCTTTTCCACCATTAATGTCCACAAGCTTCAAATCTTTATTTCTTGAGAGTAAAAAGAGAGAATAGAATTTTAGAAAGAGACAAGTACTTGGTCTAGAAGGAGCAAGTATTAAATCGACCAACAAGGGGAGAGATCGAGAACGATTTGCATCTTTAGGGTTTGATTTATTTTTCTCTTTATAATATTTTATTTGATGCGAGTATTTTTTTTGTGGACATGAGTGAGTAAATTTTATAAGTAGGGAAAAGACTTTTTGTGTAGATTTTGTAGATGAAATCTTGAGTGAAACTTGCATTTTATTATGGTATTTTAAGATTAAATCTTGATATTTTTTTTTTCATGATATTTTAAAGTTGAGTTATTTAGAAGAATGATTTGACGAGAAATACTTATGAGCTTTATTGGGATTTGTTTGAGTAATATTGACTTGGAAGAGTTTCCTTTTATTCAAATAAGGGATGAATCAAGTATAAGAAAAATTTAAAAATAGAAGTTCTTGAATGGATCTGAAGTTTGATGAGTTTATTAATTAATTTTTGGAAGGAAATTAATTAAACCTTGCTTATAAGTACCATATAATTAATTTGCTATCTTTTGTGATTAGTGATTCTCAAGTTACACAAATCGTCATCATTTCCCTACTATTTCTCTTTTAAACTTTTAAAAAAGAAATTTGTTTTTATCTTTTTCTTGCAACTTTTCTTATTTAAAACAACAACAACAACAACTTTTCCAAACCGCAATACTAAAATAAAAGTGAGAATCGAACGTTAAAACATTTAAGGCCTTGCTTCCTTGTGTTCGACACCCTAAACTCAAATTCCACATATACACTTTGTTAATGAATTAGGGGACTTATAAATTATTTTGTTAACACGTGATTACACCACGACACGTTTTCGCGTTGTTACAAAATGGCGCCGTTGCCGGGGAAGCGGCTTGCATTAAATTTTTGACTAACCGATCTCACGTTTTTTCTAGTGTTTTGTTTTAATTGTTTTGAAGGTGTATGAAAAAAGGCAATCCTCAGGTCTCTCAAAGTCCCGACTTGACTCAAACGTTGAAGGACATCAGGAAGAACAAGAAGAAAGGAGCGCCAGGTGTTTCATCCTTTTCGAAGCAAAATCAGGAAGTAGAGGCTTCTCCTACCTTAGGGCCTCTAGATCCAAAGACAGAGCGACCACTAGTGGAAGAGCCACAAGATCAAGCTCAAAATCATCCGAACCATCCCTACATCCGATCTTCATCATCAGGAAGTTTCTTTCCTTGCCATAACTTAAACTTATCATCATCATCATATCAAGATTTAAAAGTCGAAGAAAAACATTTAGAAAATCAAGATAAAGTGAAAATGGCTGAAGAGAAAACATTAGGAGAACTATTGGCACACAATATTCAACGAAATCCAGGAAACATTGTGATACCAACTGTGCCAAACTTAAAATTAAATCCTTCCATATTAGGTGTTTTACCTATTTAAGGACATAGAAATGAAAATCCATACACACATTTGGATGAATTAGATCGTAAATGCACAGCTCTTTTTGGTAAAACTAATGATTTGGATAATATCAAACTCACTCTTTTTTCTCACACCTTAGGAGACGCTCCTCGAGACTGGTTGAATCATCTCCAAGGAGGGCCGTTCCAAACATTTGAGGAGGTGGCTAAGCGCTTCCTGAAGCGCTATTATCCCGAAACCCTCACCGCTAAGCTGCGGTCTGAAATCACGGGAATCCAACAAGAGAGTGGCGAAAACCTCCAGGAGTATTACGAGCGATTCACAAGGTTGTGCGCGTCATGCCCAAATCACAACCTTACCGAAACCTCTCTTCTCGACCAATTCCTACAAGGGATGAATGACCTCGATGCCCGCCTACTCCAATATTCGGCAGGGGGGTCCTTTAACGACATCACCCCCTCTCAACTCCGAATGCTCATCGAGACGAATGCGGAAGGGATGAGAGGGCGTGGAGGAATAAAAGGACAAGTGAATGCCGCCAGCGCAGTAGATCTCAAGGCGATGGAGTCTCGAATCACCGTAAATTTCGAGACGAGATTTAGCCAAATGCTCAATGCGGTTGGGGGAAAAATTGAACCCAAGAAGTGTGAGTTTTGTGGGAGCACAACGCATTTAACCGATGAATGCGAAACGCTTCAACAAGATGTGAATGCAATGGGAAGTTATGGGGGAAACCAAGGGGGTTATGGGTACCAAAGACCTCAATACTCTTACGATCCTAGAAGAAAACACCCAAACCTTCGTTGGAGAACGGAGGTGTAAATCGTGCAAAACCGTCGTTGAATTTCACACAATTTAACAAAATAATTTATATTTCCCTATTAATCAATTTACGAGTATGAGCAGTAAATGAGTTTAGGGGTCGAACACAAGGAGGTGTGACCTCAAGACTTAACTAGTCTCAATGATTTATCTCTAGTGCAAAATCTTTTAATTCAAAGTTTATTACGTAAATTTTCAAATATCAGTTTTGTTTCAAAAATTCAGCACGTCACAGTTCTTTTTGTAGAATATTCGACTGTAATACGACATTGATGTATCTTCAGCACCTGATAAAGCTACTAATGTCACTCAACTATTTTGCTGGCAATTGGATAAAAACATAGAGAGATCCAAGCGTTCAAAGTTGGAATCAGAGAAAAAAACATAAGCTGTTTCTGACCAACCCGTGGTAATTTAAGGATTTCTTCCACTACGGGCGCTATACTTGGCTCATTCTTTTTTTCTATCGCCTCAAGACATGCAAAATAACAATAATCTTTCTTTTCCTACCCCTCACGTGTGATGAGATTTGAAGAAAATGGTTATAAATACATTTTCTCTCCACTTGCACTACTACAAAAGATACATTCTATAACGGTTCTTAAATCTATTCTATATCGGTTTTGAACCGTTACGTATGGCAATGTTACTAAACATATTAAATAACCGTTATTAAATCCACGTTGCTAAATTTTATGCGGTCAAACTTTCGCACCGGTTCACAAGGAGAAACCGATATAAACATTAACCTTTAGTATCGGTTCTTATTAAATAACTGATATAAAATACATAACTCCGCAGCGATTCTTTAAGAAGAACCGTTACAGAATCCGCATAAACACATAACCTTTCGTATCGGTTCTTAAAAAATAACCAATATACAATACATAAATTTCGCAACGGTTCTTTATGAAGAACCTCTACAGAATCAACGGTTTTATAAAAGAATCGTTGCTAAATTTACGCCGGAAAATTATTTTTTAATTTATTAATGCACTTAGTATCGGTTTTCTGTTAATAACCGTTACTAATCATATATAATTTTTTTTATAACAACCGATTTTCTGTGACTAGCCCACAATGCTAGCCAAAATGTTTATAAAACAAGCATGCATACAAATAAATCCACTGAAATATATCATCACTATATATATTATTCATAAAAAAATTATTCATACAAATATTATTCATAACAAAATCAAATATTTTCTTTTATGAAATGGACTACCATATCCTTCACTTCCTCGATATCCTTCTCAAGATACACATCTGGTCCGATCAACTGTAGAAAAGAAATCAAAATTCGTAAGAAGTTGAACAAATCTAAAAATTGAAAGAAAATATGAATGAATTTGTAAATGTTTTGTTCATACCTTTAGAAGAGCAAAGCCTTGCTGGCCGTAATTTGTAATTATGTCATATATTATCCTCATGACATAATAACTGCATTCGCGTCCCCCTGGTTGTTGTGGGCAGTACAATTTAAAAATAAAACAAATGATTAGTTACCCCTAAACCCTAAACCCATAATTCACGGAATAAAAATTAAAAGGTCAAATAAGGAAAATACCTGAATCCTTAAATATTTTAAATTCTTCTGGCCCTTCATGTTCTTTTCCATACGAAAACGTCGTGTCGCTCTGGAACGCAATTAAATTAAGTCAGTAAATAGTGTTAATTAGTATATATATAGGTGTTGTAATATTTTAAATTACTTACGTGTTTAATGCATTCTGAATAAGCAACCCCGATATATTTTGATTTGTCGGGTTCACGATGTAAACAACGAACTTCGACATTTGTAGAACAAAAAGAATCCAATGGTTCCTACAAATCATATTAAATTTTAAAGTTAGGTAAATTCGGAAAAAATAAATACAATCTTTATTCGTAAAATAATATTCTAACTATGAAATATAAGGCAGAAAGATGAAACTGTCGAGATTTTCAATACCAAGCATAACATCGTCCAGATAACCGACAACCGCATTAAGATCGGATTCAGAGAAAAAAACATAAGTCGTTATTCAAAAATTTTGAGATATTTGCAGTTCAGGCCAGAACTTATTTCAGATTTAAAACCGGTTCAGCAGCAACTTCAGAAAATTATAGAAAATTCACCAAAGCTTTAAAAATCCCGAAATTTGTACAGAAATTCAAATATCAAGTTTTTTATTAGCTGTTAATATTTTGTACAATTATGTTTTGTAGTTTGAGATTTATAATGAAATTTCAGATCTGGATTAGAAACTGGTTCTGACAGACCAGCACTCACAAAAACTGTTATATCTCCTAATCTGTTTTAACAACTACTCTTTTAAAATTCATATTTGGACTCTATACTTCAAAATACTTCAATTAAGACTATTTTTGGATTTTTATTATTTGTTTTTATATTTTTAAAAATTCAGAAGAAAGAAAACAGTAGATCTGGACAGAAAGTTTTAAAACAGAAAAATTACAATTTTGGAAAATTAATATCGCACAGATTACAAATCAGAATTGGGCAAAATTTGGTTTAAAATTATCTACTAAATGAGAACTATATTTTAAAAATATTTATTTAACTTTTCAGATCCGAATTTGACATGAAATTTAGGAAAAAATACTGAAAAACAGAGAAAGAACAGCAGCAAGACAGAAATTGGATTAGGGTTTGATTTTCGGTTTAAAAATAGGGATTTATAGAAAATTTATGATGTGTAACAATCATTAATCACTAAGTGTATAATTTCTCAGATTTAGAGGATGGATTTGAGCAATCTAAGCTAAGATTTACTCAAGAAATTGATTCAAGAACTAGTTTATTCCAAAACAGCCATTTCAAAACAAAACATGATTTAAATCAATCACAACTCCAAATTAATCACACAAAATACTAAGCTAAGTGTTTCAAATGATTAACAAGCCAATAAAATCTAGATTTAATAGATCAATTGATGAAAAATACTAAGCTAAGCAATTTTACCCAATTTATTCAAAAATATGTATGTTCATGACTATTCATCAAAATTCAGCAAAATTACAAGATTATAAAGCAAGATTTCCTGTATACAAATCACAAATTCCCCTCCCTATCTAGATTTACTCACACATATTCACAAGAACAAGAGTTTGACAAGATTTCATCATGATTATTACAAATTTGAGGTCTTGTGATCTAAAATTCAAATCTAATTATTTAAAGAGAATTGGACAAAACCGAGAGTTGGAGATCCAGCCGGTAGCTCCCTCGAGTCGATTTGAAGCTCCAATTGCGCCTCGATTCAAGCTAGAATCGACCGAATCGAATTTTTCCCAAATCAGCCCCAAATTGCGCGTTTTCACTCAAAAACGAAAATTAGAGCTCAAGAAAGCTTGAAACTCATTAATGGAGGTTCTAGAGGTTAGAGAAGAATAATGGAGAGTGGTGTATAAGTTAAGGAGAGTGAGAGAATGAGTGATTCTTCTTCTCTAGCTTGAGGTGCATTTTATAGAGAGTTGAGAGCTTGAGAGTGTATTCTTTTGATTGGCTTGATCTGAAATTTCAGGGGTAAAATGGAGAATTCCAGTTGTCCAGATCCAATCTCACATGTGTGAAGAACCTTCTGTTCAAATTTCGTTGTATTCCGTTGAAAAATGAGGGAGAATTTCGAATTTTAGTATTTGGCGGTTATTTTGAAATCTGAAATTTCGTCGAACAATTACTAGCACGACTTCAAACTCAAATATCTCTCTCATTTCTTCATCATTTTTGGTGTTCTTGGTATCCATGGAAAGAGAAAAGAGAGAAGAAGAGAATGGAATTGGTTTAACGTAAAACGGAGATCTTTGGCGTGTTTTATGGACTTGAGAAATTTCAGCTCGAATTGAGTTATTTCAGCAAAAACAGAATTCAATTTCATTGAACACCGAGTTCAAACTCGATTATCTCACTCAATTCTTCATCATTGTTTGAGTTCTTTATATGGTTGGAAAGAGGGGAATCAGTAGAAGAGAATGGCGACAACCAAGACGGTGAGCTCGAGAAAACTGCAGCTCGAAATTGGTTATTTTTGGGCTGACAGGAGGTTTTTCGCGTTTTGCGGCCAACTCTCGCCGTTCCAGCGATGGCTAATGATACGGTTGTGCTTGTCTTGTCAAGACGAGTCGAATGGTATCAAGTTTGTTCAATTCCGAGCATTTCGAAAAAAAATCGCATTTTTGGGACAGAAAGGCTTGACTTGACTGCGACGGTTGACTTTTCAGTTTTGCGCGTCGCATTTTCTCTATTCTTGCGCTGCTAGGTTTATTTGAGGTGTAAAACGATGGTTAGGATTCATTTGATCGGAACGTCATGTTCCGATACGAAACGTCATAGGAAACGTGGACGTTTCTTCTCTGTTTTGGGACCGAACGTGGTCGGTTTACGTATCGGTTCGGCTGAAGAACGTCATGAGACAGTTGACGTTTTCATAACGTTTTGTGGTCGTTTCTTACTCGTTCTAATGCTTGTTCTTTTCCACTGACGTTGTTCATCTTTAAGATTAGAGAAGTATGTGTATGGGGATTCCTCCAATTCTTCTTTTTATGGCCTTTTCACCTATAAATTACACAAAAATGTATTAAGATGTTTCAAATTATGTTTTATGAATTATGAATGTTTTACATACATTTTATGTGAATTATGATTGAATTTGAGATGATAAAAACTCTAAAAATGTGCATAAAAATACGCATTACAAATTCCACCACACTTAAACCAAGCTTGCCCTCAAGCGTAAATTAAAATCAAGTCTTAGGGTTTTTAGAATCAGTTTAAAGCGTTTTGAAAAGAGATTTAGTTATTGCCATGAATGTTATATACTAATATTTGATTATTATAAAAATACACGAGGGTCGATGACTATCCATTAATAATTTCAAATTCAAATTTATTTAAAATTCCCCAATCCTTCAAATACGAACCTTTTTCCAAAAAGTAATGCCCTAATTTTATTTTTTATACTTTCTCCCCCTAAATTTAAAATGGTGAATTTATACAATTTACCCCAAAAGTTTCAACTAACTCAACTTTCTCTTTTATAAACACGTAAAGGTTGGTATGCTATCCACTCATGTTATCAAAAGACAAGCTGTGCTTTGCACGTACAAAAAAATCCTTCATTTTCTATTGTGGATATGTAAAATTTTTCTTATTCAAGGGTTTAAAAATAATTTTTCACATTTTTGAATTCTTTTTGTGAAGGGATAACAAGTTACGATTTCGGTCACTTGCTTTTAGTGTGAAAATTAGAGATGGACATACGAGTCATTACCTATGCCATTAAAGATAGGTTGAGTTAGAACAATTTTGCGAAACTAGTGGTAATAAAAGTAAGGTTTGATTTTTCAAAAGTTTTAATTACAGCATTACTTTAAGGAAAAACAATTTATTATTTCGTTAAAGGGGCAAGTGAAATAATTATGAATTTTCGAAATGCTTAATGGATTTTAAATGGATATTATAAATGGAATGAAGTGGAAAATATGGCATTCATGACAAAGGTTAAATCCTTTTGAAGTTTTTCAAATCTTTTCATCATTTTCCAAAACCCTAAGTATTTTTCTCAAAAATTGCTTGAGAAGGCTTAGTTTTAAAATATTTTTCATTTCAAATTTTTTTTTACTTTTCATTTAAATGTCTCACACACACAAACTTTATTACAAAAACAAACAAAAAAAATGAAGAAAAACAAGTAAAAATTTTAAATTTTATGGTGTTTATGAGTTTTTAATTGTTTTTGAAATTTTTCAATTTTTTTCAATTTTTATGAATTTTCACATTTTTACAAGAAAACAAAAGTTGGTTTTGCACAAAACCACCCCACCACACTTAAACCTTTGTTTGTCCTCAAACAAAAAGTTTAAAAATGAGAAAATTTATGGAAATTGAAAAATTATTGGGGTTTTATGCAAAACCTCCCCCACCACACTTAAACTTTTGTGTAGCAAATGTTTAAGTGTGAAAGAGAAGTTTTATAAAAAGGAGAAAATAAAAATAAAGAAAGAAAAAATACGACCTGACACGACGAGTTGCCTCTCGCCAAGCGCTCCCGTTTTACGTCTCGAGCCCGACGCCTTTGTGTCAGCCTCGCTCCAACGGATCGTAAATGTGAGCAAATCCCTGGAGGAGTTCACATGGTGGTAAGAGAGTCGGCCTGTGTTGCCGTTTGCCCTTATTCTCGTAGAGAGAAATGAGTGGTCTTCCTGGTTTTGGATGGAGTTTGGAGTCGGTTTTCGTTGAGAGGGGCAGTTCAATACCCAAATTCACTCCTTGGTCGGTTGGAAGGTCGACGTACATCACACCACTTATATCAAGCTCGGTGTAATGAATGGTTTGGCAAGACACGGATTTTGGGGTAATTTGTGGAATTTTCTCGAGTTTCGGAATGATCGGTTCGTCCAAATTTTTAACCTTTGAGTCATGGTTTGACTCATTCTCGTTCTCGACCCATAGTTTCTCAAAAATATTTATAATTTCTTTAACCAATTCTTGAGTTTTGGTGGCACTCGACTCGTCGAAAGGTTCGACCAGTGAGTCATCATATGACTCGCATTCCCCATCGCTCGAGACCTTATAAAAGTCAACCATTGAGTCCTCTTTTGATTCACATTCCACATCACTCGAGTTTTCAAAAAACACAATCCCTAAATCCCCATTTGACCCACATTCCTCATCAAACAAATATTCCCCCACCTCAAAGTTGGCGTCCTTGTTCTCCTTATTTTTCTCCCCTTCGAGCATTTCCTTCTCCTCATCACCTTGAGAACCCTCAACACCTAATTCTTCAAAAACCCTAGAACCCTCATCACAAAGAGATTCCCCAATTTCCTCTTGTTCAAAGACCCTAAGACCCTCATCACAATAGCTAGCTTCATCTTGATGAGGTTGGATGGTGGGTTCTCGTCTGTTGAATATCTCCATGAGCGAGTTCGACATTTCTAAGAAGCGTTTCTCGAAGAGGTCCAGCTTCGCGTGCAATTTTTCATCAGAAGAGGTTTGAGGTTGTTGATACTCCTGGTTTGGAGGATCGTACTCGTCTTGGTAGAGGTAAGGTTGGAATGAATGGGTTGGTGTGCCAGGCGTGTACGGGTTTTGGAAATTCTCCTGAGGTTTGAAACCCCAGGATTGTCTCAACATTTCATCCCTCGACTCCAGGATGGAGGAGTGGCTGAACAACGCTCCTTGCCCATAAGATTGTCCGTAGAGAGGTTGTGTCTGCTCGAAGGAGCTTTCGCCATTGTGCCATGGATAGCCATCGTGTGGCCATCCCGTCCACGTTTGTCTTCCCGTCATTGAATCTCCTTCACCTCTTGCCTTGCCAATCCATTGAAAGGTCTTGTGCCCTAATAACCTTCAAAATAAGAAAGACACAACACTAGAGAAAAAATTAGTGGGTTAGTTTTAACTTGATGCAAGCCGTCTCCCTGGCAACGGCGCCATTTGTAAATCGTGTAAAACCGTCGTTGAATTTCACACAATTTAACAAAATAATTTATATTTCCCTATTAATCAATTTACGAGTATGAGCGGTAAATGAGTTTAGGGGTCGAACACAAGGAGGTGTGGCCTCAAGACTTAACTAGTCTCAATGATTTATCTCTAGTGCAAAATCTTTTAATTCAAAGTTTATTACGTAAATTTCCAAGTTCAAATTCAAATATCAGTTTTGTTTCAAAAATTCAGCACGTCACAGTTTAGTGATTTAATTCGTAACTAGACAAAATAAACTCCGAATCCAACACACGAGATACCGTTGGAAACTAGAAAGAGAGATCTATGATGTGGTCCTTTACTGGTATTATTATTTTATTCAAAAATTTTGAGATATTTGCAGTTCAGTCCAGAACTTATTTCAGATTTAAAACCGCTTCAGCAATAACTTCAGAAAATCATAGAAAATTTACCAAAGCTTTAAAAATCCCGAAATTTGTACAGAAATTCAACTATCAAGTTTTTTATTAGCTTTTAATATTTTGTACAATTATGTTTTGTAGTTTGAGATTTATAATGAAATTTCAGATCTGGATTATAAACTGGTTCTGACAGACCAGCACTCACAAACACTGTTATATCTCCTAATCTGTTTTAACAACTACTCTTTGAAAATTCATATTTGGACTCTATACTTCAAAATACTTCAAGTAAGACTATTTTTGGATTTTTATTATTTGTTTTTATATTTTTAAAAATTCAGAAGAAAGGAAACAGTAGATCTGGACAGAAAGTTTTAGAACAGAAAAATTACAATTTTGGAAAATTAATATCTCACAGATTACAAATCGGAATTGGGAAAAATTTGCTTTACAAATTATCTACTAAATGAGAACTAGATTTTCAAAATATTTATTTAATTTTTCAGATCCGAATTTGACACGAAATTAAGGAAAACATACTGAAAAACAGAGAAAGAACAGCAGCAAGACAGAAACTGGATTAGGGTTTGATTTTCGGTTTAAAAATAGGGATTTATAGGAAATTTATGACGTATAACAATCATTAATCACTAAGTGTATAATTTCTCAGATTTAGATGATGGATTTGAGCAATCTAAGCTAAGATTTACTCAAGAAATTGACTCAAGAACTAGTTTATTCCAAAACAGCCATTTCAAAATAAAACTTGATTTAAATCAATCACAACTCCAAATTAATCACACAAAATACTAGGCTGAGTGTTTCAAATGATTAACAAGCCAATAAAATCTAGATTTAATAGATCAATTGATGAAAAATACTAAGCTAAGCAATTTTTCCCAATTTATTCAAAAATATGTATGTTCATGACTATTCATCAAAATTCAGCAAAATTATAAGATTATAAAGCAAGATTTCGTGTATACAAATCACAAATTCCCCTCCCTATCTAGATTTACTCACACATATTCACAAGAACAAGAGTTTGACAAGATTTCATCATGATTATTACAAATTTGAGGTCTTGTGATCTAAAATTCAAATCTAATTATTTAAAGAGAATTGGACAAAACCGAGAGTTGGAGATCCAGCCGGTAGCTCCCTCGAGTCGATTTGAAGCTCCAATTGCGCCTCGATTCAAGCTAGAATCGACCGATTCGAATTTTCCCCAAATCTGCCCCAAATTGCGCGTTTTCACTCAAAAACGAAAATTAGAGCTCAAGAAAGCTTGAAACTCATTAATGGAGGTTCTAGAGGTTAGAGAAGAATAATGGAGAGTGGTGTATAAGTTAAGGAGAGTGAGAGAATGAGTGATTCTTCTTCTCTAGCTTGAGGTGCATTTTATAGAGAGTTGAGGGCTTGAGAGTGTATTCTTTTGATTGGCTTGATCTGAAATTTCAGGGGTAAAATGGAGAATTCCAGTTGTCCAGATCCAATCTCACATGTGTGAAGAACCTTCTGTTCAAATTTCGTTGTATTCCGTTGAAAAATGAGGGAGAATTTCGAATTTTAGTATTTGGCGGTTATTTTGAAATCTGAAATTTCGTCGAACAATTACTAGCACGACTTCAAACTCAAATATCTCTCTCATTTCTTCATCATTTTTGGTGTTCTTGGTATCCATGGAAAGAGAAAAGAGAGAAGAAGAGAATGGAATTGGTTTAACGTAAAACGGAGATCTTTGGCGTGTTTTATGGACTTGAGAAATTTCAGCTCGAATTGAGTTATTTCAGCAAAAACAGAATTCAATTTCATTGAACACCGAGTTCAAACTCGATTATCTCACTCAATTCTTCATCATTGTTTGAGTTCTTTATATGGTTGGAAAGAGGGGAATCAGTAGAAGAGAATGGCGACAACCAAGACGGTGAGCTCGAGAAAACTGCAGCTCGAAATTGGTTATTTTTGGGCTGACAGGAGGTTTTTCGCGTTTTGCGGCCAACTCTCGCCGTTCCAGCGATGGCTAATCATACAGTTGTGCTTGTCTTGTCAAGACGAGTCGAATGGTGTCAAGTTTGTTCAATTCTGAGCATTTCGAAAAAAAAATCGCATTTTTGAGAGAGAAAGGGTTGACTTGACTGCGACGGTTGACTTTTCGGTTTTGACCAGAATTTTTGCGCGTCGCATTTTCTCTATTCTTGCGCTGCTAGGTTTATTTGAGGTGTAAAACGATGGTTAGGATTCATTTGATCGGAACGTCACGTTCCGATACGAAACGTCATAGGAAACGTGGACGTTTCTACTCTGTTTTGGGACCGAACGTGGTCGGTTTACGTATCGGTTCGGCTGAAGAACGTCATGAGACAGTTGACGTTTTCATAACGTTTTGTGGTCGTTTCTTACTCGTTCCAATGCTTGGTCTTTTCCACCGACGTTGTTCATCTTTAAGATTAGAGAAGTATGTGTATGGGGAATGTGAGGGTTTTAGGGACAATTTGGCCATCGTTGGCGCATTATTTGCGTGATGGTGCTTCTTTTGGAGTTGCCTTTTCAAATAAGTCCTCCAATTCTTCTTTTTATGGCCTTCTCACCTATAAATTACACAAAAATGTATTAAGATGTTTCAAATTATGTTTTATGAATTATGAGTGTTTTACATACATTTTATGTGAATTATGATTGAATTTGAGATGATAAAAACCCTAAAAATGTGTATAAAAATACACATTACACGAGGAGAATCAATCGCACACACCCCAAAGGCAAGGACTCTACACACACCCCAACGCGCAACAACAACAACCTTCTCAACCTTCTTCGTCAAGCCCTCAACCTTGCTCTCTCGACGAGAAATTCGACAAAATGATGGCTTTCATGACGAATGGGTTTTCAACCTTTACAACCAAATTGGGGTCGATGGAGACTGAGATGAGTTCGCTTAGCCAAGGTCAAGCAACAACGAGTCGACAAGTTCAAAACATGGAGACACAAACGAGACAAACGGCGAATGAGGTGAACATCTTGAAAGGGCAGGTTGATAACAAACTCCCATCTCAAGGAAGGGGACCTGACACCAAACCGGTTCTCACCATTCATTTGAGAAGCAGGAAAAAGGTTGAATTTCCTAGAGAGGAAAAAGAAATTGTTGTGAAAACGCGTGACGAACAAGGGGAGAAAGACGAAGAATTAGGATTAGAGGATGAAAATGCAATTGTGAATGAGAATAAGAGTGTGGATGCAGATGTAAATGTACAAGGAGAAGAAAAAAAGGAAGAAAAGGGAAAAAGGGAAGAGAGAACTTACATGCCAAAGGCACCATTCCCGTCCCGTTTGGCGGTGAACAAAAAGGCAGAGGCCGAGAAGGACATGCTTGCGATTTTTAAAAAGGTGGAGGTGAACATTCCCATCGTTGACGCCATCGAAAAATTTCCCAATGTTGCAAAGTTCTTGAAAGACTTGTGCACTAATAAGCAAAGATTAAAAGGGAATGAGAAGGTGAACCTCTCGGCTGTTTTGAGCCTAGACGCCAGACTGCCCCCAAAAGAAAAAGATCCTGGAATCTTCTCCATTCCGTGTACAATTGGGCACCATCAGTTTGCGAGATGCATGCTTGACTTGGGGGCGGCTATAAATGTAATGCCCAGGTCCGTTTACGAGACCCTTGACCTGGGTAGTCTGAAGAACACCCGAGTCGTGGTGACCCTTGCAGATCGATCTGCAATCCAACCTTTAGGAGTGGTGGAAGATGTGTTGGTCAGGGTGAACGGGCTAGTTTTCCCAGCCGACTTTTACATCATCGAAATGGGAAGCACCGCAGATTCTTCTTCCATTCTCTTGGGAAGACCATTTCTCAGAACAGCGAAAACTCGAATCGACTGCCATTCAGGAACTTTGTCGATGGAGTTCGACAATGAGAAGATCTCCTTCAATATCTTCAACGCGATAAAATTCCCAGACGACCACAGTGTGTCGAGCATCTCTATCATCGACGAAATTGATGAGCTCGTCGATGAGCATCTGATAGGGGAATCTTCTCATTCTCTAAGTTCTTTAAATAATTCTTTTGATGAGTTTTGGGAAGAATTAGAAAATGTGAACACATTAGAAACCCCAAAGAATGATGACTTGTTAGGCAATGAAAATGACACATTAATACAAGAAATTGAAAATGAAAATTTGCCTAATTCTGAAAAATACATGATGGAAGAAGTTTTTTTGTTTTCAGGACCAATGACGACAGAGCTCAAGATTTCGGGAGAACGAATGCCACCGTCCACTGAGAAGGCGCCCAAAATCGAGCTTAAACCTCTTCCAAACCACCTCAAATACACATACCTCGGGCCAGAAGAAACCCTACCTGTGATTATCGCCTCCAATCTCACATCCGACCAGGAGTGGCGCCTGGTGGAGGTCTTGATAAAACACAAGAAGGCGATAGGGTGGACGTTGGGCGATATATCAGGAATTAGTCCCGCCACTTGTATGCACGAGATCACCCTTGAGGACGGAGTGAAGCCCTCCAGGGAAGCTCAAAGGCGGCTAAACCCTGTAATGATGGAGGTGGTTAAGAAGGAGTTGCTTAAGCTCCTCGACGCAGGTATAATATAAGCTGTAGCCGACTCCGAATGGGTGTCACCCATCCATGTGGTACCTAAAAAGACGGGGATTACAATTGTTGAGAACTCGGAAGGTGAAAAGGTGCCTACATGAATACAAAATGGATGGCGTGTGTGTATTGATTACCGCAAACTCAATGCGGCGACAAAGAAGGATCACTTCCCTCTCCCTTTTATTGATCAAATGTTAGAGCGACTGGCAGGCCGACCATATTATTGTTTTCTGGATGGGTACTCAGGGTATTTTCAAATCGCGATAGATCCCGCCGATCAGCAAAAGACGATATTTACTTGTCCCTTTGGTACTTTCGCGTATCGAAGGATGCCTTTCGGGTTGTGTAATGCTCCAGGTATATTTCAAAGGTGCATGATTTCCATTTTCTCTAAATACATTTCAAAATTTATAGAAGTTTTTATGGACGACTTCTCCATTTATGGCAACTCATTTGATGAGTGTTTAACCAATTTGGGGCTAATAATGGAGAAGTGCGTCGAGTCTAACCTTGTCTTGAATTTTGAAAAGTGCCACTTCATGGTGAGCCAAGGAATTGTATTAGGTCACCTTGTTTCAGAGAAAGGATTGGAGGTGGATAAGACGAAGGTCGGCGTAATCAAGACGTTACCCTACCCTCGAAATGTGAAGGACGTGCGTTCATTCTTGGGTCATGCAGGCTTTTACAGGCGCTTCATCCGCGACTTTTCCAAGATCGCGCAACCAATGTGTCGCCTTCTCCAAAAGGACGCCAAATTCGACTTTGACGACGCATAGGAAAAACTATGCACCGCCCCGATAATCAAACGACCCGACTGGAACCTCCCATTCAAGATCATGTGCGACGCAAGTGGATTAAGCGTTGGTGCCGTTTTAGGCCAACGAGTCGGTAAGGATCCCCACGTTATTTATTATGCTTCTAGGACACTTGACGATGCACAACGAAATTACACGACCACGGAAAAAGAATTATTGGCTATTGTGTTTGCATTGGAAAATTTCCGATCATATTTGGTCGGAACAAAAGTGGTTGTGTTTTCAGATCATGTAGCATTGAAGTACTTGATGAAAAAGAAGGAGTGCAAACCGCGTCTCTTACGATGGCTTCTCCTTCTTCAAGAATTCAATGTGGAGGTCCGAGACAAAAAAGGTGCAGAGAACCTTGTAGCCGACCACCTTAGTCGACTTCCGACGAATGAAGGCGACATTCTCCCGATCAACGAGCTGTTTCCTGACGAGCATCTTTATGCAATCCAGGCGAGCACACCTTGGTATGCAGACATCGTCAACCTTTTGGAGACGGGACAGATGCCAAACACACTCTCTCGCGCCCAGAAGGACAAGCTCAAGAACGACTCGCGCTACTACTTGGACCCGCTCCTTTACAAGATCTGTTCCGATCAAATGGTGCGCAAATGCGTGCCCGATTGCGACTTCAATTCGGTATTATCTTTTTGCCATTCTTTAGAATGTGGGGGCCACTTTGGAGCTCAACGCACAAGTCACAAGGTGCTCCAAAGCGGATTATATTGGCCAACTCTTTACAAAGATGCTCATTCCTTTGTAAAGAGTTGTGAGAGCTGCCAAAGAACGGGAAATGCCTCTTAAAACTTTATTGTTTTCGGAGCTTTTCGACGTTTGGGGGATAGATTTTATGGGCCCATTCCCTCAATCGAATGGTTATTTGTATATTCTTGTATGTGTCGACTATGTGTCTAAGTGGGTTGAGGCAATACCAACAAGAGATGCCAACTCCAAAACGGTGATCGAGTTCCTTAAAAAGAACATCTTTCTGCGCTTTGGTGTAACTAAAGCTATCATTAGCGATAGGGGCTCTCATTTCAACAACAAATACCTCGAATCACTTTTGAAAAATTACCATGTTCAACACCGCATGTCGACTGCATACCATCTCCAAACTAATGGCCAAGCTGAAATCTCTAATCGTGAAATTAAAACAATCCTTGAGAAGGTGGTTAATCCATCTCGCAAGGATTGGAGTCAAAGGCTTGGGGATGCATTATGGGCCTATCGTACCGCATACAAGACACCGATAGGAATGACTCCTTTCAAACTCGTGTATGGGAAGAGTTGTCATTTACCAGTCGAAACACAAAGCTTTTTGGGCAATCAAAAAAGTCAATCAAGATTACCCAAAAGATACGGTATTAAGGAAAATGCAAATTCAAGAATTGGAAGAGCTTCGTCTTGAAGCTTATGACAATTCGAGAATTTACAAAGAAAAACTAACCATCGCTCATGACAAACTTATTCGCAAAAAGGAGTACAAGGTTGGCGATAAGGTTTTGTTGTTCAACTCTCGGTTGAGATTGCATCCCAGGAAGTTGAAGAGCCGATGGACAGGTCCCTTTACTATAACCAACATTTTTCCCTTCGGAGTGTTTGAAATCTCTAGGGAAGGAGGGGTCGCATTCAAAGTCAATGGCCACCGCTTGAAGGCATATTACGAAAATCACGACGCGCGGTGGTTTGATGAGCATGAATTGGTAGAAGCGCCAAATGGCGCAAAGGAACAGGAAGGATGAGCGAAAGCGCGTCGGGCTCGAGACGTTAAACGGGAGCGCTTGGCGAGAGGCAACTCGTCATGTCAGGTCGTATTTTTCTTTTTATTTATTATTTTTAATTTTTTTTTTCACAAAACTTCTACACTTAAACTTGCAAAAGTTTAAGTTTGGTGAGGGTGATTTTGCACAAATCCTTTAATACTTCCAATTTACACAAATTTTTGAACTTTTCTCATGTACATACAAAAGTTAAGTGTGGTGATATTGATTTTGTGCAAACCCAAGTTTTGTAACTTTTTTGTGTCAAAAATATAAAAATATAAAAATGAAAATATTTAAAAATATAAAAACATAAAAAAACTCATAAAAATTAAAAAAAATTTGCTTTTATTTCATTTTCCTTATTTTTGTAAATAAGTTGTTTCATTTTTGTAAATAAACTATTTTGCTTGGATTTGTAAATATCTCAAATATTTTAAATGGAAAGTGGAAAAAGGGTTTTTGATAAGGAAGTGTTTTTGAACTAAGTCCTTCAAGCAACGAATTTTTAAAAAGTATAGGGTTTTGGAAAATGAATAATTTTTGAAAAACTTTTAAAAGGTTATTAAATTATTTGCCATAATATTCCCTATTCCATCTCATTCCATCTATACTATCCACATAAAGTCCATTAATGGTTTTGAAAATTTCATAATGTGCTCATCTCCTCAATATTTTACGACAAAATATAATGTTTCCATTCCTTAGTGCCGTATTTAAATTTCTCAAAATTATCCCTGCTTTTCAAACTGTGGCCTCGTGAAATGTCTAATTTTTATCAGCCCTTTGAAACTTATTGAAGACCTACCACCTATTTTCTAATACAAAAAAATGTATTATTTTTATATATATGATTTTTAAATAATCTGTTACACCTAGTCTTATGGTGACCCTCAGGGGTGTACAGCGCGAGAGATAGTTCTTAACGCTCGGTTAGAAGCAATCCAACTTGCATGGTACCAAGTAGCTGGGTATCGGTGATGATGAATCATTGGTATTCACGCGAAAGGGCCCGCTGCATGGCCTCGAATCCGAGTATGCTTGGAGTGACCAGAGGGAAATCATCCGCCGCGGAGAGGCAAAGACTGGGGTAGCAGGATTGCGAAACTGTGGCTACATAGTCGCACATGGAATAGCGAAACCATGACCGCTTGATAATAAAACTATAGCCGCACGTGAGATAACGAAACCACGGCCGCTTGATAACACTATTTTTAATAGAGAAAAGTCCAACTTTGCCCCCTCAACTATTCAAATAGATCACTTTTGGTCTCTCAACTTTTTATTGATCTAATTTTAGTCCCTCAACTATTTAATAAGTCTATTTTTTGTCTTTCCAGCTGTTAAGTGCTTACGAGTCAATTAAATTTGACAAATAAGCAATGACATGACATATATCCAACTTTGCCCCCTCTTATTAAAAAAAAAATAAAAATAAAATAAATAAACAAATAAAATAAAATAATAATAAGAATAAATAAATAAATAAATATATCATAATTATATATATGTATATACTTTTTAATAAATAAATAATTTTTAGTGTCCTTAGACACAAAATTTGTGCTTGGAAATTGGGTGTGTGAACTTTCAATCTGTTTCAAAGGGCGAAGTGAAATTTAGCTGAAGCTTTTGTGTCTTAGGGGGCTAAAGTAGAAATATTTTCTTAGGGTACTATTTTGTGGAAAATGGATAATTGGGATAAAAGATTGGCGAGTTGAAACGAACTTGATATTTTAAAATTATTAATGGACATTCACCAACATTCGTGTATTATTATAATAATCAACTAATTATGTGGCAATAATTTAATCTCTTTTCAAATGAATTTGAACTGATTCTAAAAACCCTATAACTTGACTTAAATTTACGCTGAGGGAAAGCTTGATGTAAGTGTGGTGAGATTTGTAATGTGTATTTTTATACACATTTTTAGGACTTTTATCATGTAAAATTCACCATTAAATCACATAAAATGTATGAAAAATGTTTAAAATTAATAAAAATTATTTGTGAAACTCTTAATACACTTTTTTGTGATTTTTCAGGTAAAAAGACTGAGAAAGCGATATTTGGAGGCCTCGGCAAAAAGTCAACTCCAAATGACGGACCGATTCGCAAATCATGGGCCAAAGATGGCCGAATTCTCGACAAATCTCCGCGAAAACCTAACACACGTTTCTCCAAAATTCTTATAACCCTTACCCGCCGACCATTCAAGCCGAGATCTACAAAATCCACAAAAAGACGAAAAGTCAACCCCGAGAAATCTCATAGTTGACCAAAGTCAACTATCTCAAATATGGTCAAACCAGATACTAAATCGAAGAGCGCGATGATACGAACCCAACGGTATAAATCTCACGGAAAAAGACCTTCTAGAACTCCCAGAAATTGCGATACAAGATTTGGCCTAACCATACTATCAGCCAATCAGACAGAGACACGTCGCAGATCAGTTGGAAAACGTGACACGTGGCAACACGTGATTGGTTGATACAGATAACAAACTGACAAAAGTCAGTACGAGGTGTAGTACGAGATTCTCTTCCACCAGTCAGCGAGTGACACGTGGCGTGCGGACCCCAGAAAACGCGTTGCTGTGCAGAGCAGCTCAGTTCGCCTCTGGTGTCTGGAAGAATGGACATCTCCGGTTGAGTTATAAGGCGTGTTTCGGAGAGTAATGGACCGTGCGATGATGAGAAATGGAGAAAAACATTTAGCGGATCTGCAAAATCTGCGAAAATCAGTACGAGGTTAAGGGAGAGCTAATAGCAGATGGACACGTGGCGAGCAATGTTCAACAGAAATTGAAGGGTGAGACGCGTGGCAAAATCGTGGCCATTGGATCGGATATCTGATTTTGATCAGCCAAACCCCTGAGCGACACGTGTACCATCCGTTGGATTCGGATGAGATCGAGGATGAAATGATAAATGTACCCAACAATTGCACCCAAGCTGAATTTGAATAGAAATGAAGGAAAAGAGTGCTAAATACCCCCCAAATTGCTACCCAGATCAGAATCCGGATCAACCTAAATTTGTAGTCCGACAATCCTAATTCTAAATATTTTCTAGGGCAAATTTCTCTATAAAAAGACCCCTCCTTCTCTCTCAAATCATCATTCACATCTCTCGACTCATACACCCATTCTCATACCTATCATCACACACATTTCTTCATCTATTTTTCACCATTTTCACTCTTGATCTTTTCTTTTCCACCATTAATGTCCACAAGCTTCAAATCTTTATTTCTTGAGAGTAAAAAGAGAGAATAGAATTTTAGAAAGAGACAAGTACTTGATCTAGAAGGAGCAAGTATTAAATCGACCAACAAGGGGAGAGATCGAGAACGATTTGCATCTTTAGGGTTTGATTTATTTTTCTCTTTATAATATTTTATTTGATGCGAGTATTTTTTTTGTAGACATGAGTGAGTAAATTTTATAAGTAGGGAAAAGACTTTTTGTGTAGATTTTTTAGATGAAATCTTGAGTGAAACTTGCATTTTATTATGGTATTTTAAGATTAAATCTTGATATTTTTTTTTCATGAGATTTAAAGTTGAGTTATTTAGAAGAATGATTTGACGAGAAATACTTATGAGCTTTATTGGGATTTGTTTGAGTAATATTGACTTGGAAGAGTTTGATGAGTTTATTAATTAATTTTTGGAAAGAAATTAATTAAACCTTGCTTATAAGTACCATATAATTAATTTGCTATCTTTTGTGATTAGTGATTCTCAATTTACACAAATCGTCATCATTTCCCTACTATTTCTCTTTTAAACTTTTAAAAAGGAAATTTGTCTTTATCTTTTTCTTGCAACTTTTCTTATTTAAAACAACAACAACAACTTTTCCAAACCGCAATACTAAAATAAAAGTGAGAATCGAACGTTAAAACATTTAAGGCCTTGCTTCCTTGTGTTCGACACCCTAAACTCAAATTCTACATATACACTTTGTTAATGAATTAGGGGACTTATAAATTATTTTGTTAACACGTGATTACACCACGACACGTTTTCGCGTTGCTACAAGAATCTTTTACAAAAAAAAATCTGGCAATCGGATAAAAACATAGAGAGATCCATGCGTTCAAAGTTAGAGTCAGAGAAAAAAACATAAGTTGTTTCTGACCAACCCGTGGTAATTTAAGGAGTTCTTTAACAACGGGAGCTATTCTTGGCACATTCTTTTTTCTGTCTCCTCATGACAACCAAAATAACAATAACCTATATTTTCCTACCCCTCACGTGTGATGAGATTTGAAGAAAAAGTTGATAAATACGTTCTCTCTTCCGTTGGCCGAATCTGGACAGCAACACAAAAAATTATTTTCTATCTCAATATGGGTCCAAAAGATCTGTTAGCCGACAACAAAGAGAATCTTTTACAAAAAAAAATTTGGCAATTGGATAAAAACATGGAGAGATCCATACGTTCAAATTTGGAGTCAGAGAAAAAAACTTAAGTTGTTTCTGACCAACCCGTGGTAATTTAAGGAGTTCTTCAACTACGGGAGCTATTCTTGGCACATACTTTTTTCTATCTCCTCAAGACAAGCAAAATAACAATGACCTATCTTTTTCTACCCCTCACGTGTGATGAGATTTGAAGAAAAAGTTGATAAATATGTTCTCTCTCCCCTTGGCCGAATCAGGACAACTGAACAAAAAATTATTTTCTATCTGAATAAGGTCCAATATGCAAAATTCGTCAAGAACTTCTGTTAGTTGACAACAAGGCGAATATTCTACACAAAGAAATCTGTCAGTTGGATAAAAACTTAGAGAGATCTAAGCGTTCAAAATTAGAGTCAGAGAAAAAAAATATAAGCTGTTTCTAACTAACCCGTGGTAATTTAAGGATTTCATCAACTACGGGGGGAATTCTTGCCTCATTCATTTTTCTATCTCCTCAAGACATGCAAAATAACAATAACCTATCTTTTCCTACCCCTCACGTGTGATGAGATTTGAAAAAAAAGTTGATAAATACGTTCTCTCTCCCGTTAGCCGAGTCTGGACAGCAGAACAAAAAATATTTTCTATCTGAATATGGGTCCAATATGCAAAATTTGCTAAGAACATCTGTTGGTCTAGCAATTGGATAAAAACATAGAGAGATCCAAGCGTTCAAAGTTGGAGTCAAAGAAAAAAATCATAAGTCGTTTCTGACCAATCCGTGGTAATGTAAGAAGTTTCTCAACTACGGGAGCTATTCTTGGCACATTCTTTTTTCTATCTCCTCAAGACATGCAAAATAACAGTAACCTATCTTTTCCTACCCCTCACGTGTGATGAGATTTGAAGAAAAAGTTGATAAATATGTTCTCTCTCCCCTTGGTCGAATCAAGACAGCAGAACAAAAAATCATTTTCTATCTGAATAAGGGTTCAATATGCAAAATTTGCTAAGAACATCTTTTAGCCGACAACAAGGCGAATATTCTACACAAAGAAATCTGGCAATTGAATAAAAACTTAGAGGGCTCGAAGCGTTAAAAGTTGGAGGCAGAGAAAAAAACATAAGCTGTTTCTGACCAACTAGTGTAATTTAAGGAGTTCTTCAACTACGGGAGCTATTCATGGCACATTCTTTCCTCTATCCCCTCAAGGCATACAAAATAGCAATAACCTATCTTTTCCTACCTTTCACGTGTGATGAGATTTGAGGAAAAAGTTGATAAATATGTTCTCTCTTCCCTTGGCCGAATTAGGACAGCAGAACGAAAAATCTTTTGCTATCTGAATAAGGGTCCATATATGCAAAATTTGCTAAGAACATTTGTTAGTCGACAACAAGGCAAATATTCTACAAAAAGAAAATCTGGCAATTGGATAATAACTTAGAGGGATCCAAGCGTTCAAAGTTGGAGTCAGAGAAAAAAATATAAGTTGTTTCTGACCAACCCGTGGTAATTTACGGATTTTTTCAACTACGGGCGCTATTCTTGGCTCATTCTTTTTTCTATCTCCGCAAGACATGCAAAATTATAACAACCTATCTTTTCCTATCCCTCACGTGTGATGTGATTTGAAGAAAAAGTTGATAAATATGTTCTCTCTCCCCTTGGCCGAGTCAGGACAGCAGAACAAAAAATCAATTTCTATCTGAATTAGGGTCCAATATGCAAAATTCGCTAAGAACATCTGTTAGTCGACAACAAGGAGAATATTTTACAAAAAGAAATCTGCCGATTCGATAAAAACTTAGAGAGATTCAAGCGTTCAAAGTTGGAGTCAGAGAAAAAAACATAAGTTGTTTCTGACCAACCCATGGTAATTTAAGACTATGCCCTGATCCACCATGAAATGACATTTCTCATAATTCAGCACCAGGTCAGTCTCTACGCACCTTTGAAGAATCGTCTTTAGGTTCCCCAAACAGTCATCGAATGAGTCACCATAGACGGTGAAATCATCCATGAAAACCTCAATAATTCGGGTAACATAATCAGAGAAGATGGACATCATACATCTCTGAAATGTACCGGGTGCGTTACACAACCCGAAGGGCATAAGTCTGTAGGCAAAGGTGCCGAAAGGGCACGTGAAGGTGGTCTTTTCTTGATCCTCGGGGGCGATGGCTATTTGAAAGTAACCAGAGAAACCATCTAAGAAGCAATAATGGTGGCGCCCAGCAAGGCGCTCAAGCATCTGGTCAATGAAGGGAAGGGGGAAATGGTCTTTCCGGGTGGCAGTGTTCAATTTGCGGTAATCAATGTATACTCGCCATCCATTTTGTGCTCTCGTAGGAACTTTTTCACCATCCTGATTCTCAATTATCGTGATACCAGTTTTCTTGGGTACCACATGGATTGGTGATACCCACTGTGAATCAGAGATAGGGTATATGATTCCTGCATCAAGGAGCTTGATGATTTCCTTCTTGACCACTTCCATCATTGGAGGATTCAGCCTACGCTGAGGCTCACGGGATGGTTTAGACCCATCCTCCAATAATATCCGATGCATACACGTAGAGGGGCTGATTCCCTTAATATCAGTCAGAGTCCATCCAATAGCAGTCTTGTGGTCCCTTAAAACATTAACTAATTTCTCTTCCTGAGTAGCAGTGAGGCTACTAGAGATGATCACTGGAAGAGTATCTCCTTTACCCAAATATGCGTACTTGAGATGAGCTGGTAGAGGTTTTAGGTCAAGAGAGGGGGGACTAACAATGGAAGGTTTGGTGGGCTCAAGAGAAGGTTTGATCAAGGGAGGAGGAGGAGGAGAAGAAGAAGACGCCTCTGTAACGGCCAAGGCAGATAGACTCTGAAGAAGGATCTGCTTATCTGGAGAGAGATCAAGAATGGTCTCGAGCAGATCGATGAACTCGAAAGAGAAGAAGTTGTCGACGCACTCATCAACTGGGTCGATGGTGCAAATAGCGGAGACCTGCCCGTCAGAAGGATGCTTGATAGCATCAAAGATATTGAAAGAGATGTTCTCTCCGTCAAACTCCATAGAAAGAGTCCCATTGTGCACATCAATCTTGGTTTGGGCAGTTTTAAGGAAGGGTCTTCCCAGAAGAATGGGAGTTGAGCTCGGCGAGTTATCCGACTCATCCATACGCAGAATATAGAAATCTGCGGGAAAGACAAGGCCATTGACCTTAACAAGGACATCCTCTATAACTCCTTCTGGCACAGCAGTAGAACGATCGGCCAGTTGGATGATCACCCTGGTCTTTTTCAAAGGTCATAAACCGAGGGAAGAATAGATAGAGAAGGGCATGACATTGATAGATGCCCCAAGATCAAGCATGCACCGAGCAAATTCATGGTGCCCAATGCTGCAAGGAATGGCAAACATGCCAGGGTCTTTTTGCTTCTCTGGAAGCTTCTTGCGGATAACCGCAGAGACATTCTCACTCATTGTCACCTTCTCATGGCCATTTAACTTTCTCTTATTTGTACACAAGTCCTTGAGAAATTTCGCATAGCGAGGGACTTGACGAATGGCCTCTAGTAATGGAATGTTCACTTCCACCTTCTTTAAAACCTCTAAGATATCTCTCTCTGCTTCATCGTTTTTGGTGTTAACCGCTAGACGGCTACGAAAAGGGACTCTAGGTTTATAAGGTGGTGTTTCCTTGGGCTTTTCTTTCATCTTCTCGGATTCCGGCTTAATCACTTCAATCTCTCCTTCACCTTTCATGTTTCCTTTACTCCCTTCTATTTCTTTACCACTTCTTAAGGTGATAGCACATGCATTCTCACGGGGGTTGAGAGTTTGAGAAGGAAGTTGTGAAGACCCCTGAGTCTTTAACTGGTTTAATTCAGAGGATAGTTGAGCGATTTGAGTGCCCAGATGTGTTAGGGCGCTCTTCGTATCCTTCTGAAAAGAAGTGGTTGATGTGGCCAAAGAGGTCACAATGTCAGAAAGGCTCTTTAGAGCAGGGTCAATCGGTGGTGAGGAAGAAGAAGAATTTTGATTATGGTTTTGAGGAGGTTGTTGCTGGTTTCCTGGGTCACGCCATCTAAAATTTGGGTGGCCACGCCATCCAGGGTTGTATGTTTTGGAATAGGGATCATAATTACGGTTTTGACCCCCATTTGAATTTCTGTGTTGGTTTAGCTTGAAGATACCGCAAGCTGTGGTTGTGACTTTCTCCTCGTCATGGAGTGTTGGGCACGCATCAGTGGTGTGTCCTGTATGAGTGCAGACACCGCATGCCTTCACTTCCACTTTGGTTCCCATGAATGACGCCATCATATTAGCCAATATGTCTAACTTGGCGTCCATACCATTCACTCGCTTCTCCAAATCACAGTCTCTAATCTCGTTAACTCCCCTAATTCTAGATCTGGTTCTACTAGATTGGGCATTTTTTGCCATGGTTTCTATCAAGGTTCGTGCTTGCCTAACGGTTTTACCCATGAAAGTACCACCACTAGCAGAATCTACATTATCCCTAGTCTCTTGAAGCATCCCATCATACAAGTGTTGAATCAAGAGATTCTCTGGAACTTGATGGTTAGGGCATTTTGCACACAACTTCTGGAAGCGATCATAGTATTCGTAGAGGGTTTCCCCTACTTCCTGTTGAATACTACAAATCTGCTTCCTAATAGAAGCGGTAAGAGAGACAGGAAAGTATTTGTCTAGAAACAACTTTTGAAGTTATACCCAAGTTGTTGGAAAAGGTGCCAAATGGTAGTACCAGTCCTTTGCTGGTCCTCGAAGACTGTATGAAAACAGTCGCAGTTTATAAGGACCTTCATCTTCATCTCCGCCGGCATCATTGTGGCGGTGATGTGGTTGAACTCACGCATGTGAGAGTGCTGATCCTCTGCGGCACTCCCATTGAAGGTCGGTAACAATTGAAGAAGACCCGTATGGATCTTAAAATTCGGGACCGGTGGTAATACAATACCATACTGGTTGGTAGAAAAATCAAAGGTAGACAAGTCCCTAAGTGTCCTATCCTCAAAATTAGCCATGACTGTAGTGTTACCTCTTGTAGCGTGAGGAGAAGCTGGTGGAGTAGGAGACTCACTTTCGCTGTCCGAGTTCTCCACCTTTTCTGTTTCTTCAGCTCCTTCCGGTGTTACCGGAATTGCTCTTCTTCGCTCCAGGTGTGTTCTCTCAATCTCCGGATCTAGTGGTGCAAGTGGAAGATTAGAACTACGAGTAGCTTTCATGAACTAGAATCAAGTGTAAAAGAGAGAATTAGTGAATGCAATTAATGCAGACTCAAAGTGAAAATAAATAGTATGACTGACTCTGAAAAAGATAACAAAGGTAAGGAAGGTGTGATTCTGACAAAAAGTTAAAAAGGTATGACTGACAAACAGTAAAACGTGTTTAGTTTACTCTGACACAAACGCAGACTACCGTACTACACAAGAGAAGTGTGAATATTGACCTAGACTAGTCGCGTTGCTAGCTCCCCGGCAACGGCGCCATTTTGATAAGAGGTATTTTTGCAGTCGTTTTACACTTACCAAAAGAAATTTATAACCCTAGACTTAACTACAATAAAGTAGACAGTGGAAGTAGGGGTCGAACCACAGAGAGCTATTTAGACTAAACTAGGCGAAAAGATTACTTCTCTAATGAAAATGGACTCAACAAAAATAGAAAACTAAAATAAAGAGAAACCAAGACCATAAATAAAACCAAATACAAGACCTAAAACAAGACACACAATTGGGGAGGTTGTTGATTGGTTGATTGCAACAAAATGAAAGTAACAAGTAAAGAGAAAACTTAAAGTAAAGATTAAAAGATGTGGTGGTTTTGTGAAATGAGGCATAGTTTCGTGCAGTGAATTTGTGTGTAACTTTATCCTCGATTAAAATAATGAATTTGGAATTAATCTCTTAAGTGCAGTAAGATGAGCTCTAACCGATAAATAACTCAAACGAAAAGATAGGGTTTAGTTTAGATGAGCTCGTAAATAAAAACACTAACCTATTTGAATATCATAACCAATTCAACAGAAATCATTGGTTAAAGAAAGAAAAGAAAATAATGATAGAACCCATTAATGAAGCGTGGATGGAAGAGTGAAGCTTGCTTGACTTGCCCAACTCCAAGAGAGAGAATGATGAAGTTCAAAAGTAAATTGAAGAGATACCTTGCACCTGGTTATATTGACTCTCAAAAGGTGGTCATGAGGGATAAATGAAGCTCCATGCAAGGAGTGTGAAGGGAGCATGGCAAAGGCATGAAGAGTGCATGTAAAGTGCATGAAAGATCTGTCCAGAAAATGATCAATTTGGGACACGTATATCTCTGAATTGGGCTCTGGTGATATGGAATGAATTGTGGGCCTTGTTCTCTTCTTTCCGACGGTATATAGTATGCATATAGAGGAAGTCCAGATTGTGAGTTATGGCCGAAATACTGAAGCTGTGTCAGCAGGTCGAATTCTTGATTATTATCTCCATCTTGTGCTCCAACATCTTTATTTTTAAGCTATGCTCCATCCAAATTGTACCTGGTTTCACATAAATATGTCATTAGTAGTATCAACATTCAATTTGTGATTATTATCGATATAAATAGAATATTAATGTATCTAATGGTGCAATATCACATATGTATGGGGTATAAAATGTGTATAATTAATGACTTATCAAGAACGTATTTATCAACTTTTTCTTCAAATCTCATGACACGTGAGGGGTAGGAAAAGATAGGTTATTGTTATTTCGCATGTCTTGAGGAGATAGAAAAAATAATGAGCCAAGAATAGAGCCCGTAGTTGAAGAAATCCTAAATTATCACGGGTTGGTCAGAAACAGCTTAGGTTTTTTTCTCAGACTCCAACATTGAACGCTTGGATCTCTCTATGTTTTTACCCAAATGCCAAATTTCTTTTTGTAGAATATTCTCCTTGTTGTCGATTAACAGATGTTCTTAGCGAATTTTGCATATTTGACCCACATTCAGATAGAAAATGATTTTTTGTTCTGGTGTTCATATTCGGCCAAGGGCAGAGAGATCATATTTGTCAATTTTTTCATCAAATCTCATCACACATGAGGGTAGGAAAAGATAGGTTATTGTTATTTTGCATGTCTTGAGGAGATAGAAAAAAAATGAGCCAAGAATAGCGCCCGTAGTTGATGAAATCCTAAATTACCACGGGTTGGTCAGAAACAGTTTATGTTTTTTCTCCGACCCCAACTTTTAATGCTTGAATCTCTCTATATTTTTATCCAATTGCCAGATTTCTTTTTATAGAATATTGGTCTTGTTGTCGACTAACAGATGTTCTGAGCGAATTTTGCATATTGGACCCTTATTCAGATACAAAATGATTTTTTGTTCTATTGTCTAGATTCGGCCAAGTGGAGAGAGAACATATTTATCAACTTTTTCTTCAAATCTCATCACACGTGAGGGTAGGAAAAGATAGGTTATTGCTATTTTGCATGTCTTGAGGAGATAGAAAAAAGAATATACCAAGAATAGAGCCCGTAGTTGAAGCAATCCTAAATTACCACGTGTTGGTCAGAAACAGCTTATATTTTTTTCTCTGACTCCAACTTTGAACGCTTGGATCTCTACAAGTTTTTATCCAATTGCCAGATTTTTTTTGTAGAATATTCTCCTTGTTGTCGACTAACAGAGGTTCTTTGCGAATTTTGCATATTGGACCCTTATTCAGATAGAAAATGATTTTTTGTTCTGCTGTCCTGATTCGGCTAGGGGGAGAGAGAACATATTTATTGTAATGTGTATTTTTTATACACATTTTAAGGGTTTTTATCATCTCAAATTCATTCTTAATTCACCTAAATGTATGAAAAATACTTATAATTCATAAAACATGACTTGGAACCTCTTAATACATTTTTTATATTATTTTACAGGCGAAAAGGCCGTAAGACGAAGATTTCTACCCAAATTGCAAATCATGGGCCAAAGATGGCCAACCAAGTCTACCAAAACCCTACACAAATTCACCCAAATAACCGATTCTCAAACAAGCTCAAAATCGATCAAACTGCGGTATTATTCTCAACACGACAAGACGAATCGGTTGGTATTATTCTCCACCCCTGAGAACGCCGGCGATCGCCGGAATCCGTCAACCAAAAACAAACCAGCCATGTTTCTGACCTGAGAAAGCTTCTTCGAGCAACCTTGCCTTCTACAGTCCACCATTCGAGCCAAAACCAACTCTATTCTCTTCCTCTCTTCCTGCCCTTTCTATCCGTATGAAGAACTCATCAAATGGTGCAGAATCGAGTGAGAAATCTGAAGTTAAATCAACTGTTCGACGAAATCCTAAATGAACTTTTGAAGAACTGCTGAACCAACGGTCGAGTTTTGAACAGCGGATGAATTCGATCAACCATTTCAGTTTTTCTCAAGCAAAGATGATTCTTTTTGTGTCTTAAAGCTTTAGTGAAGGCTCACAATGAATTCCGAAGCCTCAATTCGATGGAAAAACAAATCAAAATCATAGTTTGATTCACGAGTTCAGCAGATTTTGGTTATTTTCGCGAAACTGAAACCGAGTTGGTTAATGGAGGAATTCTCTGGATTCGAGGCGGATTGGGGAGTTATAATGGTTGTGAAGCATCGTGAGGAAGTTGAGAACGAAGCCTGAGTCACCGTTTTGGATCTCGTTGTGTGAAATACGAAAAAAAGTTCGATTTGCACACTCTGGTCAGCAATGGCAGAACAGCGAACCGATGATACTCAAAACAGCAAAACTCGAGTTTTACTCAACGGTTTTCAACCATTCAAAGCCCTGTGGATTCGTGAGAAGATGGAGAAGAGATCTGGGTTGATGAATCACAGCGAAATGTACAGAATCACGAGCTCTAATCGTTGGTTGTGAAAAACGGGTAAACGGGTCTGAAATCCAAGAGAAAAATCGATCCAAAGTCCAAATTCGCACTTACAAGGCTGTCAGAGGATTGTTTTAGGACGAGCACACGATCGCAAGCCACAGAAGATCGAGAAAAGAAATTCAGCGCTAATTCTGAAGAAGAAGATGACTCGTTTCATCAGTTATGACTCGTGTTACGCGATTCAAACCGGTTCGCCACACCAGATCAGCGGAACGAGTTAAAACGAGTCAGTACCCAGCTCACACAAAAGTGACTCGTTTCAAGCGAGCTGCAGCTCGTTTCGTCGCATGAAATCCGGAAAATTAATTCAAAACTCAGCGCCAAAGGCTGAATAAGAAGACGACTCGTTTCGCATGTTTCGACCCGTCTCGCCACAGAAAATCAAAAAGACAGTTTAAAAACTCAGAGATTAATAACAGAAATAGCGACTCGTTTCACGCGATAACGACCCGTTTCACCACAACTTATTCTGAAGGGACCCACTGTCCGTCTCAGTAATGCGATTCAAATCGCATCTGAACTGAACTCAGTTCGCGCGAATAAACAGATGAAATTTCGATGATTCAAAACCGTTCAATTCTCAACCAAATTCAACGAAATTTCGTCCAGATCTTCAGTACACCCCACTTGATCTGCCTGAGCCAATGGAATCGCTCGGTTTATCCCCCACTCTCCAGACCAGCCTCTCTATAAATTCGACCGATCAACCTATTCAAGAAAATCATCCTTCCATTCTCCAAATTCTTTCAACACATCACTCTCCAATCATCTTCTTTAAGCTTCAGTAACTCCATTACTGAATCTCAGAGCTTTTCGAGCTTCAATTTTCGAGTTTGAGTGAAATTCACCAATTCGGGCTGATTTTGGTGAAAAAGACAATTGATCGGTTCCGGCTGGGATCAAGCATCAGTTGGAGGTTCAAATCGGCTCAAGGAAGTTTCTGGTTGATCTTCTACGTCTCGGTTCGATCCAATTTTCATTTAATCTCTTGTATTCAATTTTAGATCACAAGATCCAATTTGTAAAAAAACATGATGAACACATGCCTAATTTCGGTTGATCTTATCATGTGTAAGTAGAATCTTGTAGGGATAGGCTTTTTGTGATAGAATTGTTTGAAATCTTGCTTTAATTTGAAGTAAATTGACTGATTTGGTTACTGTTCATAATGTGCTGTTAAATCTGGATTTTCTTGATTTAATCGATTTGGTTGAATTAATTAGGTCATTTAGAACTGAATTTTCATGCATGTTAGTCCATTTAATCCTCTTGAATCTTGGTTAAGGTTTTTGCTTGATTTAGTGAAGTTTTTTAGTTCAAAAGTTGAGATCAAACACTAGTTGGTTGACTGGTGTTTGATATGAAATTTTGATCTATTTGCTGAGTTTTTCTGGTTGGAAATAATTCAAACTTGTGCCAAATCTGATAAACTGAATATTTAGTGATTAATGATACAATTCTTGATCAAATTGCCTTAAAAATCCTTACTTTTATCCTATAAATTCAAAAATACATTTTTCTGCACTTTTGTTTCTGTCATTCTTAGTAAAAAATTGTTTGACTTCAGATCCGATCAAAGAAAATTATAAAAAAAATATTTTGTGTTTCTTTAGATATTTTAGAACAACTTTCATATAATATGTGCCCAATGCTTTTATGTTAAATTTGTAAGATAACATCTGTGCAAAGTTTTGACTTTTTAAAACTTTCTGTTCTTGATTTTTGAATCTGTTTGTTTTTCTACGATTTTTACAAATTAGTAAAAAAATCCTATAAATATAAAATCTAGGTCTCAGTAAATCATTTTGAAGTGTAGTTTCTTGATCTGAATTTTAATTGAATTGTTGTTTAGATAAAATTTGAATTCCACCCTCTTTTGGCAACACATACCATTCTCTGCCTAATTCCATCATATGTTCTGAGTTTTGACCATAATTGTTGGAAGAACAATCTTTTTGATCTGAAATTTTTAACACATAATATGAACTTGTTTTCCTAATTTCTGTTAAAGTTTGGTGATTTTTGAATTAATTTGCAATTTTCTGTGATTTTATGAATAACTCTGTTGATTGATTATGAAAAGTGTGGACTAAAACGAAAATTACATAAAAATATGAACAAAAGTGATAATTGATTTGCCTTGCATTGTGAAGATCTCATTCTCTGGTTTTCATTGACATATCATTTGCAACTTTTGGACATTTGGAACTATTATTAAAGAATTTTCAAAAGAATTGTGTACGAACTTGCTTAAATTCCGTCTAATACATCACTAACCTTCTAAAAAACAACTTGCAAAACAAGACCTACTTTTGAAAAGAATTGTAATATGTCAAGACCATTCTCCTTGTGTTCGACCCCTAAAACTCAAAAGACCACATATACACTTAAGAGTGAAGCTAGGGAAAATTATAAATATTTTTGCTAAATTGTGTAAAAATTCAACGACGGTTTTACGCGGTTTACATTTATCAACTTTTTCTTCAAATCTCATCACACGTGAGGGTAGGAAAAGATAGGTTATTGCTATTTTGCATGTCTTGAGGAGATAGAAAAAAGAATGTACCAAGAATAGAGCCCGTACTTTAAGAAATCCTAAATTATCACGGGTTGGTCAGAAACAGCTTATGTTTTTTTCTCTGACTCCAACTTTTATCGCTTGGATCAATATAAATTTTTATCCAATTGCCAGATTTCTTTTTGTAGGATATTCTCTTTGTAGTCGACTAACAGTTATCTTAGCGAATTTTGCATATTGGACCCATATTCACGTAGAAAATGATTTATTGATATGCGGTCCAGATTCGGCCAACGGGAGAGAGAACGTATTTATCAATTTTTTTCTTCAAATCTCTTCACACGTGAGGGTAGGAAAAGATAGGTTATTTGTTTTTTGCATGTGTTGAGGAGATAGAAAAAAGAATGAGCCAAGAATAGCGCCAGTAGTTGAAGAAATCCTAAATTACCACCGGTCGGTCAGAAACAGCTTATGTTTTTTCTCTGACCCCAACTTTGAACGCTTGAATCTCTCTGTGTTTTTATCCAATTGTCAGATTTCTTTTTGTAGAATATTCGCCTTGTTGTCGACTAATAGATGTTCTTAACGAATTTTGCATATTGGACCCTTATTCAGATACAAAATAATTTTTTGTTCTACTGTCCAGATTCGGCCAAGTGGAGAGAGAACATATATATCAACTTTTTCTTCAAATCTCATCACACGTGAGGGGTAGGAAAAGATAGGTTATTGTTATTTTGCATATCTTGAGGAGATAGAGAAAAGAATGTACCAAGAATAGAGCCCGTAGTTGAAGCAATCCTAAAATACCACGGGTCGGTCAGAAACAGCTTAGGTTTTTTTCTCTGACTCCAACTTTGCATGCTTGGATCTCTACAAGATTTTATCCAATTGCCAGATTTCTTTTTATAGAATATTCTCCTTATTGTAGACTAACAGAGGTTCTTAGCGAATTTTGCACATTGGACCCTTATTGAGTTAGAAAATGATTTTTTGTTTTGCTATCCTGATTCGGCTAAGGGGAGAGGGAACATATTTATCAACTTTTTCTTCAAATCTCATCACACGTAAAGGGTAGGAAAAGATAGATTATTGTTATTTTGCATGTCTTGGGGGCATGGGAAAAAAAATGTGCCATGAATAGCTCCCACAGTTGAAGAACTCCTTAAATGACCACGGGTTGGTCAGAAACAGCATATGATTTTTTCTCCGACTCCAACATTGAACGCTTGGATATCTCTTAGTTTTTATCCAATTGCCAGATTTCTTTTTGTAGAATATTCGCCTTGTTGTCGACTAACAGATGTTCTTAGCGAATTATGCATATTGGTCCCTTATTCCGTTAGAAAAAGATTTTTTGTTCTGCTGTCCTGATTCGGCTAAGGGGAAAGAGAACATATTTATCATCTTTTTCTTCAAATCTCATCACACGTGAGGGGTAGGAAATGATAGATTATTGCTATTTTGCATGTGTTGAGGAGATAGAAAAAAGAATGTACCAAGAATAGAGGCCGTAGTTGAAGCAATCCTAAATTAGCACGGGTTGGTCAGAAACAGCTTATGTTTATTTCTCTGGCTCCAAATTTGAACGCCTGGATCTCTACAACTTTTTATCCAATTGCCAGATTCTTTTTTGTAGAATCTTCTCTTTGTTGTCGACTAAGAGAGGTTCTTAGCGAATTTTGCATATTGGACCCTTATTCAGATAGAAAATGATTTTTTGTTCTGCTGTCCTGATTCGGCAAAGGGGAGAGAGAACATATTTATCAACTTTTTCTTCAAATCTCATCACACGTGTGGGGAAGGAAAAGATAGGTTATTGCTATTTTGCATGTCTTGTGGAGATAGAAAAAAGAATATACCAAGAATGGAGCCCGTAGTTGAATAAATACTAAACTATCGCGGGTTGGTCAGAAGAAACAACTTATGTTTTTTTCTCTCACTCCAACATTGAACGCTTCGTTTTCTATAAGTTTTTATCCAATTGCCCGATTTCTTTTTGTAGGATATTCTCCTTGTTGTGGACTGACAAATGTTCTTAGCGAATTTTGCATATTGGACCCACATTCAGATAGAAAATGATTTTTTGATCTGCTGTCCAGATTCGGCCAACGGGAGAGAGAACGTATTTATTAATTTTTTCTTCAAATCTCATCACACGTGAGGGGTAAGAAAAGATAGGTTGTTTTTATTTTGCATGTCTTGAGGAGATAGAAAAAAGAATTAGCGAAGAATAGCGCCCGCAGTTGATGAAATCCTTAAATTACCACGGGTTGGTCAGAAACTGCTTATGTTTTTTTCTCAGACTCAAACTTTGAACGCTTGGATATCTCTTAGTTTTTATCCAATTGTCAGATTTCTTTTTGTAGAATATTCGCCTTGTTGTCGATTGACAGATGTTCTCAGCGAATTATGCATATGAGTCCCTTATTCAGATAGCAAAAGATTTTTTGTTCTGCTGTCCTGATTCGGCTAAGGGGAGGGAGACATGTTTATCAACTTTTTCTTCAAATCTCATCACACGTGAGGGGTAGGAAAAGATAGGTTATTGCTATTTTGCATGTCTTGAGTAGATAGAAGAAAGAATGTACCAAGAATAGAGCCCGTAGTTTAAGCAATCCTAAATTACCACGGGTTGGTCAGAAACAGCTTATGTTTTTTTCTCAAGACATGCAAAATAACAATAACCTATCTTTCCTACCCTCACATGTGAAGAGATATCCATCCAAATTGCACCTGGTTTCACATAAATATGTCATTAGTAGTATCAACATTCAATTTGTGATTATTATCGATATAAATAGAATATTAATGTATATAATTGTGCAATATCACATATGTATAGGGTATAAAATGTGTATAATTAATGACTTATCAAATCACCCCACACTTAAACATTTGATCGTCCTCGTGCAAAGATTATAACTTGCATTGGTAAGATGGGTCCCATGTTTTAGACTCACTCTTCACTTATATACCAGCCAATAATGATCTTTGGTCCCTTGTGTAAGATTCCATGCACTTTGGTGGAACTCGCACTCACTCTCTTTTTGTATAGTGGAATATGAATGTGGAATATGTGGAGTGTTCTCATAATAACTCTCAGTTCTCAGATGAATCGTGATTTCCTTCCTTGGTTGTGAGGGGAATTCTCAAGTTATGTTTGGTGGAATAGGATGGAATATGGTGGATAATATATATATATATATATATATACTACATAATTGGTTTGCTTGTCTATTTCGCCACTATCGGTCAAGTTGTCACTTGGTTTTCTAAACTCGTGCCTCTACTCTCCAAAAAGAAATCGCCTATACCTCTATCTGCTTGGAATAATGAACCTCCTAATGTGCATACCTCCTAGCACCTTCAGTCATCTGGCCCAAAATATGTCAACCTAACTGCTGGCCTGAGATGTATGACTGGAATCCACTCTTTCTCACAAATCGGGTAAACTAGGGTTTTGGCCATGTACAAGGGGAACAAGTTTGAGTCATGCAATCTTTTTATTATTTTATTTATTTATTTTATTTTTAGTTTTTTTTTTTTTTTTTTTTTTTTGGAAGATTGTGACTCAAATCTATGAGGATTATGGGGGCCTAACTTGCCTTTGTATCAAAATTAGAGTTTACCCGAGAGTTTACTCTCATAAATTTGTCTCTAAGATGCATCTCCTCACGAGTACACTCGGTGCACAAAGCTCATCTACTACACATAAGTCCTCAACTTCTGACACTAACCTCTACTTCCCGTCCCCTATCTTCTTATATAATGCCTAACCCTCCTTCTCCATAACCAAGCAACAAAGTGACTTTAGAAGCTAATAGACCTGGATATTATTTATATATATACGAGGTGATATAGTGGGTTATTATGGATATTATACTATAGACAAACTTGAGCTCCGGGTCACGGTCCAATGGTAAGTCCTCACATAATTTCTCGCGCAAATTTCTAAATTATTGGCACTCAGGAAAAAAAAAATCGAGTTCACTAGTGACAAAAGATCCCTAAACCAATGACCTCAATTCTTCTTGAACTGGTCTATATGATCTTTTTGAGTCCAAACAAGTTCCACCACATTATTCAATACAAGTTACAATTCTCTCTCACTCCATTTGATTTTTAATTGGGCATTTTTTATTTGAGGCTTAAAAATGGGTTTTTATTTTTTTTTTACTACCTACCATGCAATAAAGATTCCACCCCACACTTAAACTTTTACTCGTCCCTGAGTAAAGCTAAGCACAAATTAGTGATGCAATGCAAGAAAAAGAAAATAAACAAAGAAAAACACAACCTTTATTCGCAGGGTTGCCTCCCAGTAGCGCCTCTCTTTAACGTCGTTAGCCCGACGTCTCCATCTCCTCAAGCAGTGGATGATGGCTCGCCAAGCTCGTGAATGTCCATCCAACTCGCGTCGAAACTCTCATGAAACCCCTTCAGTCGGTGTCCGTTGACCTTGAAGACCTTCCCTGAATCAAGACCCTGAATTTCTGCTGCACCATAATCGAACAATTTGGTCACAAGAAAGGGCTCTATCCACCTACTTTGTAGCTTGCCCGGGTGTAATTTGAGTCTTGAGTTAAACAACAACACCTTGTCACCCACTTTGAAATCCTTGTGGGCAAGCTTCTTGTCGTGATACATCTTGGTCTTCTCCTTGAAGATTCGGGAGTTCTCATATGCGTCATTTCGGATCTCCTCTAACTCCTGGATTTGTAGCTTCCGGTTGAGTGCATCGTTTGGGTAGTCTAGATGGCACTTCTTGATGGCCCAATAGGCTCTGTGCTCGAGTTCAACCGGAAGATGGCAAGCCTTTCCATAGACTAGCCGATAAGGGGACATGCCTACAGGGGACTTGAAAGCAGTCCTGTAAGCGCAGAGTGCGTCATTCAGCCGAATACTCCAGTCTTTCCTAGTGGGGTTCACCACTTTCTCCAAAACGCCTTTGATTTCCCTATTTGAAAGCTCTGCTTAGCCATTGGTCTGAGGGTGGTAAGCTGTCGAGGTTTTATGTGTGACATGGTATTGCTTCATTAATGCCTCGAAACTCCGGTTGCAGAAATGTGTTCCTCTATCACTGATGATGACTCTCGGGACTCCAAACCTACTAAAGATCTGGTCCTTCACAAAATCCACAACCGTTTTTGCATCTGCCCGTTTTGTGGCCTTGGCCTCAACCCACTTGGAGACATAATCGACTGCCAGGAGGATATACTCAAAACCGTATGAGGGAGGGAAAGGTCCTATAAAGTCGATACCCCACACTTCAAAGACCTCACATGCAAGAATATACTTCATCGGCATCTCGTCTCTTTTTGTTATTCCTCCCGTTCTCTGGCATCGCTCACATGACTTCACGAAGAAGTAAGCATCCTTATGTAGAGTGGGCCAGAAGAAGCCACACTCAAGGACCTTATGAGCTGTCCGCTTGGCGCCAAAGTGTCCTCCACACTCCAGAGAGTGACAAAACTCAAGCACAGATCTGACCTCATTATCTGGTATACATCTTCGAATAATTTGATCCGCGCAAATCCGAAAGAGGTAAGGCTCATCCCAAATATAAAATCGGGAATCATATCGGATTCGATCAGCCTGTGCACGTGTAAGATCCTCTGGTAGGTCTTTAGCCACTAGGTAATTCACTATATCAGCATACCATGGTGTATAGCTTTACACGGCATAGAGATATTCCTCAGGGAAGAACTCCGATATTGGGGTACCCTCCTCAATTATCGTAGGGAGGCGGCTAAGGTGATCGGCAACTAGATTATCTGATCCTCGTTTATCCCTAATCTCCAAGTCGAACTCCTGGAGCAACAATATCCAACGAAGAAGCCTCGGCTTGGATTCTTTCTTCTTGAAAATATGCCTCAATGCGGCATGATCAGAGTATATAATCACCTTAACCCCTAAGAGGTAGGACCTAAATTTCTCCAGTGCAAAAACAATGGCTAGCAGCTCTTTCTCCATAGTGGTATAGTTGCACTGAGCATCATCTAAGGTCCTGGAAGCACAGGAGATTACATGTGGTTCTCACCCATCCCGCTGCCCAAGAACAGCTCCAACTTCCCTATCACTCGCATCGCACATGATCTCGAAAGGCAGATTCCAATCTGGAGCTTTAATGATGGGGGCACAACACAGTTTCTCCTTGAGAAGGTCGAATGCCGGTTGGCACTTCTCATTATACTCAAAAGGAGCCTCTTTTTGGAGAAGAAGACAAAGAGGTCGAGTGATTTTTGAGAAATCTTTGATGAATCGCCTATAAAAGCCGGCATGACCAAGAAATGATCGAATGTCCTTCACACTGGTCGGGTACGGAAGGGATCTAATAACATCGATCTTTGCTTTATCTACTTCAAGACCCCGAGAGGAAACCATATGGCCTAAGACTTTCTTCAACTACGGGGGGTGCCTCATTCTTTTTTCTATCTCCTCAACACATGCAAAATAAAAATAACCTATCTTTTCCTACTCCTCACGGGTGATGAGATTTGAAGAAAAAGTTGATAAATACGTTCTCTCTCCCGTCGGCCGAATCTGGACAAAAGAACAAAAAATCATTTTCTATATGAATATGGGTCTAAAATATCTGTTAGTCGACAACAAAGTGAATCTTTTACAAAAAGAAATCTGGCAATTGGATAAAAACTTAGAGAGGTCCATGCGTTCAAAGTAGGAGGAGAGAAAAAAACATAAGTTCTTTCTGACCAATCGGTGGTAATTTAAGGAGTTCTTCAATTACGAGAGTTATTCTTGGTACATTCTTTTTTCTATCTCCTCAAGACATGCAAAATAACAATAACCAATCTTTTCCTAACCCTCATGTGTGATGAGATTTGAAGAAAAAGTAGATAAATATGTTCTCTCTCCTCTTGGCCGAATCAAGACAGCAGAACAAAAAATCATTTTCTATCTAATTAAGGGTCCAATACGCAAAATTCGCTAAGAACATCTTTTAGTTGACAACAAGGTGAATATTCTACACAAAGAAATATGGCAATTGGATAAAAACATAGAGAGATCGAAGCGTTAAAAGTTGGAGTCAGAGAAAAAACATAAGCTGTTTCTGACGAACTAGTGGTAATTTAAGGAGTTCTTCAACTACGGGAGCTATTCATGGCACATTATTTTCTCTATCTCCTCAAGACATGCAAAATAGCAATAACCTTTCTTTTCCTACCCCTCACGTGTGATGAGATTTGAAGAAAAAGTTGATAAATATGTTCTCTCACCCCTTGGCCGAATCAGCACAGCAGAATGAAAAATCTTTTGCTATCTGAATAAGGGTCCAATATCCAAAACTTGTTAAGAACGTCTGTTAGTCGACAACAAGGCAAATATTCTACAAAAAGAAATCTGTCAATCAGATAAAAACATAGAGAGATCCAAGCGTTCAAAGTTGGAGTCAGAGAACAAAACATAAGCTGTTTCTGACCAACCCGTGTTAATTTAAGAATTTTTTTAAACTACGGGCGCTATTGTTGGCTCATTTTTTTTTCTATCTCTGTAAGACATGCAAAATTACAACAACCTATCTTTTCCTACCCCTCACGTGTGACGAGACTTCAAGAAAACGTTGATAAATATGTTTTCTCTCCCCTTGGCCGAATCAGGACAGCTGAAAAAAAATGATTTTCTATCTGAATAAGGGTCCAATATACAAAATTTGCTAAGAACATCTGTTAGTCGACAACAAGGAGAATATTTTACAAAAAGAAATCTGGAAATTCGATAAAAATTTAGAGAGATTCAGGCGTTCAAATTTGGAGTCACAGAATAAAACATAAATTGTTTCTGACCAACCCGTGATAATTTATGGATTTCGTCAACTACGGGGGCTATTCTTGCCTCATTCTTTTTTCTATCTCCTCAAGAGATGCAAAATAACAATAACCTATCTTTTCCTACCCCTCACGTGTGATGAGATTTGAAGAAAAAATTGATAAATACGTTCTCTCTCCCGTTGGCCGAATCTTGACAGAAGAACAAAAAATCATTTTCTATATGAATATGGGTCCGAAACATCTGTTAGTCGACAACAAGGCAAATATTCTACAAAAAGAAATCTGGCAATCGGATAAAAACATAGAGAGATCCAAGCGTTCAAAGTTGGAGTCAGAGAAAAAAACATAAGCTGTTTCTGACCAATCCGTGGTAATTTAAGGATTTCTTCAACTACGGGCGCTATTCTTGGCTTATTCTTTTTTCTATCTGCTCAAGACATGCAAAATAACAATAACCTATCTTTTCCTACCCTTCACGTGTGATGAGATTTGAAGAAAAAGTTGATAAATATGTTCTCTCTCCCGTTGGCCGAATATGGACAGCAGAACAAAAAATCATTTTCGATCTGAATATGGGTCCAAAAGATCTGTTAGCCGACAACAAAGAGAATCTTTTACAAAAAGAAATCTGGCAATCGGATAAAAACTTAGAGTGATCCATGCGTTCAAAGTTGGAGTCAGAGAAAAAAACATAAGTTGTTTCTGACCAACCCGTGGTAATTTAAGAACTTCTTTAACAACGGGAGCTATTCTTGGCACATTCTTTTTTCTATCTCCTCAAGACATGCAAAATAACAATAACCTATCTTTTCCTACCTCTCACGTGTGATGAGATTTGAAGAAAAAGTTGATAAATACGTTCTCTCTTCCGTTGGCCGAATCTGGACAGCATCACAAAAAATCATTTTCTATCTGAATATGGGTCCAAAAGATCTGTTAGCCGACAACAAAGAGAATCTTTTACAAAAAAAAATTTGGCAATTGGATAAAAACTTAGAGAGATCCATACGTTCAAATTTGGAGTCAGAGAAAAAAACTTAAGTTGTTTCTGACCAACCCGAGGTAATTTATGGAGTTCTTCAACTACGGGAGCTATTCTTGGCACATACTTTTTTCTATCTCCTCAAGACAAGCAAAATAACAATAACCTATCTTTTCCTATCCCTCACGTGTGATGAGATTTGAAGAAAAGTTGATAAATATGTTCTCTCTCCCCTTGGCCGAATCAGGACAACTAAACAAAAAATCATTTTCTATCTGAATAAGGTCCAATATGCAAAATTCGTCAAGAACTTCTGTTAGTCGACAACAAGGCGAATATTCTTCACAAAGAAATCTGGCAGTTGGATAAAAGCTTAGAGAGATCCCAGCGTTCAAAACTGGAGTCAGAGAAATAAAATATAAGTTGTTTCTGACTAGCCCGTGGTAATTTAAGGATTTCAACTACGGGGGGAATTCTTGCCTCATTCATTTTTCTATCTCCTCAAGACATGCAAAATAGCAATAACCTATCTTTTCCTACCCCTCACGTGTGATGAGATTTGAAGAAAAAGTTGATAAATACGTTCTCTCTCCCGATAGCCGAGTCTGGACAGCAGAACAAAAAATATTTTCTATCTGAATATGGGTCCAATATGCAAAATTTGCTAAGAACATCTGTTGGTCGACAACAAAGAGAATTTTTTATAAAAAGAAATCTAGCAATTGGATAAAAAAATAGAGAGATCCAAGCGTTCAAAGTTGGAGTCAAAGAAAAATATCATAAGTTGTTTCTGACCAACCCGTGGTAATGTAAGGAGTTTTTGAACTACGGGAGCTATTCTTGGTACATTCTTTTTTCTATCTCCGCAAGACATGCAAAATAACAATAACCAATCTTTTCCTATCCCTCACGTGTGATGAGATTTGAAGAAAAAGTAGATAAATATGTTCTCTCTCCTCTTGGCCGAATCAAGACAGCAGAACAAAAAATCATTGTCTATCTGAATAAGGGTCCAATATGCAAAATTCGCTGAGAACATCTTTTAGTTGACAACAAGGTGAATATTCTACACAAAGAAATATGGCAATTGGATAAAAACTTAGAGAGATCGAAGCGTTAAAAGTTGAAGTCAGAGAAAAAACATAAGCTGTTTCTGACGAACTAGTGGTAATTTAAGGAGTTCTTCAACTACGGAAGCTATTCATGGCACATTCTTTTCTCTATCTCCTCAAGACATGCAAAATAGCCATAACCTTTCTTTTCCTACCCCTCACGTGTGATGAGATTTGAAGAAAAAGTTTATAAATATGTTCTCTCACCCTTGGCCGAATCAGGACAACAGAACGAAAAATCTTTTGCTATCTGAATAAGGGTCTAATATGCAAAATTTGCTAAGAACGTCTGTTAGTCGACAACAAGGCAAATATTCTACAAAAAGAAATCTGGCAATCGGATAAAAACATAGAGAGATCCAAGCGTTCAAAGTGGGAGTCAGAGAACAAAACATAAGCTGTTTCTGACTAACCCGTGGTAATTTAAGAATTTTTTTAAACTACGGGCGCTATTCTTGGCTCATTCTTTTTTCTATCTCCGCAAGACGTGCAAAATTACAACAACCTATCTTTTCCTACCCCTCACGTGTGACGAGATTTGATGAAAAAGTTGATAGATATGTTCTCTCTCCCCTCGGCTGGATCAGGACAGTAGATCAAAAAATCATTATCTATCTGAATGAGGGTCCAATATGCAAAATTTGCTAAGAACATCTGTTAGTTGACAACAAGTAGAATATTTTACAATTGGAAAAAAACTTAGAGAGATCCAAGCGTTCAAAGTTGGAGTCACAGAAAAAAAAACATAACCTGTTTTTGACCAAGCCGTGGTAATTTAAGCAGTTCTTCAACTACGGGCGATATTCTGGGGTCATACATTTTTCTATTCCCTCAAGACAAGCAAAATAACAATAATCTATCTTTTTCTACCCCTCACGTCTGATCAGATATTGATAAATATGCTCTCTCTCCCGTTGACCGAATATGGACAGCAGAACAAAAAATCATTTTCGACCTGAATATGAGTCCAATATGCAAAATTCGCTAAGAACATCTGTTAGTCGACAACATGGAGAATATTTTACAAAAAGAAATCTGGCAATTGGATAAAAACATAGAGAGATCCAAGCGTTTAAATTTGGAGTTTGAGAAAAAAACATAAGCTGTTTCTCACCAACCCGTGGTAATTTAAGGAGTTCTTCAACTACGGGAGCTATTCTTGGCACATTCTTTTTTATATATCCTCAAGACATGCAAAATAACAATAACCTATCTTTTCCTACCCCTCACGTTCGATGAGATTTGAAGAAAAAGTTGATAAATATGTTCTCTCTCCACTTTGCCGATTCTGGACAGTAGAACAAAAAATGATTATCTATTTGAATAAGGGTCCAATATGCAAAATTCGCTAAGAACATCTGTTAGTCGACAACGAGGCGAATATTTTACAAAAAGAAATCTGGCAATTGGATAGAAACTTAGAGAGATCTAAGCATTCAAATCAGGAGTCAGAGAATAAAACATATTCTATTTCCGACAAACCGGTGGAAATTTAAGGAGTTCTTCAACTACGGGCGCTATTCATGGCTCATTCTTTTTTCTATCTCCTCAAGACATGCAAAATAACAATAACGTATCTTTTTGTACCAGATTTGAAGAAAAAGTTGATAAATACGTTCACACTCCCATCGGCGGAATCAGGACAGTAGAACAAAAAATCATTATCTATCTGAATAAGTGTCCAATATGCAAAATTCGCTAAGAACATCTGTTAGGTGACAACAAGTAGAATATTTCACAAAAAAAAATCTGGCAATTGGATTAAAATTTAGAGAGATCCAAGCGTTCAATGTTGGAGTCACAGAAAAAAAAACATAAGTTGTTCCTGACCAACCCGTGGTAATTTAAGCAGTTCTTCAAGTACGGACGATATTATGGGCTCATTCATTTTTCTATTTCCTCAAGACATGCAAAATAACAATAATCTATCTTTTTCTTCCCCTCACGTGTAATGAGATTTGAAGAAAAAGTTGATAAATATGTTCTCTCTCCCGTTGGCCGAATATGGACAGCAGAACAAAAAATCATTTTCGATCCGAATATGGGTCCAATATGCAAAATTCGTTAAGAACATCTATTAGTCGACAACAAGGTGAATATTCTATAAAAAGAAATCTGGCAATTGGATAAAAACTTCGAATGATTCAAGCGTTCGAAGTTGGTATCAGAGAAAAAAACATAAGCTGTTTCTGACCAACCCGTGGTAATTTAAGAAGTTCTTTAACAACGGGAGCTATTCTTGGCACATTCTTTTTTCTATCTTCTCAAGACATGCAAAATAGCCATAACCTTTCTTTTCCTACCCCTCACGTGTGATGAGATTTGAAGAAAAAGTTTATAAATATGTTCTCTCACCCTTGGCCGAATCAGGACAGCAGAACGAAAAATCTTTTGCTATCTGAATAAGGGTCTAATATGCAAAATTTGCTAAGAACGTCTGTTAGTCGACAACAAGGCAAATATTCAACAAAAAGAAATCTGGCAATCGGTTAAAAACATAGAGAGATCCAAGCGTTCAAAGTTGGAGTCAGAGAACAAAACATAAGCTGTTTCTGACCAACCCGTGGTAATTTAAGAATTTTTTTAACTACGGGCGCTATTCTTGGCTCATTCTTTTTCTATCTCCGCAAGACGTGCAAAATTACAACAACCTATCTTTTCCTACCCCTCACGTGTGACGAGATTTGATGAAAAAGTTGATAAATATGTTCTCCCTCCCCTCGGCTGAATCAGGACAGTAGATCAAAAAATCATTATCTATCTGAATGAGGGTCCAATATTCAAAATTTGCTAAGAACATCTGTTAGTTGACAACAAGTAGAATATTTTACAATTGGAAAAAAACTTAGAGAGATCCAAGCGTTCAAAGTTGGAGTCACAGAAAAAAAACATAACCTGTTTTTGATCAAGCCGTGGTAATTTAAGCTGTTCTTCAACTACGGGCGATATTCTGGGGTCATACATTTTTCTATTCCCTCAAGACAAGCAAAATAACAATAATCTATCTTTTTCTACCCCTCACGTCTGATCAGATATTGATAAATATGCTCTCTCTCCCGTTGACCGAATATGGACAGCAGAACAAAAAATCATTTTCGACCTGAATATGGGTCCAATATGCAAAATTCGCTAAGAACATCTGTTAGTCGACAACATGGAGAATATTTTACAAAAAGAAATCTGGCAATTGGATAAAATCATAGAGAGATCCAAGCGTTTAAATTTGGAATTAGAGAAAAAAACATAAGCTGTTTCTCACAAACCCGTGGTAATTTAAGGAATTCTTCAACTACGGGAGCTATTCTTGGCACATTCTTTTTTATATATCCTCAAGACATGCAAAATAACAATAACCTATCTTTTCCTACCCCTCACGTTTGATGAGATTTGAAGAAAAAGTTGATAAATATGTTCTCTCTCCACTTTGCCGATTCTGGACAGTAGAACAAAAAATGATTATCTATTTGAATAAGGGTCCAATATGCAAAATTCGCTAAGAACATCTGTTAGTCGACAACGAGGCGAATATTTTACAAAAAGAAATCTGGCAATTGGATAGAAACTTAGAGAGATCTAAGCATTCAAATCTGGAGTCAGAGAATAAAACATATTCTATTTCCGACAAACCGGTGGAAATTTAAGGAGTTCTCCAACTACGGGCCCTATTCATGGCTCATTCTTTTTTCTATCTCCTCAAGACATGCAAAATAACAATAACGTATCTTTTCGTACCAGATTTGAAGAAAAAGTTGATAAATACGTTCTCTCTCCCATCGGCGGAATCAGGACAGTAGAACAAAAAATCATTATCTATCTGAATAAGTGTCCAATATGCAAAATTCGCTAAGAACATCTGTTAGGTGACAACAAGTAGAATATTTTACAAAAAAAAATCTGGCAATTGGATTAAAATTTAGAGAGATCCAAGCGTTCAATGTTGGAGTCACAGAAAAAAAAACATAAGTTGTTCCTGACCAACCCGTGGTAATTTAAGCAGTTCTTCAAGTACGGACGATATTATGGGCTCATTCATTTTTCTATTTCCTCAAGACATGCAAAATAACAATAATCTATCTTGTTCTTCCCCTCACGTGTAATGAGATTTGAACAAAAAGTTGATAAATATGTTCTCTCACCCGTTGGCCGAATATGGACAGCAGAACAAAAAATCATTTTCGATCTGAATATGGGTCCAATATGCAAAATTCGTTAAGAACATCTATTAGTCGACAACAAGGTGAATATTCTATAAAAAGAAATCTGGCAATTGGATAAAAACTTCGAATGATTCAAGCGTTCGAAGTTGGTATCAGAGAAAAAAACATAAGCTGTTTCTGACCAACCCGTGGTAATTTAAGGATTTCTTCAACAACGGGCGCTATTCTTGGCACATTCATTTTTCTATCTCCTCAAGACATGCAAATTAACAATAACCTATCTTTTCCTACCCCTCACGTGTGATAAGATTTGAAGAAAAAGTTGATAAATACGTTCTCTCTCCCCTTTACCGAATCAGGACAACAGAACAAAAAATCATTTCCTGTCTAAATAATTATCTAATATACAAAATTCGCTAAGAACATCTGTTAGTCGACAACAAGGCAAATATTCTACCAAAAGAAATCTGACACTTGGACAAAAACATAGAGAGATCCAAGCGTTCAAAGTTCGAGTCAGAGAGAAAAACATAAGCTGTTTCTTACGAACCCGTGGTAATTTAGGATTTCTTCGACTACGGGCTCTATTCTTGGCTCATTCTTTTTTCTATCTCCTCAAGACATGCAAAATAACAATAACCTATCTTTTCCTACCCCTCACGTGTGATGAGATTCGGAAGAAATGTTGTTAAATACGTTCTCTCTGCCGTTGGCCGAATCTGGACAGCAGAACAAAAAATCATTTTCTGTCTGAATCTGGGTCCAATATGCAAAATTCGCTAAGAACATCTGTTAGTCGACAACAAAGAGAATCTTTTACAAAAAGAATTCTGGCAATTGGATAAAAACTTACAGAGATCCAAGCGTTCAAAGTTGGAGTCAGAGAAAAAAAACATAAGTTGTTTCTGACCAACCCGTGGTAATTTAAGGAGTTCTTCAACTACGGGAGATATTCATGGGACATTCTTTTTTCTCTGTCCTCAAGACATGCAAAATAACAATAACCTATCTTTTCCTACCCCTCACGTGTGATAAGATTTGAAGAAAAAGTTGATAAATATGTTCTCTCTCCCCTTAGCCGAATCAGGCAGTAGAACAAAAAATCATTTTCTATTTGAATAAGGATCCAATATGCAAAATTCGCTAAGAAAATCTGTTAGTCGACAACAAGGCGAATATTCTACAAAAAGAAATACGGCAATTGATAAAAAGTAAGAGAGATCCAAGCGTTCTAAGTCGGAGTGAGTGAAAAAAATATAAGCTGCTTCTGACCAACCCGTGGTAATTTAAGGATTTCCTCAACTATGGGCGTTATTCTTGGCTCATTCTTTCTTCTATCTCCTCAAGACATGCAAAATAACAGTAACCTATCTTTTCCGACCGCTCACGTGTGATGAGATTTGAAGAAAAAATTGATGAATATGTTCTCTCTCCCGTTGGCCGAATCTGGTCAGCAAAAAATAATTTTCTACCTGAATATGCGTCCAATATGCAAAATTCACGAAGAACATCTGTTAGTCGACAACAAAGAGAGTCTTTTACAAAAAAAATCGGGCAACTTTATAAAAACTTAGAGAGATGCAAGCGTTCAAAGTTGGAGTCAGAGAGTAAAACATAAGTTGTTTCTGATCAACGCGTGGTAATTTAAGGAGTTCTTTATCTACGGGAGCTATTCTTGGCACATTCTTTTTTCTATCTCCTCAATACATGCAAAATAGCAATAACCTATCTTTTCCTACGCCTCACGTGTGATGCGTTTGGAAGAAAAAGTTGATAAATATGTTCGCTCTTCCCTTAGCAGAATCAGGACAGCAGAACAAAAAATCACTTTATATCTGAATAAGGGTCCAATGTGCAAAATTCGCTAAAAACATCTATTTGTCGACAACAAGGCGAATATTCTACAAAAAGAAATATGGCAATTGGATAAAAACTTATAGACATCCAAGCATTCAAAGTTGGAGTCAGAGAAAAAACGTAAGTTGTTTCTGACCAACCCGTGGTAATTTAGGATTTCTTCAACTACGGGCGCTACTCTTGGCTCATTCTTTTTTCAATCTGCTCAAGACATGCAAAATAACAACAACCTATCTTATCCTACCCCTCACGTGTGATAAGATTGGAAGAAAAAGTTGATAAATATGTTCGCTCTCCCCTTAGCAGAATCAGGACAGCAGAACAAAAAATCATTTTCTGTCTGAATAAGGATCCAATATGGAAAATTCGCTAAGAACATCATTTAGTCGACCACAAAGAGAATATTCTTAAAAAAGAAATATGGGAATTGGATAAAAAATAATAGAGATCGAAGCGTTCAAACTTGGAGTCAGAGAAAAAAAGATAAGTAGTTTCTGACCAACCCGTGGTAATTTAAGGAGTTCTTCAACTACGGAAGCTATTCTTGGCACATTCTTTTTTCTATCTCCTCAAGACATGTAAAATAGCAATAACCTATCTTTTCCTACCCCTCACGTGCGATGAGATTTGAAGAAAAAGTTGATAAATAAATATGTTCTCTCTCCCCTTAGCCAAATCAGGATAGTAGAACAAAAAATTATTTTCTATCTGAATAAGGGGTCCAATATGCAAAATTCGCTAAAAACATCTGTTAGTCGACAAGAAGACGAATATTCTACAAAAAAAATCTGGCAATTGGATAAAAACTAAGAGAGATCCAAGCGTTCAAAGTGGGAGTGAGAGAAAATAACATACGCTGTTTTTGACCATCCCGGGTAATTTTAGGATTTCTTCGACTACGCTTGGCTCATTCTTTCTTCTATCTCCTCAAGACATGGAAAATAACAATAACCTATCTTTTACGACCCTCACGTGTGATGAAATTTGAAGAAAAAATTGATAAATATGTTCTCTGTCCCGTTGGCCGAATCTGGACAGCAGATCAAAAAATCGTTTTCTATCTGAATATGGGTCCAATATGCAAAATTCGCGAAAAACATCTGTTAGTCGACAACAAAGAGAATCTTTTACAAAAGAAAATCAGTCAATTGGATAAAAACTTAGAGAGATGCAAGCGTTCAAAGTTGGAGTCAGAGAAAAAACCATAAGTTGTTTCTGACCAACGCGTGGTAATATGAGGAGTTCGTCATCTACGGGAGCTATTCTTGGCACATTCTTTTTTCTATCTCCTCAATACATGCAAAATAGCACTAACCTATCTTTTCCTACCCCTCACGTCTGATGAGATTGGAAGAAAAAGTTGATAAATATGTTCTCTCTCCACCTAGCCGAATCAGGACAGTAGAACAAAAAATGATTTTATATCTGAATACGGGTCCAATGTGCAAAATTCGCTAAGAACATATGTTAGGCGATAACAAGGCAAATATTCAACAAAACGAAATCTGGGAATTGGATAAAAACTAAGAGAGATCCAAGCATTCAAAGTTGGAGTGAGAGAAAAAAAACATAAGCTGTTTCTGACCAATCCGTGGTAATTTAAAGATTTCTTCAACTACGGGCGCTATTCTTGGCTCCTTCTTTTTTCTATCTCCTCAAGACATGCAAAATAACAACAACCTATCTTTTCCTACCCATCACGTGTGATGAGATTTGAATAAAAAATTGATAAATATGTTCTCTCTCCCATTGGCCTAATCCGGACAGCAGACCGAAAAATCATTTCTATCTGAATATGGGTCCAATATGCAAAATTCACGAAGAACATCTGTTAGTCGACAACAAAGAGAATCTTTTACAAAAAGAAATCTGGCAATTGGATAAACACTTAGAGAGATCCAAGTGTTCAAAGTTGGAGTCAGAGATAAAAACATAAGTTGTTTCTGACCAACCCGTGGTTATTTAAAGAGTTCTTCAACTACGGGAGCTATTCTTCGCAGATTCTTTTTTCTATCTCCTCAAGACATGCAAAATAACAATAACCTATCTTTTCCTACCCCTCACGTGTGATGAGATTTGAAGAAAAAGTTGATAAATACGTTCTCTCTCACCTTAGCAGAATCAGGATAGCAGAACAAAAAATCATTTTCTGTCTGAATAAGGATCCAATATGCAAAATTCGCTTAGAACATCTGTTTGTCGACAACAAGACGAATATTCTACAAAAAGAAATATGGCAATTGGATAAAAATTAAGAGAGATCCAAGCGTTCTAAGTTGGAGTGAGAGAAAAAAACATTAGTTGTTTCTGACCAACCTGTGGTAATTTTAGGATTTTTTTCGACAAGAAGCATTTTCTACGAGAAGCTATTATAGGCACATTCTTTTTTCTATGTCCTCAAGACATGCAAAATAATAATAACCTATCTTTCTCTACCCCGTACGTCTGATGAGATTTGAAGAAAAAGTTGATAAATATGTTCTCTCCTCACTTGGCCGAACCTGGATAGTAGAACAAAAAATCATTTTCTATCTGAATATGGGTCCAATATGCAAATTTCGCTAAGAACCTCTGTTAGTCGACAATGAGGAGAATATTCTACAAATAGAAATCTGGCAATTGGCTAAAAACTTATAGAGATCCAAGCGTTCATAGTGGACTCAGAAAAAAAATCATAAGTCATTTCTGACTAACCCGTGGTAATTTAAGGAGTTCTTGAACTACGGGAATTATTCATGGCACATTCTTTTTTCTATCTCCCCAAGATGTGCAAAATAACAATAATCTTTCTTTTCCTACCCCTCACGTGTGATGAAATTTGACGAAAAAGTTGATAAATATGTTCACTCTCACCATGGCTGAATCAGGTCAGCAGAACAAAAAATCATTTTCTATCTGAATATGGGTCCGATATGCAAAATTTGCTAAGAACATCCGTTAGTCGACAACAAGGAAAATATCCTACAAAAAGAAATCTGGCAATTGGATAAAAACATATAGAGATCCAAGCGTTCAAAGTTGGAGTCAGAAAAAAAAAAAATAAGCTATTTCTGACCAACCCGTGGTAATTTAGGATTTCTTCAACTACGGGCTCTATTCTTGGTACATTCTTTTTTCTATCTCCTCAAGGAATGCAAAATAGCAATAATCTATCTTTTCCTACCCCACATGTGTGATGAGATTTGAAGAAAAAGTTGATAAATATGTTCTCTCTCCCCTTAGCAGAATCAGGACAGCAGAACAAAAAAGCATTTTCTATCTGAATATATGTTGTTTCTAACCAACCCGTGATAATTTAGGGGGCGAAGCGATTTTAGGCACATTCTTTTTTCTATGTCCTCAAGACATGCAAAATAACAATAACCTATCTTTCTCTACCCCATATGTGTGATGAGATTTGACGAAAAAGTTGTTAAATATGTTCTCTCCCCTTGGCCGAATCAGGACAACAGAACAAAAAATCATTTTCTGTCTAAAGAAATGTCTAATATACAAAATTCGCTAAGAACATCTGTTAGTCGACAACAAGGCGAATATTCTACAAAAAGAAATCTGGAACTTGGCTAAAAACATAGAGAGATTCAAGCGTTCAAAGTTGCAGTCAGAGAGAAAAACATAAGCTGTTTCTGACAAACCCGTGGTAATTTAGGATTTCTTCGACTACGGATCTATTCTTGGCTCATTTGTTTTTCTATCTCCTCAAGACAAGCAAAATAACAATAACCTATCATTTCCTACCCCTCACGTGTGATGAGATTTGAGAAAAATATTGTTAAATACATTCTCTCTGCCGTTGGCCGAATCTGGACAGCAGATCAAAAAATCATTTTCTATCTGAATACGGGTCCAATATGCAAAATTCGCTAAGAACATCTGTTAGTCGGCAACAAGGAGAATATCCTACAAAAAGAAATCTTACAATTGGATAAAAATTTATTGAGATCCAAGTGTTCAAAGTTGGAGTCAGAGAAAAAAACATAAGCTGTTTCTGACCAACCCGTGGTAATTTAGGATTTCTTCAACTACGGGCACTATTCTTGGTACATTCCTTTTTCTATCTCCTCAAGACATACAAAATAGCAATAACCTATCTTTTCGTACCCCATACGTGTGATGAGATTTGAAGAAAAAGTTGATAAATATGTTCTCTCTCCCCTTAGCCGAATCAGGATAGCAGAACAGAAAAGCATTATCTATGTGAATAAGGGTCCAATATGCAAAATTCGCTAAGAACATCTTTTAGTCGACAACAAGTTGAGTATCCTACAAAAAGAAATCTGGCAATTGGATAAAAACTTGTAGAGATCCAAGCGTTCAAACTTGGAGCCAGAGAAAAAATCATAAGCTATTTCTGACGAACCCCTAGTAATTTAGGATTGCTTCAACTACGGACTCTATTCTTGGTACATTCTTTTTTCTATCTCCTCAAGACATGCAAAATAGATCTTTTCCTACCCCTCACGTGTGATGAGATTTGAAGAAAAAGTTGATAAATATGTTTTCTCTCACCTTAGCCGAATCAGGACAGCAGAACAAAAAAAATCTTTTTTTTATCTGAATAAGGGACCAATATGCATAATTCGCTCAGAACATCTGTTAGTCGACAACAAGACGAATATTCTACAAAAAGAAATCTGGCAATTGGATAAAAACTAAGAGATATCCAAGCGTTCAAAGTTGGAGTTGGAGAAAAAACATAACTGTTTCTGACCAACCCGTGGTAATTTAAGGAGTTCTTCAACTACGGGAGCTATTCATGGCACATTCTTTCTTCTATCTCCCCAAGATGTGCAAAATAACAATAATCTATCTTTTCCTACCCCTCACGTGTGATGAGATTTGAAGAAAAAGATGATAAATATGTTCTCTCTCACCTTGGCCGAATCAGGACAGCAGAACAAAAAATTATTTTCTATCTAAATAAGGGTCCAATATGCAAATTTCGCTGAGAACATATGTTAGTCGACAACAAGACGAATATTCTAGAAAAAGAAATCTTGCAATTGGATAAAAACTTAGAGAGATTCTAGTGTTCAAAGTTGGGGTCAGAGAAAAAAAACATAAGCTGTTTCTGACCAACTCGTGGTAATTTAAGGATTTCTTCAACAACGGGCGCTATTCTTGGCTCATTCTTTTTTCTATCTCCTCAAGACAAGCAAAATAACAATAACCTATATTTTCCTACCCTCACGTGTAATGAGAATTGAAGAAAAAGTTGACAAATACGTTCTCTCTCCCGTGGCCCGAATCTGGACAGCAGAATAAAAAATCATTTGCTATCTGAATAGGGGTCCAATATGCAAAATTTGCGATGAACATCTATTGGTCGACAACAAAGAGAATCTTTTAGAAAAAGAAAATCTGCCAATTGGATAAAAACAAAAAGAGATCGAAGCTTTCAAAATTGGCGTTAGAGAAAAAAACATAAGTTTTTTCACACCAACCCGTGGTAATTTAAGGAGTTCTTCTACTACGGGCACTATCCTGGGCTCATTCTTTTTTCTATCTCCCGAGACATGCAAAATAACAATAATCTATCTTTTCCTACCCCTCACGTGTAATGAGATTTGAAGAAAAAGTTGATAAAAATGTTCTCTCTCACCTTGGCCGAATCTGGACAGCAGAAAAAAAAATCATTTTCTGTCTGAATATGGGTGTAATATGCAAAATTCGCTATGAACATCTGTTGGTCGACAACAAAGAGAATCTTTTACAAAAAGAAAATCTGGCAATTGCATAAGAACATAGACCGATCGAAGCCTTCAAAATTGGAGTCAGAGAAAAGCACATAAGTTTTTTCTCACCAACCCGTGGTAATTTATGGAGTTCTTCAGCTACGGGCACTATCCTTGGCTCATTCTTTTTTCTATCTCCGCAAGACATCCAAAATAACAATAATCTATCTTTTCCTACCCCTCACGTGTAATGAGATTTCAAGAAAAAGTTGATAAATATGTTCTCTCTCACCTTGGCCGAATCAGTACGGCAGAACAAAAAATCATTTTCTATCTGAATAAGGGTCCAATATGCAAAATTCGCTAAGAACATCTGCTAGTCGACAACAAGATGAATATTCTACAAAAAGTAATCTGGCAATTGCATAAAAACATAGAGAGATCCAAGCGTTCAAAGTTGGAGTCAGAGAAAAAATCATAAGCTTATTCTGACCAACCCGTGGTAATGTAGGATTGCTTCACCTACGGGCTCTATTCTTGGTACATTCTTTTTTCTATCTCCTCAAGACATGCAAAATAGCAATAACCTATCTTTTCCTACCCCTCATGTGTGATGAGATTTGAAGACAAAGTTGATAAATATGTTCTCTCTCCCCTTAGCCGAATCAGGACAGCAGAACAACAAATCTTTTTCTATCTAAATAAGGGAGCAATATGCATAATTCGCTAAGAACATCTGTTAGTCGAAAACAAGGCGAATATTCTACAAAAAGGAATCTGGCAATTGGATAAAAACTAAGAGATATCCAAGCTTTCAAAGTTGGAGTCGGAGAAAAAATCATAAGTTGTTTTTGACAAACCCGTGGTAATTTAAGGAGGTCTTCGAATACGGGAGCTATTCTTGGCAGATTCTTTTTTCTATCTCCTCAAGACATGCAAAATACCAATAACCTCTCTTTTCCTACCCCTCACGTGTGATGAGATTTGAAGAAAAAGTTGATAAATATGTTCTCTCTCCCCTTAGCCGAATCAGGACAGCAAAACAAAAAATCATTTTCTCTCTTAACAAGGGTCCAATATGCAAAATTCGCTAAGAACATCTGTTAGTCGACAACAAGGTGAATATTCTACAAAAAGAAATCTAGCAATTGGATAAAAAGTTAGAGAGATCGAAGCGTTCAAAGTTGGAGTGAGAGAAAAAAACATAAGCTGTTTCTGACCGACCCGTGGTAATTTAGGATTGCTTCAACTACGGGATCTATTCTTGGAACATTCTTTTTTCTATCTCCTCAAGACATGCAAAATAGCAATAACCTATCTTTTCCTACCCCTCACGTGTGATGAGATTTGAAGAAAAAGTTGATAAGTATGTTCTCTCTCCTCTTAGCCGAATCAGGACAGCAGAACAAAAAAAATCATTTTCTATCTGAATAAGGGACCAATATGCATAATTCGCTAAGAACATCTGTTAGTCCACAACAAGGCGAATATTCTACAAAAAGAAATCTGGCAATTCGATAAAAACTACGAGATATCCAAGCGTTCAAAGTTGGAGTTGGAGAAAAAACATAAGCTGTTTCTGACCAACCCGTGGTAATTTAAGGAGTTCTTCAACTACGAGAGCTATTCATGACACATTCTTTCTTCTATCTCCCCAAGACGTGCAAAATAACAATAATCTATCTTTTGCTACCCCTCACGTGTGATGAGATTTGAAGAAAAAGATGATAGATATGTTCTCTCTCACCTTGGCCGAATCAGGACAGCAGAACAAAAAATCATTTTCGATCTAAATAAGGGTCCAATATGCAAAATTCGCTCAGAACATATGTTAGTCGACAACAAGGTGAATATTCTACAAAAAGAAATCTGGCAATTGGATAAAAAGTTAGAGAGATCCAAGCGTTCAAAGTTGGGGTCAGAGAAAAAAAACATAAGCTGTTTCTGACCAACTCGTGGTAATTTAAGGTTTTCTTCAACAACGGGCGCTATTCTTGGCTCATTCCTTTTTCTATCTCCTCAAGACAAGCAAAATAAAAATAACTTATCTTTTCCTACCCTCACGTGTAGGAAAAAATATATATCATATTTACCCTTCAAAATTTAAAATATCATATTTACCCTTCTACAAATCCAAAATATCATATTTACCCTTCCAAAATTTAAAATATTATATTTACCCTTCTAAAAATCCAAAACATCCTATTTACCCTTCCAAAACTTATAAACACTAAAAATTGCTCATACTACTAATTCTATACATTTTTTCCGTTAAAATTAATTGTTCTTATTTCAAATTACTATTTTACCCCTCCTCTCTTACATCATCCCCCTTCAACTAATTTGTTATTTTTTATTTCTTCTATAATAATATATGATTATTATAAGAATTAAAAATAAAGACTTTCACCATTTAGACTTAGAAGGCTATGGTTATATCTTTTTAATTTTTTTAATTTTTTTTACTTTGTATTGTAACTATAGACTTCAAAGTCTAAGTTATAATTTGCTTCTCAAAATTGTTTGTCAAGAATTTTCATGTGACATGAGTAAGGAAATGAGCAAAGAAACTATAAGCTGTTTCTGACCAACTCGTAGTAATTTAAGGTTTTCTTCAACAACGGGCGCTATTCGTGGCTCATTCCTTTTTCTATCTCCTCAAGACAAGCAAAATAACAATAACCTATCTTTTCCTACCCTCACGTGTAATGAGATTTGAAGAAAAAGTTGACAAATACGTTCTCGCTCCCGTTGCCCGAATCTGGACAGCTGAACAAAAAATCATTTTCTATCTGAATATGGGTCCAATATGCAAAATTCGCTATGAACATCTGTTGGTCGACAACAAAGAGAATCTTTTACAAAAAAAATCTGGCAATTGGATTAAAACAAAGAGAGATCGAAGCTTTCAAAATTGGAGTTAGAGAAAAAAACATAAGTTTTTTCTCACCAACCGGTGGTAATTTAAGGAGTTCTTCAACTACGGGCACTATCCTTGGCTCATTCTTTTTTCTAACTCCCCAAGACAAGGAAAATAACAATAATCTATCTTTTCCTACCCCTCACGTGTAATAAGATTTGATGAAAAAGTTGATTAATATGTTCTCTCTCACCTTGGCCGAATCTGGATAGCAGAACAAAAAATCATTTTCTATCTGAATATGGGTCCAATATGCAAAATTCGCTATGAACATCTGTTGGTCGACAACAAAGAGAATCTTTTACAAAAAGAAAATCTGGCAATTGGATAAAAACATAGAGAGATCGAAGCTTTAAAAATTGGACTCTGAGAAAAAAACATAAGTTTTTTTTCTCACCAACCCGTGCTAATTTAAGGAGTTCTTAACCTACGGGCACTATCCTTGGCTCATTCTTTTTTCTATCTCTACAAGACATGCAAAATAATAATAATCTATCTTTTCGTACCCCTCACATGTGATGAGATTTGATGAAAAAGTTGATAAATATGTTCTCTCTCACCTTGGCCGAATCAGTACAGCAGAACAAAAAATCATTTTCTATCTGAGTAAGGGTCCAATATGCAAAATTCGCTAAGAACCTCTCTTAGTTGACAACAAGGAGATTATTCTACAAAAAGGAATCTTGCAATTGGATAAAAACTTGTAGAGATCCAAGCGTTCAAAGTTGGAGTCAGAGAAAAATACGTAAGTTGTTTCTGACCAACCCGTGGTAATTTAAGGATTTCTTCAACTACGGGCGCTTTTCTTGGCTAATTCTTTTTTCTATCTCCTCAAGACATGCAAAATAAAAATAACCTATCTTTTCGTACCCCTCACGTGTGATGAGATTTGAGGAAAAAATTGATAAATACGTTCTCTCTTCCGTTGGCCGAATCTGGACAGCACATCAAAAAATCATTTTATATCTGAATATGGGTCCAATATGTAAAATTCGCTAAGAACATCTGTTAGTCGACAAGAAGGAGAATATCCTACAAAAAGAAATCTGGCAATTGGATAAAAACTTATAGAAATCCAAGCGTTCAATGTTGGAGTCAGAGAAAAAAATATAAGTTGTTTCTGACCAACCCGTGGTAATTTAAGGATTTCTTCAAATACGGGCGCTATTCTTGGCTCATACTTTTTTCTATCTCCTCAAGACATGCAAAATAGCAATGACCTATCTTTTCCTACCCTCACGTGTAATGAGATTTGAAGAAAAAGTTGATAAATACATTCTCTCTCACGTTGCCCGAATCTGTACAGCAGTACAAAAAATCATTTTCTATCTGAATATGGGTCCAATATGCAAAATTCGCTATGAACATTTGTCGGTCGACAACAAAGAGAATCTTTTACAAAAAGAAAATCTGGCAATTGGATAAAAACTTAGAGAGATCGAAGCTTTCAAAATTGGAATCAGAGAAAAAAACATAAGCTGTTTCTGACCAACCCGTGGTAATTTAGGATTGCTTCAACTAGGGGCTCTATTCTTAGTACATTCTTTCTTCTATCTACTCAAGACATGCAAAATAGCAATAACCTATCTTTTCCTACCCCTCATGTGTGATGAGATTCGAAGAAAAAGTTGATAAATATGTTCTCCCTCCCCTTAGCCGAATCAGGACAGCAGAACAAAAAATCTTTTTCTTTCTGAATAAGGGACTTATATGCATAATTCGCTAAGAACATCTGTTAATCGACAACAAGGCGAATATGCTACAAAAAGAAATCTGACAATTGGATAAAAATTAAGAGATATCCAAGCGTTCAAAATTTGAGTCGGAGAAAATAACATAAGCAGTTTCTGACCAACCCGTGGTAATTTAAGGATTTCTTCAACTACGGGCGCTATTCTTCGCTCATTCTTTTTTCTATCTCCTCAAGACATGCAAAATAAAAACAACCTATCTTTTCTTACCCCTCACGTGTGATGAGATTTGAAGAAAAAATTAATAAATACGTTCTCTCTCCCGTTGGCCGAATCTGGACAGCAGATCAAAAAATCATTTTCTATCTGAATGTGGGTCCAATATGCAAAATTCGCTAAGAACATTTGTTAGTGCTCAACAAGGAGAATATCCTACAAAAAGAAATCGGGCAATTGGATAAAAACTTATAGAAATCGAAGCGTTCAATGTTGGAGTGAGAGAAAAAAACATAAGTTGTTTCTGACCAACCCGAAATAGTTTAGTATTTCTTCAACTATTCTTTTTTCTATCTCCATAAGACATGCAAATAGCAATAACCTATCTTTTCCTTCCCCACACGTGTGGTGAGATTTGAAGAAAAAGTTGATAAATATGTTCTCTCTCCCCATTGCCGAATCAGGACAGCAGAACAAAAAATCATTTTCTATCTGAATAAGGGTCCAATATGCAAAATTCGCTAAGAACCACTCTTAGTCGACAACAAATAGAATATTCTACAAAAAAAAATCTGGCAATTGGATAAAAAGTTGTAGAGATCCAGGCGTTCAAATTTGGAGCCAGAGAAATAAACATAAGCCGTTTCTGACCAACCCGTGATAATTTAGGATTGCTTCAACTACGGCCTCTATTCATGGTACATTCTTTTTTCTATGTCCTCAACACATGCAAAATAGCAATAATCTATCATTTCCTACCCCTCACGTGTGATGAGATTTGAAGAAAAAGTCGATAAATACGTTCTCTCTCCCCTTAGCCGCATCAGGACAGCAGAAAAAAAATCTTTTTCTAACGGAATAAGGGACCAATATGCATAATTCGCTAAGAACATCCAACATTGAACGCTTGGATTTCTATAAGTTTTTATCCAATTGCCAGATTTCTTTTTGTAAGATATTCTCCTTCTTGTCGACGAACAGATGTTCTTAGCGAATTTTGCATATTGGACCCATATTCAGATATAAAATGATTTTTTGATCTGCTGTCCAGATTCGGCCAACGGGAGAGAGAACGTATTTATCAATTTTTTCTTCAAATCTCATCACACGTGAGGGGTACGAAAGATAGGTTATTTTTATTTTGCCTGTCTTGAGGAGATAGAAAAAAGAATTAGCCAAGAATAGCGCCCGTAGTAGAAGAAATCCTTAAATTACCGCGGGTTGGTCAGAAACAGCTTACATTTTTTTCTCCGACTCCAACTTTGAGCGCTCGGATATCTCTTAGTTTTTATCCAATTGCCAGATTCCTTTTCGACAACAAGGCGAATATTCTACAAAAAGAAATCTGGCAATTGGATAAAAACCAAGAGATGACCAACCCGTGGTAATTTAGGATTGCTTCAACTACGGGCTCTATTCTTGGTACATTATTTTCTCTGTCTCCTCAAGACATTACCCCTCACGTGTGATGAGATTTGAAGAAAAAGTTGATAAATATGTTCTCTCTCCCTTTAGCCGAATCAGGACAACAGAACAACAAATCTTTTTCTATCTAAATAAGGGACCAATATGCATAATTCGTAAAGAACATCTGTTACTCGACAACAAGGCAAATACGTTCAAAGTTGGAGTCGGAGAAAAAATCATAAGCCGTTTCTGACCAACCCGTGGTCATTTAAGGAGTTCTTCAACTATGGGAGCTATTCATGGCACATTTTTTTTTCCATCCCCCCAAGACATGCAAAATAACAATAATCTATCTTTTCCTACCATTCACGTGTGATGAGATTTGAAGAAAAAGTTGATAAATATGTTCTCTCTCCCCTTAGCCGAATCAGGACAGCAAAACAAAAAATCATTTTCTATCTGAATAAGGGTCCAATGTGCAAAATTCGCTAAGAACCTCTGTTAGTCTACAATAAGGAGAATATTCTATAAAAAGAAATCTGGCAATTGGATAAATACTTGTAGAGATCCAAGCGTGCAAAGTTGGAGTCAGAGAAAAAAACCTAAGCTGTTTCTGGCGCTATTCTTGGCTCATTCTTTTTTCTATCTCCTCAAGACATGCAAAATAGCAATGACCTATCTTTTCCTACCCTCACGTGTAATGAGATTTGAAGAAAAAGTTGATAAATACATTCTCTCTCCCGTTGCCCGAATCTGTACAGCACCCGTAATTGAAGAACTGCTTAAATTACCACGGGTTGGTAAGAAACAACTTATGATTTTTTCCCTGACTCCAACTTTGAACGCTTGGATCTCTAAAAGTTCTTATCCAATTGCTAGATTTCTTTTTGTAGAATATTCACCTCATTGTCAACTAACAGATGTTCGTAGCGAATTTTGCATATTGGACCTTTATTCAGATAGAAAATGCTTTTCTGTTATGCTGTCCTGATTCGGCTAAGGGGAGAGAGAAGATATTTATCAACTTTTTCTTCAAATCTCATCACACGTGTGAGGAAGGAAAAGATAGGTTATTCCTATTTTGCATGTCTTGAGGAGATAGAAAAAATATTGTACAAAGAATAGAGCCCGTAGTTGAAGAAATCCTAAATTACCACGGGTTGGTCAGAAACAGATTATGTTTTTCTCTCTGACTCCAACTTTAAACGCTTGGATTTCTATAGGTTTTTATTCAATTGCAAGTTGTCAACTAATAGATGTTCTTAGCGAATTTTGCATATTGGCCCATATTCAGATAGAAAATGATTTTTTGATCTGCTGTCCAGATTCGGCCAACGGGAGAGAGAACATATTTATCAACTTTTTCTTCAAATCTCATCACATGTGAGGGGTAGGAAAAGATAGGTTGTTGTTATCTATGTCTTAAGGAGATAGAAAAAAGAATGTGCCAAGAATAGCTCCCGTAGTAGAATAACTCCTTAAATTACCACGGGTTGGTCAGAAATAACTTATGATTTTTTCTCTGATTCCAACTTTCAACGCCTAGATCTCTCAAAGTTTTTATTCAATTGCCAGATTTCTTTTTGTAGAATATTCAACTTGTTGTTGACTAACAGATGTTCTTAGCGAATTTTGCAAATTGGACACTTATTCAGATAGAAAATGACTTTTTGTTCTGCTGTCCAGATTCGGCTAAGGGGAGAGAGAACATATTTATCAATTTTTTCTTCAAATCTCATCACACGTGAGGGGTAGGAAAAGATAGGTTATTGCTATTTTGCATGTCTTGAGGAGATAGAGAAAAGAATGTACCAAGAATAGAGCACGTAGTTAAAGAAATTCTAAATTACCACGGGTTTGTCAGAAATCCTAAATTACCACGGGTTTGTCAGAAACAGCTTATGTTTTTTTTTTCTGACTCCAACTTTGAACGCTTGGATCTCTATAAGTTTTTATCCAATTGCCAGATTTCTTTTTGTAGGATATTCTCCTTGTTGTCGACTAACAGATGTTCTTAGCGAATTTTGCATATCGGACCCATATTCAGATAGAAAATGATTTTTTGATCTGCTGTCCAGATTCGGCCAACGGGAGAGAGAACGTATTTATCAATTTTTTCTTCAAATCTCATCACACGTGAGAGGTAGGAAAAGATAGGTTGTTGTTATTTTGCTTGATAGAAAAAAGAATGAGCCAAGAATAGCGCCCGTAGTTGAAGTAATCCTTAAATTACCACGGGTTTGTCAGAAACAGCTTATATTTTTTTCCTCTGACCCCAACTTTGAACGCTAGATCTCTCTAAGTTTTTATCCAATTGCAAGATTTCTTTTTATAGAATATTCGTCTTGTTGTCGACTAACATATGTTCTTAGCGAATTTTGCATATCGGACCCTTATTTAGATAGAAAATGAATTTTTGTTCTGCTGTCCTGATTCGGCCAAGGTGAGAGAGAACATATTTATCAACTTTTTCGTCAAATCTCATCACACGTGAGGGGTAGGAAAAGAAAGATTATTGTTATTTTGCACGTCTTGGGGAGATAGAAAAAAGAATGTGCCACGAAGAGTTCCCGTAGTTGAAGAACTCCTTAAATTACCACGGGTCGGTCAGAAAGAACTTATGATTTTTTCTCTGACTCCAACTTTGAACGCTTGGATATCTCTTAGTTTTTATCCAATTGCCAGATTTCTTTTTGTAGAATATTCACCTTGTTGTCGACTAACAGATGTTCTTAGCGAATTTTGCATATTGGACCCTTATTTAGATAGAAAATGATTTTTTGTTCTGCTGTCCTGCTTCGGCTAAGGGGAGAGAGAACATATTTATCAACGTTTTCTTCAAATCTCATCACACGTGAGGGGTAGGAAAAGTTCGGTTATTGTTATTTTCAATGTCTTGAGGAGGTAGAAAAAAGAATGTGCCAAGAATAGAGCCCGTAGTTGAAGCAATCATAAATTACCACGGGTTGGTCAGAAACAGCTTATGTTTTTTTTTCTGCCTCCAACTTTGAACGCTTGGATCTCTATAAGTTTTTATCCAATTGCCAGATTTCTTTTTGTAGAATATTCTCCTTGTTGTGGACTAACAGAGGTTCTTAGCGAATTTTGCATATTGGACCCTTATTCAGATAGAAAATGATTTTCTGTTCTGCTGTCCTGATTCGGCTAAGAGGAGAGAGAATATATTTATCAACTTTTTCTTCAAATCTTATCATACGTGAGGGGTAGGAAAAGATAGGTTATTGTTATTTTCAATGTCTTGAGGAGATAGAAAAAAGAATGTGCCAAGAATAGCTCCCGTAGTTGAAGAACTCCTTAAATTACCACGGGTTGGTCAGAAACAACTTTGAATGCTTGGATCTCCCTAAGTTTTTATCCAATTGCCAGATTTATTTTTGTAAAAGATTCTCTTTCTTGTCGACTAACAGATGTTCTTAGCGAATTTTGCGTATTGGACCCATATTCAGATAGAAAATGATTTTTTCTTCTGCTGTCCAGACTCGGCCAACGGGAGAGAGAACTGATAAGAGGTATTTTTGCAGTCGTTTTACACTTACCAAAAGAAATTTATAACCCTAGACTTAACTACAATAAAGTAGACAGTGGAAGTAGGGGTCGAACCACAGAGAGCTATTTAGACTAAACTAGGCGAAAAGATTACTTCTCTAATGAAAATGGACTCAACAAAAATAGAAAACTAAAATAAAGAGAAACCAAGACCATAAATAAAACCAAATACAAGACCTAAAACAAGACACACAATTGGGGAGGTTGTTGATTGGTTGATTGCAACAAAATGAAAGTAACAAGTAAAGAGAAAACTTAAAGTAAAGATTAAAAGATGTGGTGGTTTTGTGAAATGAGGCATAGTTTCGTGCAGTGAATTTGTGTGTAACTTTATCCTCGATTAAAATAATGAATTTGGAATTAATCTCTTAAGTGCAGTAAGATGAGCTCTAACCGATAAATAACTCAAACGAAAAGATAGGGTTTAGTTTAGATGAGCTCGTAAATAAAAACACTAACCTATTTGAATATCATAACCAATTCAATAGAAATCATTGGTTATTTAAACAAATCAAAACCTCCTAAACAATGAGCTTGTTTAGAACTGTTCAGATCGTTGTGAGTTATTTGCACTTGGCTATTATTCAAATTCTAATGGAGGCTATTGAGCAAAGCAACCATAGGAATTTTGTGGCCCTTGTTAAGTACTATTGAACATAAAACTGACCGAAATAAACTTAAAACAATTCATTAAGCATGAAAGATAATAAGTAAATGAAAACAGAATAATAACCGTTCAAATGAAATTCATTATTAATGGTCTCAAAAGTTACAACACAAAAACATAAACACTAACTATGCCTCGAAGGGCTTACTCGAAATACATGGAAAAGAAAGAAAAGAAAATAATGATAGAACCCATTAATGAAGCGTGGATGGAAGAGTGAAGCTTGCTTGACTTGCCCAACTCCAAGAGAGAGAATGATGAAGTTCAAAAGTGAATTGAAGAGATACCTTGCACCTGGTAATATTGACTCTCAAAAGGTGGTCATGAGGGATAAATGAAGCTCCATGCAAGGACTGTGAAGGGAGCATGACAAAGGCATGAAGAGTGCATGTAGAGTGCATGAAAGATCTGTCCAGACGATGATTAATTTGGGACATGTATATCTCTGAACTGGGCTCTGGTGATATGGAATGAATTGTGGGCCTTGTTCTCTTCTTTCCAACGGTATATAGTATGCATATAGAGGAGGCCCAGATTGTGAGTTATGGCCAGAATACTGAACCTGTGTCAGCAGGTCGAATTCTTGATTATTATCTCCATCTTGTGCTCCAACATCTTTATTTTCAAGCTATGTGAAGAAAAAATTGATAAATATGTTCTCTCTCCCCTTAGCCGAATCAGGACAGCAGAACAAAAAATCATTTTTTATCTGAATAAGCGTCCAATTTGCAAAATTCGCCAAGAACATCTGTTAGTCAACAACAAGTTGAATATTCTACAATAAGAAATTTGGCAATTGAATAAAAACTTTGAGAGATCCAGGCGTTCAAAGTTGGAGTAAGAGAAAAAATCATAAGTTATTTCTGACCAACCCGTGGTAATTTAAAGAGTTCTTCTACTACGGTAGCTATTCTTGGCACATTCTTTTTTCTATCTCCTCAAGACATGATAACAATAACCTATCTTTTCCTACCCCTCACATGTGATGAGATTTGAAGAAAAAGTTGATAAATATGTTCTCTCTCCCGTTGGCCGAATCTGGACAACAGATCAAAAAATTATTTTCTATCTGAATATGGGCCAATATGCAAAATTCGCTAAGAACATCTGTTAGTTGACAACAAGGAGACTATCCTATAAAAAGAAATCTCACAATTGAATAAAAACCTATAGAGATCCAAGCGTTCAAAGTTGGAGTCAGAGAAAAAAACATAAGCTGTTTCTGACCAACCCGTGTTAATTTAGGATTTCTTCAACTACGGGCTCTATTCTTGGCACAATCTTTTCTCTATCTCCTCAAGACATGCAAAATAGGAATAACCTATCTTTTCCTTCCCCACACGTGTGATGAGATTTGAAGAAAAAGTTGATAAATATGTTCTCTCTCCCCTTAGCCGAATCAGGACACAGAACAGAAAAGCATTTTCTATCTGAATAAAGGTCCAATATGCAAAATTCGCTAAGAACATCTGTTAGTTGACAACAAGGTGAATATTCTACAAAAAGAAATCTAGCAATTGGATAAGAACTTTGAGAGATCCAAGCGTTCAAAGTTGGAGTCAGGGAAAAAATCAGAAGTTGTTTCTAACCTACCCGTGGTAATTTAAGCAGTTCTGCTACTACGGGAGCTATTCTTGGCACATTCTTTTTTCTATCTCCTCAAGACATGCAAAATAACCATAACCTATCTTTTCCTACCCTCACATGTGATAAGATTTGAAGAAAAAGTTGATAAATATGTTCTCTCTCCCGTTGGCCGAATCTGGACAGCAGATCAAAAAATCATTTTCAATCTGAATATTTGCCAATATGCAAAATTCGCTAAGAACATCTGTTAGTTGACAACAAAGAGAATATCCTACAAAAAGAAATCTGGCAATTGGATAAAAACTTATAGAGATCCAAGCGTTCAAAGTTGGAGTCAGAGAAAAAATCATAAGTTCTTTCTGACCAACCCGTGGTAATTTAAGGAGTTCTTCAACTATGGGAACTATTCATGGCACATTCTTTTTTCTATCTCCCCAAGACGTGCAAGATAACAATAATCTTTTTTTTCCTACCCCTCACGTGTGATGAGATTTGACGAAAAAGTCGATAAATATGTTCTCTCTCACATTGGCCGAATCAGGACAGCTGAACAAAAATTCATTTTCTATCTGAATAAGGGTCCAATATGCAAAATTTGCTAAGAACATATGTTAGTCGACAACAAGACGAATATTCTACAAAAAAGAAATCTTGCAATTGGATAAAAACTTTGAGAGATCCAAGCGTTCAAACTTGGAGTCAGAGAAAAAATCATAAGTTGTTTCTGACCAACCCGTGGTAATTTAAGGAGTTCTTCAACTACGGGAGCTATTCTTGGCACATTCTTTTTTCTATCTCCTCAAGACATGCAAAATAACAATAACCTATCTTTTCCTACCCCTCACGTGTGATGAAATTTCAAGAAAAAGTTGATAAATATGTTCTCTCTCCCCTTAGCCGAATCAGGACAGCAGAACAGAAAAGCATTTTCTATCTGAATAAGGGTCCAATATGCAAAATTCGCTAAGAACATCTGTTAGTCGACAACAACGTGAGTATTCTACAAAAAGAAATCTAGCAATTGGATAAAAACCTTGAGAGATCCAAGCGTTCAAACTTGGAGTCAGAGTAAAAATCATAAGTTGTTTCTGACCAACCCGTGGTAATTTAGGATTTCTTCAACTACGGGCTCTATTCTTGGTACATTCTTTTTTCTATCGCCTCAAGACATGAAAAATAGGAATAACCTATCTTTTCGTTCCCCACACGTGTGATGAGATTTGAAGAAAAAGTTGATAAATATGTTCACTCTCCCCTTAGCCGAATCAGGACAGCAGAACAGAAAAGCATTTTCTATCTGAATAAGGGTCCAATACGCAAAATTCGCTAAGAACATCTGTTAGTCGACAACGAGGTGAATATTCTACAAAAAGAAATCTAGCAATTGGATAAAACTTTGAGAGATCCAAGCGTTCAAACTTGGAGTCAGAGAAAAAATCATAAGTTGTTTCTGACCAACCCGTGGTAATTTAAGGAGTTCTTCAACTACGGGAGCTATTCTTGGCACATTCTTTTTTCTGTCTCCTCAAGACAAGCAAAATAACAATAAACTATCTTTTCCTACCCCTCACATGTGATGAAATTTCAAGAAAAAGTTGATAAATATGTTCACTCTCCCCTTAGCCGAATCAGGACAGCAGAACAGAAAAGCATTTTCTATCTGAATAATGGTCCAATATGCAAAATTCGCTAAGAACATCTGTTAGTCGACAACAAGGTGAATATTCTACAAAAAGAAATCTAGCAATTGGATAAAAACTTTGACAGATGCAAGCGTTCAAAGTTGGAGTCAGGGAAAACATCAAAAGTTGTTTCTGACCAACCCGTGGTAATTTAAGGAGCTCTTCAACTACGGGAGCTATTCTTGGCACATTCTTTTTTCTATCTCCTCAAGACATGCAAAATAACAATAACCTATCTTTTCCTACCCCTCACATGTGATGAGATTTGAAGAAAAAGTAGATAAGTATGTTCTCTCTCCCGTTGGCCGAATCTGGACACCAGATCAAAAAATCATTTTCTATTTGAATATGGGTCCAATATGCAAAATTCGCTAAGAACATCTATTTCTCGACATCAAGGAGATTATCCTACAAAAAGAAATCTTGCAATTGGATAAAAACTTATAGAGATGCAAGCGTTCGAAGTTGGAGTTAGAGAAGAAAACATAAGCTGTTTCTGACCAACTCGTGCTAATTTAGGATTTCTTCAACTACGGGCTCTATTCTTGGTACATTCTTTTTTTTATCTCCTCAAGACATGCAAAATAGGAATAACCTATCTTTTCGTTCCCCACACGTGTGATGAGATTTGAAGAAAAAGTTGATAAATATGTTCTCTCTCCCCTTAGCCGATTCAGGACAGCAGAACAGAAAAGCATTTTCTATCTGAATAAGGGTCCAATATGCAAAATTCGCTAAGAACATCTGTTAGTCGACAACAAGGTGAATATTCTACAAAAAGAAATCTAGCAATTGGATAAAAACTTTGACAGAACCAAGCGTTCAAAGTTGGAGTCAGGGAAAAAATCATAAGTTGTTTCTGACCAACCCGTGATAATTTAAGGAGTTCTTCAACTACGGGAGCTATTCTTGGCACATTTTTTTTCTATCTCCTCAAGACATGCAAAATAACAATAACCTATCTTTTCCTACCCCTCACATGTGATGAGATTTGAAGAAAAACTTGATAAGTATGTTCTCTCTCCCGTTGGCCGAATCTGGACACCAGATCAAAAAATCATTTTCTATTCGAATATGGGTCCAATATGCAAAATTCGCTAAGAACATCTATTTCTCGACATCAAGGAGATTATCCTACAAAAAGAAATCTTGCAATTGGATAAAAACTTATAGAGATCCAAGCGTTCGAAGTTGGAGTAAGAGAAAAAAACAAAAGCTGTTTCTGACCAACCCGTGGTTATTTAGGATTTCTTCAACTATGGGCTCTATTCTTGGTACATTCTTTTTTCTATCTCCTCAAGACATGCAAAATAGGAATGACTTATCTTTTCGTTCCCCACACGTGTGATGAGATTTGAAGAAAAAGTTGATAAATATGTTCTCTCTCCCCTTAGCCGAATCAAGACAGCAGAACAGAAAAGCATTTTCTATCTGAATAAGGGTCCAATATGCAAAATTCGCTAAGAACATCTGTTAGTCGACAACAAGGTGAATATTCTACAAAAAGAAATCTAGCAATTAGATAAAAACTTTGAGAGATCCAAGCGTTCAAACTTGGAGTCAGAGAAAAAATCATAAGTTGTTTCTGACCAACCCGTGGTAATTTAAGGAGTTCTTCTACTACGGGAGCTATTCTTGGCACATTCTTTTTTCTATCTCCTCAAGACATGCAAAATAACAATAATCTATCTTTTCCTACCCCTCACGTGTGATGAAATTTCAAGAAAAAGTTTATAAATATGTTCTCTCTCCCCTTAGCCGAATCAGGACAGCAGAACAAAAAATCATTTTCTATCTGAATAAGGGTCCAATATGGAAAATTCACTAAGAACCTCTGATAGTCGACAACAAGGTGAATATTCTACAAAAAGAAATCTGGCAATGGAATAAAAACTTATAGAGATCCAAGCGTTCAAAGTTGGAGTCAGAGAAAAAAACATAAGCTGTTTCTGATCAACTCGTGGTCATTTACGATTGCTTCAACTACGACCTCTATTCTTGGTACATTCTTTTTTCAATCTCCTCAAGATCTATCTGTAGATTGCAGGAGTAATCTTCAACTAACCATTCGTTGTGTTTGTGCGAAGATTCAATGCCATCTTCCGAAGATCGCGACAAGATCCTTGACCTGTAGTCCTGATATAATATCTACCCTAACAACTATCCTATAGCTAGAAAAGGTAATTTACAATTTTGGACAACTCACAGGTTGCCATAATTGTAACTCTGGACAACTCACTGGTTGCCATAGATATTAAAAATTACAAGCATTCACACACAAGATTACATCACAGAACAATAACAGATCTAAAGCTCATACTATATTTATATAAATTTGAATTCCATGTATAACAAAAATTAGGGTTTCTCACAAAATTAGTATTATTCCGTTGGGAACGGAACTATTCCGTTCTCAACGGAGACGTGCTGGAAATTCGTATTTTCTTTAGTTTTAGTTCCGTTTCCTAAACGGATTTCGAAAAACTATTTTTCGAAACTCTAGAAAATCGTAATATCCAATTTTATATTCCTAGAAACTATTTCCATGATGTTTTGAAATAATATTTTCAAAACCCTAAAATTTATTATACTTGAATTTACTAAATTTTAAATATAATCGACGATTATTTCCTTAATGAATGCTCTGATGCCACTGTTGGAAAACCCGTAGCCATGTACGTTACATACGCAGCGGAATCTACGGGTTAAACCCTCCCTAGGATCATCGTGAAGGAAATAAAGGTACGAGATTATGCTATTAAAATTTATACCTTGGATCTTCCTGATCCACGAGACGAAGAACGGATGTAGGTCTGAACTATTCTGACTTGCAACCTTCTCTTTCTTGAACCTCGACTCGCGAACCTCTTTGCGTCTCCTAGGGATGAAGAAGATGGATCGCTCGTAAGTTCTCAAGATAGAGAACCTCTACTCGTATCCACGTGAACTTCAGACGCACAGAATAACCGGACTCGGCTAGACGAGTCCAGAAATACTTTCCGAATTCTCTCAAAACTTTCTCTCTCTTTTCTGTGTAATAGACGGCCTCTAAGGCTCCTGAATTGTGTGTCAAATAGAGAGACTCTGCCCTTCTATTTATACTAGAGAGAGAGGCGAACGATTGCTCACCATAACTAAAACCCTAATCTGCGTCTATTCCGTTGGGAACGGAACTATTCCGTTGCCAACGGAATATGTATTTCCACAACGGAATACTTGGCAACTAAGGTTATTACTGTTTCCATGTCTATTCCGTTGGAAACGGAACTATTCCGTTGCCAACGGAATATGTATTTCCATAACGGAATACTTGGCAACTAAGGTTATTACACTTTCTATATCTAGTCCGTTGGGAACAGAACTATTCCGTTGCCAACGGAATATGGCAATGTTTTGTTCAATCAATTATCCAATAATTGATTATTTTGTACACTAATTTATACATCATATGTATAAATGTTTTGAGGTACATTCATCCCGTACGAATGGAGTTCATTGTGTGACCGTGTAGGTTCCATTTAACGCTGGCAACGATCTTCCAAAGATCGTAAGTCATGAGTAACCTCTAGACTGATGTCATGACTACCCATGATAAATGAAATGATCAGCGATCATAAATCTATCTGAATAGATGTTTGCTTCTTCCTTTTGTTCTACGATATATGTCTTGATCACAAGGGATGGAAGTATGTCATCCTTGAGTTTGATCAATGTCTCTTTCCTGATCGAGAATTAGACTGAGTAAATACAAAATAATATTAACAACACATGTTAATCCATTTTTAGCATGGCCATGCATTTCCTTCAGTCCTAGTTTATTAGGGGGCCCAGAGATATCTCCCTCTTAACGAGAGGAACAAATTCCATCTTGGTCACACTAATGACATATACCATGCATATTCTCATAGTGTGGTCAGTCCAGTACGTGTTCTCTAACATGTACCGACATTCCAGACTTGACATCTCTATGTCCATGATCAGCAGAACATGATCATCCAGCCTGCGAACATACTAGTGTGGATATGTACCTTCTTACCTGAATTATGTCTATCTCTATAAACATCCTCCATATCACTAGGGACAATTTAGAATGTCATTCGTTGGTTCACAGTTCTACTATCAGAATCACGTATTCTGATGACGTGAACCCGAAGTGTCATTCTTGGTTGATTTAAGATTTACATTCACAACCCATACACACAGATATATATAAGAAATAACCTTTATTGAATAAATAATAATGTCTTGATACATAATCTATTTCCTAGCACAATTACATTTGGCCTAGGGCACTAATCCTACAGGATCTTCCTGATCCGCGAGACGGAGAGCGGATGTAGGTCTGAACGATTCTGACTAGCAACCTTCTCCTTCCTGAAACTCGACTCCGCGGACCTCCTTGCTCTTCCTAGGGATGAAGAACTAGATCGCTCCCTTATCTCCAAACTAGATCCTCCTTGCTCTTCCTTGCTCTACTCGTATCCACGCGAACTTCAGACACATGGAATTACCATACTCGGCTAAACGAGTCCGAAAATTTCTGAAATTACCTCACGAAACTCTCTCTCTATTGTGTCACTCATGGAGAGAGACTGCCCCTCTATTTATACTAGAGAGAGGCGCAAACGATTGCTCAGTTACCTTAACTGAAAATCCAAAACTGCGCATATTCCGTTCCCAACGGAACTATTCCATTGCCAACATAATAGGTATTTCTATAACATAAAACTTGGCAGCCAAGGTCATTTTCCATATTTATTCCATTCCAAACGGAGCTATTCCATTGAGGACGGAACTATTCCGTTGACAACGGAATAGCACTATTTTGCATATCAACAATCCAATAGTTGATTATTTCGTTCACCAATTTATACAACATATGTGCAACTGTTTTGAGGTATTTTCATCCCGTATGAATGGAGTTCATTGTGTGACCGTGTAGGTTCCATTTAACGCTGGCAACGATCTTCTAAAGATTGTAAGTCATGAGTAACCTCTAGACTGATGATTCAGTGCAAACCTAATGTTGACCCTAATGATCATCCCATTACGGATGACGTAGGATCATATTAAAATATGCAGTTCTACATACAGGAATCCATGGTGACCTCAGGTCGTAGGAACAAACACACTATTCATATGAGAATCACTAATGACATATACCATGCATATTCTCATAGTGTGGTCAGTCCAGTACGTGTTCTCTAACACGTACCTATATTCCAGACTTGATATCCCTATGTCCATGATCAGCAAAACATGATCATCAAGTTTGCGAATATACTAGTGTGGATATGTAGATTCTTACTTGAAGTATGTTTATCTCTATAAACATCCTACATATCACTAGGGACGGTTTAGAATGTTATTCGTTGGTTCACAGTTCTACTATCAGAATCACGTATTTTGATGAAGTGAACCCGAAGTGTCATTTATGGTCGATCTAATATATTGTAAATATATTAGTCACCCATACACTCATTCATATATGAACTGAATAAACGGGTTTCTCATAGTCTAATCCCTAGTCCAACACTTTGGCCTAGGGCATAATTCTTTCAGTCTCCCACTTGCACTAGGCCAATCTCAAGCATCCAATGCTCATTAGGCAACATGACTTTCATGTTCTACTAGCGGTTAATATATGCCTATCAGATTATAGAAATTTATATTGCAAACTTGTAATGTCTTCAAGTGATCTCTATCATTAGTTGAGGACTTCTGAAACAGGTACTTGTATCCTTGTTGCTCTATTCTGAGCAACTCTTTGTTCATAACGTAGTTCGCCAGGCTTTAAGAGCACTCGGGACTACTCTTAGTTCTAAGATCAAGTTTTTGATTTAAGCATACCTATTGTCCGCTTCTAAAGCGACAATATGACTTTGTTTCAGTTATAGTATCTTATTTGGAACTCTTTCCAAATTATTATATTCAAAATAAATGAATTGCGACAATGATCCATGTTAGGAAAGTGTAATATCTTAGCACCACCAAGCTCCTCATAGATCGGGATATCTTAGTTCTTCATAAGAACTTAGATGTTTATTCTAGTCATCAAATGACTATCAGTTGCTCTCTTAGCTCCAAGCATATGACACAGTACAATATATGGCTTGAAGAATCTTATTCATTCCGTTATCAAGAACTATTTCTTGTACATTGAACCTTTCAATAAACGGATGATAAGCATATGTCTTCATTATATGAACGTCATAGGCAAGAATTCTTTCTTGCATATTGAACTCTTTCAATATATTGTTGAAAACATAGAATCCAATTCATATGTCTTTCATCGTTCATCTTAATACCATAGACAAGAACTCTTTATTGTATATCGAATGTTCAATATATGGTCAGAGGCATAGAATCTAATTCATATATCTTTTATTGTTCATGTGAATGACATGAGCAAGAATTCTTTCTTGCATATTGAATGTTTCAACGTATGGCTGAAAGTATGGAATCTCATTCGATTATGAGGTTCCTAATCCAAGATCTATCTCCAGATTGTAGTTGTAATCTTCAACGAACCCTTTGTTGTGTGTGTGTGAAGATCCAATGCCATCTCCTGAAGATTGTGCCAAGATCTTTGTCTCGTAGTCTTCATATAATATCTATCCTAACAATTATCCTATTGCTAGAAAAGTAAAGTACAATTTTGGATAACTCACTGGTTGCCATAAATTATAACTTTGGACAACTCACAGGTTGCCATAGATATTAAATAATATTGCAAGCATTCACACACAAGATTACATCACAGAACAATCACAGATCTAACGCTCATACCATATTTAAATAAAAATTCCATGTAAAACAAAAATTAGGGTTTTCGCAAAATTCAGCCTTATTCCGTTGGGAATGGAACTATTCTGTTCTCAATGGAACCTGCGCTGAAAAACTGAGAATTCCCTGCGTTATTTCGTTCTCAATGGAACTATTCCGTTGGGAACGGAATGTTGCTGGAAATTTCGGTTTCCTATTGTTTTAGTTCCGTTTCCAAAACAGATTTCGAAAAACTATTTTTCAAAATTCTAGGAAATCATAATATCTAATATTATATTCCTAGGAACTATTTTGGTGATGTTTTGAAATAATATTTTCAAATCCTAAAATTTATTATACTAGAATTTACTAAATTTTAAATATAATCGACGATTATTTAATTAACGAACGCTCTGATACCACTGTTGGGAAATCCGTAGCCATGTATGTTACATGCGCAGTGGAACCTACGGGTTCAGCCCTCCCTAGGATCATCGTAAAAGAAATAAAGGTACGAGATTACGCTATTTAAAATTTATACCTCGGATCTTCCTGATTCGAGAGAGAGAAGCGGATGTAGGTCTGAATGTACTTCCGTCTTGCTTCCTCCTCCTTCCTGGCTTCTGAAACTCGACTCTGCAAACCTTCTTGCTCTTCCTATGGATGAAGAACTTGATCGCTCGCTAATCTCCAAGGCAGGAGATCTCTACTCGTATCCACGTCGAACTTCGAATAGTCGGAATAACCGGACTCAGCTAGACGAGTCCGGAAATACTTTCAGGAGGCTCTAACAAATTCTCTCTCTCTTTCTTTATATTATGGCCGTCTAGAGGCTCTATATTGTATGTCTAATTGAGGGCGGCTGCCCTATACTAGAGAGATAGGCGAAGGATTGGTCAGTTACCATAACTAAAAATCTAATTCCAGATCTATTCCGTTGTCGGCGGGGTTATTCCTTCGACAACCGAATAAGACTGCATTCCATATGTGAAACCTTGGCTGCCAAGTAATCACTTATTCTGTTCCCAGCGGAACCATTCCGTTGGCAACGGAATAAGGCTGATTTTGCACAATCAAACATCTAATGTTTAATTATTTCATTCACCAATTTATACATCATATGTATAGCTGTTTTGAGAGCATTTCCTTCCCGACTAGACGTTGTTCTATGTGTGACCGTGTAGGTTCCATTTAACGCTGGCAATGATCTTCTAAAGATCGTAAGTCATGAGTAACCTCTAGACTGGTGTCATGACTACCCATGTTAAATCAAATGATTAACGATCATAAACCTATCTGAATAGACGTTTGCTTTTTCCTTTTGTTCTACTATATACGTCTTGATCACAAGGCACGGTAATATGTCATCCTTGAGTTTGATCAAAGTCTCTTTCCTGATCGAGAATTAGACTGAGTAAATACAAAATGATATTAACAACACATGTTAATCCATTTTGAGTATGGCCATGCATTTCCTTCAGTCCTAGTTCATCAGGGGACCCAGAGATATCTCCCTCTTAACGAGAGGAACAAATCCCATCTTGGTCACTCACATTCCTCGTCATGATTCAGTGCATACCTAATGATGACCCTAATGATCATCCCGTTACAGATGACGTAGGATCATATTAAAATATGTAGTTCCACATACAGAAATTCATGATGATCTCAGGTCGTAAGAACAAGCACACTATTCATATGAGAATCACTAATGACATATACCATGCATATTCTCATAGTATTGTCAGTCCAGTACGTGTTCTCTAACACGTACCTATATTTCAGACTTGACATCCCTATGTCCATGATCAGCAGAACATGATCATCCAGTCTGCGAATATACTAGTTTAGATATGTAGCTTCTTACCTGAAGTATGTTTTTCTCTATAAACATCCCACATATCACTAGGGACGGTTTAGAATGTCATTCATTGGTTCACAGTTCTACTATCAGAATCACGTATTCCAATGACGTGAACCCGAAGTGTCATTCATGGTCGATCTAATATATGTAAATATATTAGTCACCCATACACTCAATCATATATGAACTAAATAAATGTGTTTCTCATAATCTAATCTCTAGTCCAACACTTTGGCGTAGGGCATAATTCCTACATAAATATCTAAGTTCTTATGAAGAACTAAGTATCCCCATATAGCAGAAGCTAGGCAGTGGTAAGCGATTACACTTTCCTAACATGGATCATTATCGTAATTCATTTATTTTGAATACAGTAATTTTCAAAGAGTTCCAAATAAATTACTGTAACTGAAACGAGACCGTATTGTCGCTTTAGAAGCCGACAATAGGTATGCTTGGATCAAGCACTTGATCTTGGAACTTGGAGTAGTCTCGATTGCTCTTAAGGCCTGACGATCTATGCTATGAACAAAGAGTCGCTCAGAATAGAGCAACAAGGATACATGCACCTGTTTTAGAAGTTCTTGACTAATGTAGAGATCAATAGTAGTCGTTACAAGTTTGCAATGTAAATTTCTATAATCTGATAGGCATATATTTCCCGCTAGTAGAACATGAAGGTCATGTTGCCTAATGAGCATTGGATGTTTAAGATTGATATAGTGCAAGTGGGACACTGAAGGAATTATGCCCTAGCCAAAGTGTTGGACTAGATATTAGATTATGAGAAACACGTTTATTCAGTTCATATATGAATGAGTGTATGGGTGACTAATATATTTACATATAATAGATCGACCATAAACGATACTTCGGGTTCACGTCATTAGAATATGTGATTCTGATAGTAGAATTGTCAACCAACGAATGACATTCTAAACCGTCCCTAGTAATATGTAGGATGTTTATAGAGATAAACATTCTTCAAGTAAGAAGGTACATATCCACACTAGTATATTCGCAGACTGGATGATCATGTTCTGCTGATCATGGACATAGGGATGTCAAATCTGGAATATAAGTGCGTGTTAGGGAACACGTACTGGACTTACCACACTATGAGTATATGCATGGTATATGTTATTAGTGATTCTCATATGAATAGTGTGCTTGTTCCTACGACCTGAGGTCACCATGGATTTCTGTATGAGGAACTTCATATTTAAATATGATCTTACGTCATCCGTAACGGGATGATCATTAGGGTCATCATTAGGTATGCACTGAATCATGACGAGGAATGTGAGTGACCAAGATGGGATTTGTTCCTCTCGTTAAGAGGGAGATATCTCTAGGCCCCCTAATGAACTAGAACTGAAGGAAATTCATGGCCATGCTCAAAATGGATTAACATGTGTTGTTAATATCATTTTGTATTTGTTCAGTCTAATTCTCAATCAGGAAAGAGACTTTGGTCGAACTCAAGGATGACATGTTTTCATGTCTTGTGATCAAGACATATATCGTAGAACAAAAGGAATAATCAAATGTCTATTCAAATAGGTTTATGATTGCTGATCATTTCATTTAACATAGGTAGCCATGACACCAGTCTAGAGGTTACTCATGACTTACGATCTTTGGAAGATCGTTGCCAGCGTTAAATGGAACCTACATTATCACACATAAAATAACGTCTAGTCAGGAAGGAAATGCTCTTAAATGGTTATACATATGATGTATAAATAGGTGAAGGAAATAATCGATCATTGGATGATTGATATGAATGATTGTACAAAAATCAGCACAGATCCGTTGTCAACAGAACAGTTCCGTTGCCAACGAAAGTTCCGTTGGTAACGGAACAGTTCCGTTGGCAACATAACTTAGCCAATTTCTCGGCAGCCAAGTTTTCAGATTTGGAAACCCTATTCCGTTGGCAACGGAATATGTCCGTTGGGAACGGAATAAGCGCTGGAATTAGGGTTTTAGTTATGATAATTAAGCAATCCTTCGCCTCCCTCTCTAGTATAAATAGAGGGGCAGTCCCCCTCTATTAGACACACATTACAGAGCCTCCAGTCTGCCGTAATATAGAGAGAAAGAGAGAGAGCCTCCTGAAAGTATTTCCGGACTCGTCTAGCCGAGTCCGGTTATTTCGACGATTCGAAGTTCGACGTGGATACGAGTAGAGATCTTCTGCTTTGAAGACTAGCGAGCGGTCGGTTTCTTTTCCCTAGGAGAAACAAGGAGTTCGTTCGAGTCGAGCTTTAGGAGCACGAAGGAGAAGGAAGCGAGGCGTAGCAGTTCAGACCTACATCCGTTGTAATCTCCCGGATCTGGAAGATCTGTGGTATAAATTTTAATAGTTAATCTCGTACTTTTATTCCCTTAACGATGATCCTAGGACGGGTTGAATCCATAGGTTCCGCTGCGCATCTAACGTACATGGCTATTGATTCCCCAACAGACACGATCATATTCTCTCTTCGCTAGCTCACTCCATCACATGCAGGAAAGGAAGAGGGAAGAAAGCTGAAGAGTTGGATTGTGGGGGATTTAATGTCACGGAAAGAAAAGAGTTGAGAAGGTGAAAATGGGTATTTTGGTCATTAAATTTATTAGTTTTAATTAGATTTGTATTTAGAAGCTCAAATGATGATTAATTTAACAAATTAAACGGTAAGTTAGTGATTTGGATAATATGATAATTTGTATGTTTTGAGAGGGTAAATTTGATATTTCCAAGTTTAGAGGAGTAAATTTGATATTTTGGATTTTTGGAAGGGTATATCTGATATTATCCCTATTTTCAAATATTATTTTTGAAAAGATGTTTATTTTTGGAAATCCTTGGGTTTGTGCCTTTGTGGATACCAATCTCAAATTTTCAGGCACTTGAATTCTCGCTCGGATTGCTGAGAAGCACAATATTTAAAATCCTGGATTGCTTAGAATCCAGGTTATTTACCGAGAATAGGATTCTTGCGAATAAAGCTTTGGTTCGTTAATACATTAAAAACTTGGGTCTTAGTTGCAAAAAAGCCTAATCACCATCTACCAGTCTACCAGCAAGCTACTCTTCTCCATTTCTTCTGCATCTCTCATGGCGGCGTCTCTGCAGCGGCGAGGCCTCCAGTTGGGCCGCGCTTTCTTCACGCAGACCAGATCTCTGTCTTCCGAAGCCCTTGTTGAGATCAAACCTGGAGAGATCGGGATCGTTTCTGGCATCCCCGAGGAGCACCTCAAGCGAAAGGTTTGATCCACATCGTATATTATCTTCTTTTTGCAGATCTTGAGCTTCTAATTACTCGATTTTTTGTTCTTCTAGTTCTATGGTTGAACCTTGTAGTTGAATTAGAATTTGTGTCCATGGTTAATTTGGAATTAGTTTGTCAAAAGTTTGCATTCTGAAATCGTGAAATTTATATGTGTTGTTATACTGTAGGTTTTGATCTATTCACCAGCTAGGACTGCAACTCAGCAAGGTTCTGGGAAAGTTGGAAAATGGAAAATCAACTTCTTGTCAACTCAGAAGTATGCATCCCCTTTTTTCTTTGCTTCATATTTCTTTCATTTCTAATTATACTGTGCTTTTGTTCTTAATTTAAGTGATTAATGGAGAATTTAGATTGATTTTCGACTAACCTACTTATATGTTCAATAAACATAGATCGGGGGAATTTAATATTTACCCTTCCAAAGGTTCAAATATCAATCTATCCTTCAAACATTGGAATTATCATACTTACCCTCTCAAGAGCTAAATTATATCAAATTTGCCAGTTCCATTAGATTTGCCATCACCATAGTTGTTCATTTCGCGAATAATACTTGTATAGTTTATGAATAATTGGCATAATCATGGATACTCTAACTATACTACACTAGAGTCAAAGATAGATAGGTAAAGCTACTCGGCTAGGATACTCCGAGTCTATAATAAAATGTTCTTCTTTGGAAAAGCAATGAAATAATTACGAATAATTTCCGTATTGACGTACCCGTACCCGATCTGATCAATAATTCGCGTATTTTATGAATTTTTTTAATACACACGTATTTTACACGTATTGCCGTATAATACGATTTTTTTTTCAAAAAAATAAAACTTGTTTATTTAAATAAAAAATAATAGCTTTTCTGTCGAACAAAGATTGAGCTAAAAAAAATTATCAAAAACAATCTATATATTTGTAGTTTTGAGCTAAAATAATGATATTTCTCAAATATTTTTAAACAAAAAGTTTATATTTATATACTTTTGTATACCGAATTATTGTATCCGTATTGTATAAAATAAGCCTAATTATACACGAATAACTGAATTAACGAATTATAGCCTTCTCCCGTATTATTTGACCGAATAGTTGACCGACTTGAAAAATATTCGGTCCGAATTATACATGAACGTATTGAGCACCGTATTATTCACGTATCAGGAATGACTAATTATGGTCCTCACATATTTTGGGTTAACCATATATTAATTGTGAAAGGATTTCCAAAATTGATGGATTATTTTCTGGACAGAAGTACCCTTTTCCCCACACACACAATAAATCCAGCCGTCTCCTCTTTTGTCCTTTATTCGTCACCAGAGTATTTAACATACTGTCTAAATGGCTGCCAGACATATCTGAGCAATTTGCCTTAAGCTTGTAGATACAACACTAGGATAAAGAAAAGATTGCACTTCCAAGTATGACAAATTAGAGCAAATAATTCTCTAGCTTTCAACATTATATGCTAGTATAAACATATAAAAAATGTAAGATTAAAGAAAGATATACTGCAATTAATCCAGAATAGATCTAGTAAGGCATTATGAATTGATACAGATATTATGATATTACAATGTTTTTACATTAGGAGAGAAAACTTGATATTTGCAGTTTTGGAAGGGTTTTGGAGGGTAATATGAAATTATTCCCCCATATAATACATTGATTGAAATTCATCTTGTAACCCTAATTTTGTGCTTCAATGGATTTGAAACAGGTGGGAGAATCCATTAATGGGATGGACTTCAACAGGTGACCCATATGCAAATGTGGGTGATTCAGCTCTGTATTTTGACAGTGAAGAAGCTGCTAAAGCTTTTGCTGAAAAACACGGATGGAATTATCAGGTACCTTTTTCGTTAAATTTAAATTTTGAATGAAATTCTCAAACATTACATTTCCTTTTATTGGGAATGGATTTGAGAATACGGAATTATAATGTTCTTATTTTTTTTTTGTTTCTGATTAAATATTTTAGTGACACTAAATTCAACTTTGTTTGCTTCATTCAGGTTAAGAAACGCCATGCTCCTGTTCTAAAGGTTGGTTTCGTTTCCTAAATATCAAATTTATTAGATAATAGTTCTTTGCTGTTTTTTGTATTATGATTATATTTCCTAATCTGGTGTAGGCTAAATCCTATGCTGAAAATTTCAAGTGGAAAGGCCCCCCAAAGACTGAAGCATGAGCATTTGATCCGAGCGTCAGCATTATGGTCTTGTTTTCCATCTTGTTTTGTTTCTTTTGATTCTGCTTATTTTTCTTTAGACCCAAAAAATTGCTTCTCTTTTCTTTTTCAAGTGTTGACCGTCTTGTTTTCCATCTTGTTTTGTTTCTTTTGATTCTGTTTGTTTTTCTTTAGACCCAAAAAATTGCTTCTTCTCTTTTCTTTTTCAAGTGTCGAAACATGATGTAGTCGCAGCAATTGGAGATTAATATCATCTTTGTAATAAAATTACACTGAACTAATTGTTTAATTATCTGTGACTGAAACATAAAGTATGATTCTGGAGGCATTTGCTACATTTTTCTTGGGCGATTTCAATATGTAAATCATAGTTATATAAAACTAATACTACTATTACTTTAAAACCAGTCTGATTACATAATTAATATTAATATCACTTATAAACCATAATCTGATTGCATCTGTTCTTCAAGAGCTTAACATTGTCAGTACGAACAAAATATGACTGAGCTCATCTTCCTCTTCTCTCTCTCTATATATATCTATACTCATATCATATAATTAACTACTACAAGTTCTGGTATCATATACATTACATCCATTATATATAGAACCACCATTACCAAATTAACAAAAGACTCTTAAACACTTTATAGGATTATATCTTAAGCAGTTACGCTTTGCAAGAACTAAGACAGCCCTCGTTGGTATGGAACCTCCAGGTAAGCACATAGTCTCTTGATTCACAATAAAGCCTTCTCACATCACAAGGGGCACAAACATAATTTCTCATTCCATCTCTAGCCCATTCAATCTTAACCCTGCAGGAGAATCCATTAGAGGTCTTTGGTACCACTGATTGAGGCACAGAAAGCTTCACTCCCCCATTAATCCTGTTTGAAACAGTTGTGCTTTTACAAGCATCCTTTCCAATTGTTTCGAGCCACTCACACTCTGGCTGGCCAACCATCTCTTGGTATGCTGAATTTGTTAAACGGACCTGTTGAAAATGTGAACCTACTATTTAATACTAAACTGAACTCATATTAATGAATTTCTATAATACGTCTGTGAGCCCCTTTAAAAATGTGTTTGCTTTATGAATAGAAAAAAAAACTATGGTTATGTTGGAAAAAAATATATGGTTAAGTTACAGTGTTAATACAAAAAAATAAAGAAACATAATTAGTTGCATTAATAAAAAAAAGTGATGTTCTTCTATGAAATTGACCTTGTTGTGTGAATCTGAGATGACAGCTGGCAAGGGTTCTATCTCCACATCTTCTTCTACCTCTTCCGCAAGCTTCTTTGAATTGGGGCCAAATGGCAGTGAGTTTGTGACTGGGCTAATACAGCCAACAATAATACTTGAATGAACGGGTCTCATAGGCTGAGGTACAATCACTTTGGGCTCTTGTAATTTTTTCAGTAAATCTTTCTCCACTGGAATTGGAAGAGGTCTCTCTATTTCAGGCGAGGAGTAAGGGTGGAGTGACAGTGTGAGTAGGTCTCTATCCTTACTGGTTGTAGTGGTACAGATAGATGGAGCTAAGGTCGAACCATCGGCTGAAACCGGTATACGAGTTGAAACCTGCATATGGCCGTTTGAAACAGGTGCATGCATTGAAATTGGCACATGGATTGAAACCGGCATTTGAGGTACATGAACAAAGGATTGGGGTCTTGTTGTAAGTGATGTTGAATGGATGGAAGTTGAAGGAATGAGAGGATAAAAGGGTTTCGGTCTTTTTCCGATCTGAAGTGAAGAAAGAGCTGGGCGTCCTCTCTTGCGGCCTCTGCATGGACGGGATTGGAGGCGCATAAGAGATGAAGCTTCATCAGAGAGAGGAGCCACTGACAATGGAGGCATGGGTGCAATGGGTCTATATCTCGCCATTATCTCCTTCATCTTGTTGTTTTCCTCCATTGATTTGACCATTGTTTGCGATCTTTGATATTGCGCCATTGATTGAAGCTCTCTCGAATTCTTGCATGAACGGGGAGGAAGGGAGAAGAGAGGCATTGGTTGGGGTTTTAAAGACAGATGGAGCCAATAGGATGAAGGCAGGGAGAGAAGAGGGGAGATTGACACGTGTCCAGCAGCTTGGGTACGTGGAGAGAGGGTTCAATTGGTAAAGACACGTAGACTGAAACTGTTGTCACTAAACCGGTCTTAATTAAGACGTTATTTCATTGATCAATCTGTATGCAAGGGTGATTGCTTTATCCTCTTTTAATTATCTCATTATTTCTCTTCCATTGATATTTTTCATTGCTTTTGACGCTCAAGAATTGCGTCGTATTTGAAAACCAGTGGGTTACTGATGGCGCGTGGGAGCTCATGCGAGGCTACACATGCCTTTACAATCACAGAGATGTTTTTTTCTAAGAAAAGAAAAAGCTTCTATGATTTTTGAAGAAAACGTGGGCGTTCGAGAGTTTTGATTGGCGGGTGGCGAGAGATGTAAGGGATGAAGCGACAACGGTTGATTGTCCTGACTCCTGTGATATATTAAACCGTGTTGTCTGTGCAATGAATCACAGATCTGCTGTTCCCAAATTCTTAAATTATAAGGGGTGCAGTTTTATTGTACAGCACACATGAATAAGGACAGCATATGATTTGGACTTAGTTTGGGGTTTTAATGGAGGGATTTATCGGTGGGTTGACACTTGGTCTTCACTTCTCCGGGAAGTTGAAATCTGTGACTGCCTTCTTTCTTGGTTCTCTGTGATTGGGAATTCTGTGTTAAATGTGTTGTTTAGTCAAAAGTGAATATTAATTTCTAGTTATAATAAATATGATTATTAATTGCTGATTCCATATTAAATGAGGAATATTACTTTCTAATAATCTATAGTCAAATTGACTATTAATACATGTTCTAGATAATTTGAAATGCCTATAATTCTGCAGTTTATATAGTAAAGAGTAAATATTAATTTCCATTTTTTAAAAATCAATGTGATTGATTCTTGATCTAACATAAATATTAATGGTTGATCTTTTACTTTTAGGCAAAAGTAAATATCAGATATTTTTTTGTGTGTGTAAATAAGATAGATTATTAATTGAAAACCTTCACATGATTGAAAACGAATTAAATTCAAATGGTGTATATTCAAATCAACTATTAATTGCATATGTGAATTACCAATATTTAAATATATCTTGTAAAATCAAGGACACAAGGATGATAATTAATTAACTTTGTTCTTATTTGATCATTATGAAATATTTTATTTTTTTAGGTGAAAATTTAAATTTTGATACAGATCTTAACTTTTGATAAATTTCAACAATTTTTTTTCGCTGAAGTAAAGATGGATAAAAATAAGATTGATTTTGTTAATCTTACTTTTACAGAAAATTTTGAACTTTAAATAATGTATAAACTACAAATTTGTTGATCCACTTGAGACACATGAAGTGCCACATAGTAGTGTGCACAGTAGAACACAAAACTTCACATAAAAATAAAGAGTTGATATTTACCCTATCAAAACTTCAAAATATCATATATACCCTCTAAAAATATAAATATCAAAATACCCTTCGAAAACATTAAATATATCATATTTATCCTTCAAAATATATAAATATCAAATTTATCGTTCCCAAATCATAATATACCCTATTAATCCTTCCAAAATCTATCATATATCATATTTACTAATTTAAAATATTTTTATGGATAAAAATAACTTTTTAGATTAGATTCTTTCAGTCTTTCTTGACATGTCAATTAGATAAGAAATTATCACATGATTTGAAAAATCAAATATGCTTTTTATTGTGCTAGTAATTAAAAAATAAAAGAAAAATAAATCATTTTCTTATAAAATCTCTCTATCCTCTTCTCCGTTGGTGTTGATCTTCTTCTAGTTGGTAGGGCATTGTGTCCTTTTGTAAAGGGAACAGACTCTCGTCGCGAAATAGCATGATTCCTTCTCTTAGCACGAGAGTCTCTCACTTGACCTCGCAGAAATCCCGAAGCCCAAAACCCTTTGCATTCCTTGACAGTCCTTTGCTTTCCCCGATGAGATCAGACTACTTTCATGATTCGAGTCTCCAAGATCGCCTTGCGTTGATCGGGTTTTCGACTTCACCTCTTGTTCCTTCGTCTAATGACCTGTATATGTGATTTTATAGGGCCTCATATGTGTATTTTTATACACATTTTTAGAATTTTAAGTATACAATTTTATCTCAAAAATCATATAAAATATCGAAAAATTGAATAAAAATATACAGATCTCGTCAATGCACGTATGTCTTGTTGTATAATTGAGGCGTAGGGGGGGAGGGGTGAATAGGCCTAAAAACGTGCGGAAATGGATTTGACTTTTTAGGTTTTTACAACTTTTTGAGAGTTTTCATTTTTAAGAGGATTGGTTGTATTAATTCAATAATTAAAGAAATGATAAGTAATAAGTAAATAAGAGTAAAGAATGAATCCAAATAGCATTAGCCTTAACCAGGTGGTTGCGTTTGTCTTAACCATCCGTTCTTTAATTTAGGGTTTAGGGTTTACGAAGTTCGGCGAGGTGATTGCGCTAGTCTTAACCACCCGTTCCTTCTAATAGTCCTTGCTGCATTCACGAATGCCTACTCTCCGGGTATGCCTCTCGGCTCCTTGAATCACTAATCTAAATGACATTCTTTTACAAACTTGAATCAATGATCACTTTATAAACTTGTAGCGATTCATTGAAACAAAACTTCAACGATTTCTTTCAATCAAACAAACAATAAACTCTCACTAAATCTCTCTAATCTCACTCAAGATTATAGAGTAATTTATTGCACACTTAAGAAAGAATTCTAGGTTTTGAATATCGAGAAATTGATGAAATTTTCGAATTGGGGCAGCTCTTTTAAAGAGGAAAGGAGCAGCCTTACAATTATGGAAATACAACATGTTCCATTCAGACGGAACTAAGTTCCACTGAAACGGAACTCAAAAGAGAATGGCAATAAAGAGGAGAATTAAATAAAATGGCTAAAAGATCTAAACTTCCTTTCGAACAGAACGGAGGAATTTTTCAGCCAAAAACATACATAATCAAATGTTACTGAACGGAAGCAGTTCATTCAAAATGGAACTAATTGTTGGGGAATTCGTGTCCATGTATGATACATATACAGTGGAATACACAGACTCAACCCTCCCTGAGATCATCGATAGGAAATAAAAGTATGAGATTGCTATTTAAAATTTTACCTCGGATTACACTAATCCGGGAGATAGAAGCGGATGTAGGTTTGAATAAACTTCTGTCTTGCAGCCTTCTCCTTCCTGCTCCAGAAGCTCTATTCTGCGAAAGTCCTTGCTCTTCCTAGGGATGAAGAATGATCACTCGTTAGTCCTCAAGTTAGAGGACCTCTACTCGTATCCACGTGAACTTCAGACAGACGGAATTACCAGACTCATTTAGAAGAGTCTCGAAATACTTTCCAAAATTAACTGATACGAAGATGGCTGAAGGTTCATCTGTGAGTGCTCATGTACTCAAGATGAAGAGGTATCTTGATCAACTGGAGAGGCTTGGTTCAGCTATGCCCAGAGAATTGGCTGTTGACATAATTCTTGGGTCGTTGTCTCCTAGTTTTAAACAATTCATCATGAACTATAATATGCATCAGATGGAGAACTCCATCACTGAGTTGCATGGGATCCTTTAGAACGCACAGGAGGACATGAAGACAAATGTTGTCAGCGAGTCCTAATGGTTCACAAGAAGAAGGGTAAGAAGACCGGAAACAAGAGCAAGGGTAAAGGCAAGGTGTTGCCTAAACCTAAGATCAAGAAAGACAAGGATGGAGTTTGCTTCCATTGCAACAAGGTTGGCCATTGGAAGAGACACTGCAAACTCTATGGAAATGTTCTATTAGAAAGAGGTCTTTACGTGCTAAATCTTAAGAAAGAGAATTACAAGTCCATATATAACATTAATACTAAACGATTTAAACCAAATGACTCAAATCCGACATATCTCTGGCATTGTCGCTTAGGCCATATAAATGAGAAACGCATTTACATTTGCTTATTCCTTTTATTCTACGATATATGTCTTGATCACAAGGCAGGGTAATATGTCACCCTTGAGTTTGATCAAAGTCTCTTTCCTGATCGAGAATTAGACTGAATAAATATAAAATGATATTAACAACACATGTTAATCCATTTTGAGCATGACCATACATTTCCTTCAGTCCTAGTTCATCAGGGGGCCCAGAGATATCTCCCTCTTGACGAGAGGAACAAATCCCATCTTGGTCACTCACATTCCTCGTCATGATTCAGTGCATACCTAATGATCATCCCATTACGGATGACGTAGGATCATATTAAAGTATGCAGTTCCACATACAGGAATCCGTAGTGACCTCAGGTCGTAGGAACAAGCACACTATTCATATGAGAATCACTAATGACATATACCATGTATATTCTCATAGAGTGGTCAGTCCAGTATGTGTTCTCTAACACGTATCTATATTCCAGACTTGACATCCCTATGTCCATGATCAGCAGAACATGATCATCCAGCCTGCGAATATACTAGTGTGGATATGTAGCTTCTTACCTGAAGTATGTTTATATATAAATATCACTAGGGACAGTTTAGAATGTTATTCGTTGGTTCACAGCTCTACTATCAGAATCACGTATTCTGATGACATAAACCCGAAGTGTCATTCATGGTTGATATAAGATATGTAAATGCGCATTCACTACCCAAACAGAGAGATATATAAGAAACAATCTTTATTGAATAAATAATAATGCCTTAATACATAATCCATTTCCTAGCACAAATATATTTGGCCTAGGGCACTAATCCTACATGATCTAGGCAGTAACTTGATTTTTTTGACTAAAACAAAAACAAAATACTAAAATAACTAACTAAAGTGCATAAAGTAAGGTACAAGATAGGCGGTAAACATCAAAACGAAATACCCGAATCAATACGTACGTGTTAGAGACCATGTACAGCACTGACCACATTATGAGAATATGCATGGTACATGACATTAGTAATTCTCATGTGAATAGTTTGCTTGTTCCTATGACCTGAGGTCACCATGGATTCATATATGTGGAATTGCATACTTTGATATGATCCAAATAGCATAGGAATTTTCTGTACATAGGATTTATGTAATATTTCCCTCACAAACATAAAGCAATCAACAATATTCCTACCTTCAATAAAGCTGGATTGATTCCTTAAAATTAAATCGTCTATATATCTCTTTAGTCTGTTGGCCATTACTTTTGAGAATATCTTTTGAAGGCTGCTAATTAAGCTTATTGGTCTGAAATCCTTCGGGTGACAAGCATTTTCCTTCTTTGGAATTAACGCAATAAAAGATTTATTGAATTTCCCCAGTCCTGTCGGGGTGTCAGCTTTGTTATTCAAAATCAACAATATTTATTCCTTTAACTCAGACCAATAAGACCTAAAAAATTCTCCCGTAAAGCCATCGGGTCTTCACTTGATTAATCTCTTCCATTTTCAATGGTTCATCAGGACCAATTAGTTCGTGATTTGAATCTTCAAAAACCCGATTTAGATTTAAAACTTGATCAATACAAACCTTTTCCCCTTAATTGCCCATTAAATTCCGATAAAATGTATGTAGAATATCTGCCTTCTTTTTATGATCTCTAATTTCCTCATCACCATCCTTCAACATCGGAATCACTAAATTATTCTTATTTAAGGTAGCTTTTTGATGAAAAAATTTGGTATTTGCATCTCCTTCCTTGATCCACCTAACTTTGGCTCTCTGTCTCCAATAAATCTCATCAAGTACGGCTAGCTCCCGGAATCGTTCCTTTGATTTGTCCCTCACCCAAATTTTCAGAGCTGAGAAGGTTCTAATATCGCTCTTTTTGTCTAGCCAATGCAATACATGTTTACAATTTTCTATCTCAATTTGTATATTACCAATTCTCTCCTTACTCCATTTCTTTAAAGCTTTTCCCAAGTTTGCTAACTTATTCGAAAATTGATCTATCGTATCACATCTTGATTGTAAATGAGAACTAATGATCTCTTTTGCTTCCTCATTCTTTAGCCACCAATTTTCAAATCTAAAAATATTTGATTTTGGAAATGAAGTTGAAGCCGTGTAAACTATCGGGCGATGATTAGAACAAGTATTAGCCGTAGTTGTTTGAAGAGAGTTGGGAAAGAATTGACTCCAATTAACTGATAATAAAATTCTATCCAATTTGGCTCTTGACACCGAATTACCTCACGTATATTTTTTTCCTCTCAGAGGTTAATTTATGAGCTGTAAATCATCAATTAGTTGTTTGAACGCATTTGAGTCTCTCCAGCATCTATTATATCATCCGCTTCTTTCCTCCAAATTTGAAACTATATTGAAATCTCCTTGAATCAGCCAAGGGTAATCCGCAAGACTTCTTATTCCTCGAATTTCCTGAAAGAACTCTTGTCTATTAGTTGAGTCATTAGGACCATACACACCAGTGATTAATATCGATGATCCATCCCAAAGGCATTCTAAATGCAGAGTTAGAGAAAATCGCATTTTGTGTGAAGTCTTTAGGCTGAATAATCTGTTATTCCATGCAATAAGAATTCACCCCGCGGTTCCAACTGATTCTAAAAATTCAAATCCTTGCAATCTGCTTCCCCAAATTTCTTTTATTATGGTACTAGAATAAGTATTTAATTTGGTTTCTTGTAAAAAAATTAGGTCAGAATTTTCCGACATCAAATTTTTTCTAACATCAATTCTTTTATTCGTTTCATTCAAACCTCTTATATTCCAACAAACAAACCTTATTTCTTTTTTATTTCTCATATTTAATGTTAACTAAATCTCTCAAAAGAGAAAGCAACATGGGGCTCAAATCTCACAACATATTAACTTTCTTATCATTCAATATAATCATCCTTTTAATACTCATATATGCCCCCATACAAACTTTACTATTGATATCCTTCAGAAATAAAAAACCCAAACATTCCAACATTAGAATAATCCTCCTCTCAATACTCAAATATGCCGACATGCAAACTTTTATATTGTTATTCTTCATAAATAAAAATACCGGATATTCCAACATTAAATATTTTTTTAACGTCAGACATTCCAACATCAATATAATAATCCTCTCAATACTCAGATATGCCCCCATACAAGCTTTATTATTATTATTATTATTATTATTATTATTATTATTATTATTATTATTATTATTATTATTATTATTACTCTTAAATAAAAAACTCAAATATTCCAACATAAAAGAGCAACAAATCAACACTAAAGTTATTATTCTTAAATAAGCATAACATAACCTAAGCAACCAGGTACTACTCATTATTATCATCACTACAATCATTACTAATTATATATAATTCCTCTCAAAAAAAACTCCTAGAGCTAATCTTCTAGGTCCGCCACCGTTTGCCTCATCTCTTCAGAAACAACTATCCCCTCCGCTTCCAGTACCTCAATGGCATCCTTCGCCTTGAGCTTCTCCTTCTTGTCATCCAACTTCAGTGGTTTTTTAGCGTTTTTATTCTTGCTCTTTCTCCTCTTCAGTTTTGCCGACTCGGATACTTTGTACTGCATAAATTCTGCTTTTTCAAAAGAAAAAACATAGTTGTCTTGCATTTTTGCCCACAATCTAGGGCTTCTTCTTACTGTTTCGACTTGACACGTTGGAGTAATAGCAAGCGGAGAAGATTCTGACGCCTCTATCATTGGAAGATAATCCTCATTTTCCTTCTGCAAATTCTCATATTCCTCATCTTGATCTGCATTATCCAAAGAAGGCGTGTCACATATCCTGATATTCTCGCGAATTGTCGTGCCATTAACTTATAATTATTTCTTCTAGATTTGCTCTGTCCTGATCATGCTTGCCTTGCGTTGCTGGATTTTCCTCTTCAATTGTCAATGAATCAGTCCGTGATTTCAGGTCTGATGTTTCTTTCCTTGTTTGGACGCCATAGAGCCGCTCCTCTTAAGTTGTGATTCCTTGTGATCCGTGTCTCCGGGTCGAGTGTTACCACTTCTGCGGGTGGGACCGCAGTGCGATGATTGCTCCAATCGTGCTCTAGATTCCTTGCGCCTCTTTTTGCATCCCTTATAGCATTTTTGTTCCGATTCCTGTAATCATATATGATCTAGGAAGTAACTTGGTTCTTGGACTATAAACATAACATCTTTATGAAATATCACTATCATCGATTTATACATCTTTTGTGAGATAGAAAGAAGAAGAAGGAAATAGTTTTCTTGTGCAAGAGAAGAACAAACATACTAGCATATATGTTTCTTCTAGCCCTCTTCAAGGAGTTTGCTCATGTGGATACCGGTAGAAGCGTTCGTGTTTTCGGCTCTTCTGATCTATTCGGCCTAAGAAGTTGAGAACGGATTATTAAGAGTTTTTGGTAGAGATCTGTACCGTGTGCGGTATAAGGCTTTAGCAGGATCCGACAAAGGCGGTCTTGATAGACGGAAAATTGATTTGGACGATAACCGATTGAAAGGCCCTCGACGGCACTCATGGTTTGAGCGTCACGGATTAAGCGTAATCCGAAAAGTATCTTTAATCATTATTTCTTTGATTTAACCAATACGCACGGATTCTCGGAATGTTTTGGATGAATTTTTTATTTTTCGCTGCGTTTATATACGTCCGAAACCCAACTGTGGCATCAGAGCGACATGCGTGTTTCGGTTAAATTGAGAGTGTATATATGTGATATATACTATTTATTTACCATTTACGATTCAGGAAATTTACGATTCAGGAATGAGTGTATGTGATGCATGGAATTCATAAAAGAATGCATGTGATGTATTAGGATCATGAAAGAGTGCATATAATGCATTGATTTATGAAAGAATGTATTTTGTTGAAAAAAGATCATTTAACAAAAAAAATGTTTTTTTAATAAAACCGTGCATCCAAAAGTTTCAAACAAGAGATATGATCATCAAATAAATCTGAAATTATTTGATTATGAAAGTGCCGCCATATATGAAGGACATGACATAGTCCCATGACTTGATTTCATGGACGGGATAATATGCATCCCTTGGAAGAATACTTGGATAGGCTCTTATTTGGTCAAATCGACTAGGCAAACTATCACACTTCAACTTAATAAACTTAGAGAAAATATTTCCATCCCCGCTTAAACAGTGGCTAAACAACGTCACCATACATTTATAGCTTTTTAGTTATTTACTAATTGAGCAAATTAAAAAATAATATCGTTTATATATCAATATACTTGGATCAAATATTTTGGTTGTATCCTTTATATGCACCCTTTGGATTGCATCCGTTGGTTTCAACTCTTGATCGTATCTCTTGGTCGCAACCTTCGGTCGCACCCTTTGGATGTGACACTAGGATCACATCTTTTAGTCATACTTCTTAGACACAACCATTGATCATATCTCTTGGGCGCAACCCTTGAACGTAATCTTTGGATTGCTTCTCTTGGTCGCATCTCTTGGACGTAATTCTTGGTTGCAACCTTTGAATCATATCATTTCGTTACAGCTCTCAGACACAACTCTTGGATTGTATCACTTGGTTGCAACTCTTGAACACAACCTTTGGATCACATTCATTCGTCAAACTTCTTGGATGTAATTCTTGGTTGCAACTTTTGAATCATAGCTTTTGGTCACAACTATTAGTTGTGACCTTTGGTTCACATCCATTGACCGCAACCTCTGATTACATCTCTTAGTTACAACCGCACCATAAGAGAGTTTCAGTTCAAGATATTTGTGCATTTTATTAACCATTTCAATTGATTGAAATTTTATCATGAAAGAAATTATTGATATGTTCATCTCCTATCAATCATGAAACGTAATACATATAGAAGCTCTGACCGATCTGACTTACTGGGTCAGTTTTAATACGACAACTATTCATCTAATATTAAGTTTATGGGACCTGATATCGCACCACCGGCATATTGGCCGTCTAGTATCGCCCAAATTCAGAAAGTTATAACCAAATTACTAAAAAAAATATTGATAAACAAAAAAAAAGTGGAGATGAAAGAGTTTATTGTCCACCATGCATACATCATTAAAATGATAAGTTCATTTTCCACTACACATCATGGCGATGAAAGAGATCATCGATTTCTATATATGGAGATAAGATTTCCATATACAATCTAAGAGAAGTTTCATGGAGATGAAATGTATCATATGATATCTTTATGTTTGTTTTCATTGTTATTATCTTTATTCTATTAGTACATGTGATGTTTTTTGATGAATACATAATAACATATAATACTAAATAAAATCCCTCAAAATAGTGTTATGTCATGAAGTGCCTTCCATAAGTCTAAATTTCTCGATAATTCGATAGTTCCTAAATAGGTCATGCCAAAGTTGGGTGTGTGGGAACTAGCTTAGGAGGAGAGAATGTGGGAAGTGGGAATCAACATAGTTTCTACCAAAGCAGGGTGTGTTGGATATTATTTTGCCGATGATTAGATATGGTTCGACTTAATTGGGCTATCAAGTTAGACTTAGGATCGGGGCATACGATATGATGTATACGTCGAGCATATGATACTCATCCTATGTTATTCAAGAGTTGTATGAGATACAATTGAAAATGTTTCTACCTAAATAAATTAAATTCTATGCGATGAGCCAAAGCTCACTTAGGACTTAATGAAATATGGATCTTGTCTTACTATGAAACTTCAAAGGTTGAACGATTGAGGGATATTGGTTTGATTAAAAATAGTAGGAGTCATATATGAATATTTAAAGAATAATAGTATTTGTATATTATTCAAATCAAATAGTATATCGATTTATGCCTCACGATAGATCCTTGAGAAGGACAAATAACATAAGTCGTTTATAAATGTGAAAAAAAAACATGGACAAGTGTTGTCAATAAAGTTCTCATGTTTAAAAAGAAACTTAAAGAATAATCCCAAATATAATGGCAAGATATTGCCGGGTCCCAACTTCAAGTAAGAAATCAGTGTATTTTTTTAATGAACCAATTTATTGAAAGAGACCATAGTCTCTCAAAAAGATATGAAAAAGAAAATGAATAGTAGTGTGACTACCACTCCAAGTATTCTTGTTATATAAATTAACTTGTCTAGTTTACATTATGTATATTAGATACCATATGTGTGTGGATCACACATTTATAATAATGTATCGAGTCTCAAAAGTAGACACTATTGATTAAAGATGAAGTTAACATATGAGGGATAAGTGAAGCAAAAATTGCTGTATTTCTCAAGTAACACAACAAAAAAATTAGTTATCAGTCACAGGCCCCCATACTAGCTATGGGTCTGTTGCTCTTGATTTTATCAGCAGCAACGGACAGTGGCTAATAATAAGTACTGTCGCTATTGGTTCACTCAATAGCCACAGTACCGTGCCCAAACCATAGCAACTGAGTACAACATCCACGGTTGGACCCAGGAGCCATGGGTTCCGTGGCTAATGCTGCACGAATTTTAAAGCACAGACCCCTTCTAATTTCCTCTCTCTCTGTCCAGCGAAAGTAGAAGGGAAAAAACGAGTAAAAATTTGATCGAGCTTTCTTTCCTCTCTCTGTCTCGCGCCGTCGTCCAAGTCCGCCGGCCAGATCTTCTCTATATGCAGCACCGGCCAGATCTGCCGCCGGCCCATCCCCTCTCTCTTTCTCGAGCTCTCTCACCCTTCCCTTCTCTCAATCAGGAGCACACTAGATCCGACCTTACAAGCTCTCTAGCTTCTCTCTTTCTCGCTGCGTGAACCTTGCTGCCGTACAATCTCTCAATTGTGCCGCCGCCTGCTCCACTCTTCATTCTAATTAGGTATGTAATTATGAATTTGGGGATATTTGGTTCAATTAGGATTAATTCATGATTCAATCGGTTGATTAGGATTAGAGAGGTTTATTTATTGTTTCAAGCTAAATTGTGGGTTTGTTTCTGCTAATTAGGTTTAGTGTTAGTTTTTTTGTGAATTATTATGTTTATTTGATTAATAATTTGTTTAATGGCCTTACTTAGGTTCAAGAAAACGTAGCATTCAAATCTCGGATTGGTGAAGGAGCTCTCTCTCGAATTTCTTCTATTGGTAATTAGGTACTATTTTTTTTTATTTAATTTTATATAATCTATTGTTGTGCTTTAGGGTTAATTAGGATTTTCATTTTTCTGTTTCAATGACTTAGGGTTAATTATGTTAAGATTTAGGTATGATTTTGTTTTTGAAAATTAGGATTAACTAGATAATATTTATTAATTTTTTAAAAAAAAACTATATTTATGTGAATATGGTTGATTTAGGTTACATTTTTTATTTGTTTTATTTAATTATAAAAAATTGTTTTATTTGGTTTATTTAAGTTTAAAAATTTGTTTATTTAATTTTAAAAATTATATTTATTTAATTTTTTATTTGTCTGTGCAATTGAAGTTTTTAAATTTATGTCATTTTTTCAAATAATTTGTTAATTATAGCTATTTTTATTTCATTTTTCAGATGAATTCTCCACCGTCTCAAGCATTAAAAAGAATGCATATGCTTGCTTGTGATCCTAATGTTATTGCTGTAATGAACAAGGTTATAATTTGAATTATCACTTGCTTACTTTTTAAAAATTAATTAAATATATTTCTAAATTATTAATTTTGTTTAACCATTTTAGCTTAAATGGCGAGTTTGAATTGAATAATGACTGAAATGGCAAATTTTAGCATAAATGGCGAGTTTAACCATTTTATGATTTATTTTTCCCTTAATTATTCTTCTTCTAAATTTCAATTCCCTCCCCCCCCCCAATCTTTGTTTCTGTAGTCTGAATTAATTGTCTAATTGATAATTTTCTTTCTTTATTTTAACTTAAATTATATGAATAAAATTTGTATAATCATTTGGTGACATTTATTTTCTCTTCTTTTGAAGGATTACTTCAAAAATGAAGAAGTTTGTTAGAGCTCATAACCGTTAATACCAAAGCTCAAGAAGAACTAAAAAGATAAATTTTTATTTATTATTAAGTTTTTATTTTTTGTATTTTATTTCTGAAATATTAAAATATTTAAATAATAGGTCACAAGAAAGATGGGAAGGTTAGGAGATCTCGGGCCTGATATTTCTAAGCAAGAGGACTCAAGTGAAAATGTTACTCATGGCAGTTTACAAAAAAAAAAAAAAAACTTGAACTCAAGTGAAAGTGTTGAGGGCGGTGGGGATGTCATTAACCTGCATGACTAGGTTATTTTGTGCTTTGAGTGTTTAGGGTTTTATGAGGTTTAAGGTAATGCAATTTAGGATTTGGGTGTGAGAGTTAGGGTTTAAGTCTTCGGTGTAGTGTTTCGAGTGTTAGGGTTTGATGTTTGGGGATTTACGAGATTTATGTCTCGACGTTTATCGCACAGTTTGAAATCCAATTGTAGGTTTGTGGTTTGGATTTGGGAGTAGAATTATGATTTTATTGGATGGTTTATTGTGTATTATGAGTCTAAAACTTGTGTGGATTTTGTTGGATTCTTGTGGATTGAATATGTGTATTGCGGAGTCATGAAATATTTAATTTGAATTATAATTTTTTATAAATATATTTTTATAATTTATTGTATTTGTGAATTGAAATTGAGGTTTGAAATTGAAAAACAGTACCTCCACCATAAAACTAAACTCAAGCAATAGCCACAGTACTGTGGCTGTTGATCCTCATTTTGACCAAAAACAGAGCAAATAGCCACAGTTTTTCTTATCAATAACCATGGTATCCCTGTGGCTATTGATCAATAGTAACGGGCCATGGCTATTAATAAATCGTAGCTGTTGACGGTCAATAGCTACGGGCCCGTGGCTATTGACTAAGCAGTGCTTGTTGTTTATCAATAGCCACAGTACCATGGCTATTGATAGCAATAGCAATGAAGCTTTCAGTCATGGGTCAATAGCCACGGGATACCGTTGCTATTGATAATGGCTACGATTTTTTAATCAATAGCAACGGTTTGACCCCGTTGCTCCCGTTGCTGATATAGGATTTTGTTGTAGTGTAACTCATATATTTACTTTGTCTTTTTTGGACTTACGTGTCACGTAAATAATTGTTATTTTATGTCGATAATAAATTTTGTATTATCCTTATTTCAAGTTTAACTATGATTGATCATGAATTAGTATTGAGAATAATAATTTCATTATTCACAAAGGTAAATTTTCTTTGGAAATGTTCACTTAGAAAATGACCCTTATGTGTTAAATCTCGAACTAGATAATTACAAGTCAATCTATAATATTAATACTAAGAGATTTAAATCTAGAATTGTTTCTTGGTCTAGTTAAATGAGATGAACATTTATTAAATCCATTAAGATGGATTTTCAAATTCATATGATTTTGAATTATTTGAAACATGTGAAACTTATTTATTGGACAAGATGACATATACGACTATCACAAATCAAGGTGAAAGCAAGTTCCTTATTGTATTTCATATATAGTGATGTATATTTACCAATAAGTGACAGTGCTAGAAGAAAACTACTACATCATATATCAATTTAATGAAACTACAAATTTGAATATTTTGAAAAGCTCAAAAACTTTCAAATAATGAAGCGGAGATTAAACTCGGCAAGAAAATCAATTTTTTTTGATGAGATCGAGTAGTCGAGAGCCAAGTGTTTGAATATCATGATAAAGATTTCGAACTTTACTAGATATAGTTTGATCATGATGAGTCAAAAATATCTTGTATTTCTTTTGGGTTATATTCATAAAATGTTACGTTCATACTGAACATATTTCCAACAAAAGCGGTTTTAAAAGACATCATATGAGATATGAACTGATAAGTGTATCAGGTTTTCTTTTCTCAAGATTTGAGGTTATGATACTTATTTGAAGCATTATGCTCTAATCGTAGTGCTTATTTGTGGGATATCTAAGAAAATTAAAGGGTGTTACTTCTACAATTAATAAGAGAACGAAGTGTTTGTTACTCGAAAAATTATATCTCTTTGGAAAGAGTGTTTCCAAAATAATTAATGTGAGTAAGTTTGAAGAAGTTCAAATTTCACATACTTCTTGTAAATCCTCGGATAGAAAATAATTCAGATTTTCAACTAGTTGTTGAGTCTATAATTAATCGACAAGACTCTCAAGAATGTATCATAAAACTGAAAAATATAGATTTTTCATGACTAATGATAAAAATATAGTACTCATACATGATGAGACATGACACTAATGGTTAGAGACTTTGAAAATTGAGATATAATCCGTGTAAGACACTCAAAAATTTGGAATTTGATTTAACCATCAGATGGAAATATGATTTTAAAAAGAATATCGACATGAATGATAATGTGCAAACATAGAATGCATGACATGTGGTTATGATAAATTCATAGTATAGACTATAATAATATTTTTGGCAAGTCGTCATGTTTATAAGTTTCTGGATTTTCTTTGACATAAGTTTATAGTATGATTATGAAAGGTGAAATTAAAATTAGATGTTTATTTAGTATGTTGGTTAGTTGCATTAGACAAGAAATATTTGTAAATAGACTATCTTATTTGATAAGGTTTTAATAACAATGTAAATGTAGTAGCAGATCTTGTTGTAGTGAACTATATTGTTCATGATTTTTTACATGAAATTTCATTCATTTATTGTGTTCAATATATTATATTATAGGTATATAAATAAAGAAAAGATGGAATTCAATTTATGCAATGGTAAGGCAATGAATGACTATGCTATTCAATAATTTAAATCGTCACTTCGTTTATTTATATTAACAAAATGTCAAGGCAGGATTTGGTTGTTTCTTGGAGAAAAAAATCCAGCATTTGGTAAACTGCCGTTTTTAATGGGCGTTGACCATGTTTTCCTATGCGCCATATAAAATCTGGCACAATTGCATTTGTGCCCCCACAGACATCAAAATATCATATTACCCCGTGTATGTTTACATATAAGAAAAGTTCAAGCATAGGGAATACTATCATATACATCACTTCTTAACTTCTTAAGAAAATATGTAAATCATTTGTCTACGTCAATTTTTTAGGGCAACAATTCTTCCATTCTTAACTAAACAATTAAACAAATAAAAGTGCCAATGGCTACTTGATCCGTAACATCTTAATTCACATACAATAAACTAGTTTCTGTCATTTCTTGAAGAAGTATAAAGAAAAAGAACAAAAAAAAAGAAGAAGAGAATATACATTTTTTTTTAGGTATGAACATATTTTCTAGTCTTGTATATTCATGATATGAGAAATTCTATAATACTCCACATTTATAAATTTATTTAGATCGGATTGTCTATATTAAATCTGAAGTGGAGTATAGTAGATTTTTTTTTCCTTTTAAAATATATGAAAAATGGTAGGTAAGTAATTTCATCTTCCTAAATCTTTTCCGTCGTTTATTCCTATTTCCTTCGTTTATCTCCTCGCTTTACATTCTCTTCTCTCCGCTCGATCTGTTGTAACTCGATCCATTACCGCTCTCTCAAATTTTTATTCATAGTATTAATATCGATATACTTGCTCAATTACAAAGGTTGTTGTTTCATAGCATAACTGAACTTTGGGAATTCATATATTTAATTAAAAAATAATAAGTGAATTTTTCTACAAAGAAACTAACTTTTTAGATCTATAAGCAAGTATATAATATTTTATGAATAATAAATATGTAATAAATAGAATCGTAGACAAAGATTCATAATTTTCAAACACGTCATAATATAAAGATTAGGAAAAATATATCCAACAAAAGAAAAATTCAAAATAATTTTCAATTAAATAAGTTCAAATACATTTGTTTTATTTAAAGGCTTAAAGATTGATTCAAAGTATTGGATTAAAGAGATAATACATATATGGAAAATAAAGCAAATGTTGAGAGAGATATTAGGATGAGCATTTATTATTTGAATTTGAATTTTCTTTTTTACTTATCTGATTCACAATCAAATAGAAAGAAAATAAAATGTGTATATTATGGAAATAAATTAAAAACTAAATCTTCTAATTAATATTTATATTCCGAAAACATCTCTATTAATTCAATGGTCTCGATTAGATCTTGAAATCATTAAATTAAAAAAAGTGGAGTAGTGGAGACGAGCTCTTCATGATATTCATGACTATCATTTTGGAGATCAGACACGGGAGTGATAGTCTTTTACCTAAAATAAAAAAAAAATTGTAAGCAAAAAAAAAAAACGTTTTTGTCTGGCGTAAGGATCAATCTAGAGACTTGGCAAGATATATAATCACATTGATCACACCTCATGAAATAGAAAATAATAATAGATGCTTCATCGAGTCCTGTTTAAGATTTCCACTCTATATACATGAACCAAGTCAAATAAGACTTATCCATGAAATCATTCCAAAAGACAGCTTCCAGTTAGGCATGGTCTAAATTAAGCTCTTAGGCTGAACAATTTAGATTATATTGGTTTTTTTCATTCAACAAGCTGGATTTCTCGCTTAATCAAACTGATATTTTGACATGAAAAACGAATTGACCTGTATAATTACACCATAAAACAACTATATAGTACAAACTATATCATTGTTTATCATACTTTATTATATATCATACTTTTAAACGTGAAAATGTTTGCACAGAAAATTTAATTTATTGAAAAAAAGTAATTAATCAATTTATAAGTTGCATAATGAATCTTGGTCTAACATGATCTAACACAATATTATAAAGTCCATTCTTTAAATCCCAACCTCTTATATCTATATCAACAAACTCAAATAACTATATATATTATGAGTTGTTTGCAATTTATTCGGCATGTTTTAAATTAAGAAAGTAGGACACTTTCAATATGAATTATTAATTATTCTAGTTATTAGTTTATTTTTACCTTAAATAAGCCCAATGAATTTCTCTTAGTCCAAATATCAAAAGTTGTACCCAATCCACCTAAAGTTTTCAAGTATATAGAGAGAGAAAAGAAAAAGAAAATTCAAAGAGATTTTCTCTCCTTATAATAAACCTTTTCTTCCACAAGGCATAAGGGTCCTTCAAGCCATCCATCTCTCTCCATTTCTCTTCTCACACATGAAATCATCTTTCTCTCCCTTAATTTTTCTCATCAAGCAATGTTTTGCGGTACAGAAAGCTTCAAAACCCTAGACGATGATCATGATCTATGCAAAGCACCATCCACTCCAAGGGGAAATAGATGAAAGTCTACTAGCAAAAACAACCCATTTTCTTCTCGAGGCCTAGACAAATTCTCCACGGTAGTATCAGAACTCGAGGCAAGAAAGGAAAAAATCATGGCTGAGGCCAGTTCATAAGAAGGAGTAGTCATGATCAAATTCATGCACTCTCAGACTAAGGACTGGGTCCCAATTGTCATTCGTTTACCAGACTCTAAACATGATACAAAAAGGGATCCAAAGAGAAATAACAACACAAGATCTGTACAATCTTTACCGGTATCGCCACGTGGGCAGGTACCATCATGTCCGCCGGCAAACAATGAAATAAAAGAGGATAACTCAAGGATTGAAGAAGTCAAGGATGAAAATATTATGAAAAGGACAAATAGGGGTTCCTTTTTGTCTTTGAGTAAAATGAGGCCTTCAACATATGGGCCACGGGCGATGGTAATTGTGTTAATATTATTGGTGTTTTTCGGTAGAACTTTTGCGATTTGTTGCACTTCAATTTGGTGGTACTTGATACCAATTTTGAAGAGTAAGGATGAAAGCCATGAAAAGAGGTTGACGAAGAAGGATTTCAAGATTCATTATGCACTTCAAGTGATAAAAAAATGAGGAATAAAATTGGAGGCCATTTGTTTGAACCGACATCATCACCTAAAGGTGATCTTGTGTCCAGTAAGAAGGGGAAGATCATGAGAGTGTGTTCTTTTTAATAATTAAACCCCTACTTTTGGGGTTTGAATTTTGTTGATTTATTCGTAGCCTCTTTATATTTAACATCTTTTTGATGTAAAATTGTTAATTAAGTATATATTTGCTTCCGAATGTTGGGTTATATACAAGAGGGGAAAATCTCTCGGTCACATGAGGAGTACATCCATAGTTTTTTTTTTTCCTTTTTGAGTTGATTTTTCTAATGTTGATTTGTTTTTGTTTTTTTAGAGAGAACTACAAGCGATCGCTTGATGTTTGCTCTCATTTAGATGAGCTCATATGTCTTTATCTAAATTTTTAAATCAATCCTGATATACGCGGGATTCGAACCCCTCACCTATGAATACTCTAATGTTGATTTGTTGATAATAATGTGTAATATTCATAGCAGAACGAAAATGTTCAAAACTCTTTCCGATCACTTACTGAGAGAGATGGTCTTTCAATTTTGGATGCTATCAAATTACGTGTTTGATTATTCAGTCTACTGTCTATCTTCTTGTCTTTTACTTTTTTTTTCTCTTAAAGAGAAATTTCTGATTTATATATACAAGAATGAAAAATAAATTTCAATTTTCTTTTTGAGATTCTAACCTAAAATTAATGAGTTGATTGACTTTGTTAAATACATAATATATAAAGTTTTGTGTTTGCGGGGCTTTAACTTTGGATGATCTCTTTCAACGTTTAAGGATGTGTTAAAAAACTTGAGGTAGCAAGCTTCGTCAATATAATAATAAATTTCAGTTTAAGGTGGTTTCGCATTGTCTGAGAAGCTTCTGTCGAAAATCTTTGTTGATCAATTGAAATCCATGTGGTAAGTCACATGCTATGAACATTAGCCGTCAATTTTCACAGGCGGGGCCCAATTGAATTGAATTCGGAAGTCGACTTGGCTCTAATCGTCTAGAAAGTCAAGTTAATTATTTATTTAGAGAAGCCATAATAAAATAATGAATATCTATTTGGCCAAAAAAAAAATAAGTTTGTTGAAGAGATTAAACAATTAATTATTGAGGTTCAACCCCATAAGCTATCGAGATATCTATCAACGTCTATGTTGCACGGACACGAACGCGGATGTCGTATCAGACACGACACGGATACGGCGACACGGTGAATCTCAAAATTCATCAGGATACGACACGTTTTATATATATATATATATATAATTATATTTTTTTATGAATAAAATATATAAATTAATTATTGTATATATTATTTATGTCAATTTTATTTTATTTTATGGGATTACACATAATATTTTTACCTTATAATTAGAAAGTTATACGTAATATTTTATAATTGATACAATATATATATAACATTTGAAGTTATAATTTTATACGTGCATATAAGATATTTGACGTTTTACATGTTTGTGTATGAAAACTTGACACTAAATAATTAAAATTCATTTTAAATGTGTATCTCACAATTATTGGAATAGAAAAGTGAGATGAACTATTCTCTAAAATACGAGGATAATAAAATAATATAATAATTGCGCTAATAAGCTCAATGCATGATTTTTAATAATAAAATATTTGACACGACACGTGGTGTGTCCGACACGTGTCCGAGGAGCGTCGTGTCTGACACGGTGTCCGATACGAATACGACCGATTTTCTGAAGTGTCCGCACAACATAGATCAACAAAAATTATATAGTGAAATTATTTGTATATTTAGTATGCATAAAATAATTACCTTCATTGCTACATACAGATCCTCTCCAGTTTGACAACTGTTGAGTTCAGTTTCAAGATGCTCTGAATCTACACTAAGGCTAATATTATTATTTTTATTTTTATTTTTTTATTTTTTTTATTTTTTTTCTTGGTTTTACTAGTTTTGGTTTATTATCAATAAATTATAATCTACGGGCTTTTCAAAAAAAAAAAAAATATTGAACCCCTCAAGTTTCAAGTCTCAACAATTGGACTTCATCCCTTTAGTTAGACTTGTCACCCATATCAATAATCAATAGCTCCATATATTCTAGATTTTACCTCAGACTCCACAGCCATGCTTATCCCATTGGAAAAAAAAATATTACGTTTCGTTAGAGTCATCTAGAAGAATATTTTAATATTTTTTTTATTTTTTACTTCTATTTATATTTATTTATTTCTTTCTTTGAGGTGTGGATCTAGAACAATAAGTTTATCGTGACCAGAAAAAAGGAAGAAATAGTTAAATATAGAACAATGACACAATGATGAGCTTTACACTAGAGATATAAGATCGGACACATCACATTAAAACCACACTTAATCAACCACAAACAGAAAACTGGTACTGGCCGGTATATACAGGTACACGCACATATACAGCACAGAAAAGAAAATGGTGAAAAAAAGTAGAATACTAGTGAAAATTCTATCAGAATATTTTATCTATAATTACCCTAATTATTCAACAACTACCAAATATCAAAACTACAAGAATAATAGCACAGTTATCATAATGCGTACAGAAAAATGAATATCCAAAAAATGGAAAATGATAATTGTGTTATAAAATAAAAGAACAAATAACTATAAAACAGAAAATTGGAAGGAGAGAATTATGTATTGAATTGTGGATTAAGGAATACAATAGTCACTGTCCCCTTTATATAGTAGAAGGTGAGTTCTGGCCAAGAAATCTCTTGCCTGATTCAGGATTACAATAAAGGAAATAATTTGACCTGGAAATTAATAGAAAATATACTAATTAATACCCTATAATAACTCCTTCCATCTTTACAAGAATCTCCAAATTTATTGTTGCTTAAGAGCTAAGTAACGGACATCCATATAAATTATATTCATAACACTCCCTCTTGGATGTCCGTATTTTATTATGCATTGGAAGCTGCCTCATTAAAAACCTTTCTAGGAAAAACCCGATGGGATATAAACCGCAGCAAGGGAAAAAGAGTGCAGCGCGTATTATTTCTCCTCCTCATGTGTACAAATATCTCTAAAGTGACGGAGTCCAATCTTGTATCTTAATTGCCTGAAAGTTTTAGTTGGTAATGACTTGGTGAAGAAATCTGCAAGATTATTACTTGAGCGAATTCGATGAATATCAATTTTACCACTCTTCTGGAGCTCGTGTGTGGAGAAGAACTTTGGAGAAATATGTTTTGTTCTATCTCCTTTAATGTAACCCTCCTTTATTTGGGTAATACATGCAGCATTATCTTCGTATATCACTGTTGGACTCTCGTTGATTGTTTTAATGCCACATGATTCTTGAATATGTTGAATCATTGACCTCAGCCGTACACACTCTCTATTTGCCTCATGAAGTGCTATGATTTCAGAATGATTTGATGATGTGGCTACCAAGGTTTGTTTGGTTGAGCGTCATGATATGGCAGTATTGCCATATGTGAATAAATATCCAGTTTGAGACCGGGCTTTATGTGGGTCTGACATATATCCAGCATCTGCATATCCAACTAATTTGGATTCTGAGATATTTAGATACAATAATCCCATATCTGTTGATCCTCGAAGATAACGAAGTATGTGTTCAATACCATTCCAATGCCTTCGTGTTGGCGCAGAACTATATCTCGCTAACAAATTAAGAGAGAATGATATGTCAGGCCTGGTATTATTAGCTAGGTACATTAATGCACCAATTGCACTTACATATGGTACTTCTGGACCAAGAATTTCTTCATTATCTTTTTTTGGACGAAAACAATCCTTCTTTATATCAAGAGATCGAACTACCATTGGTGAACTTAATGGATGCGCTTTATCCATGTTAAATCGCCTTAGGACATTTACTACATAAATAGATTGAGGAAGAAATATCCCATTTCTCAAATGTTCGATTTGCAATCCGAGACAAAACTTTGTTTTCCCAAGATATTTCATTTCAAATTCACTTTTCAAATATGCAGCAGTACTTTCAATCTCTTCAGGAGTTCCGATGATATTTAGATCATCAACATATACTGCAATAATTACAAATCCAGGTTTTGATCTCTTAATAAAAACACACGGACAACTAGGATTGTTATGATATCCTTTTTGTGTAAGGTATTTGTTGGGTTTCGGACGTGCATAACGCAGCGGAAAACAAAAATTATTCATCCAAAACCCATCCCGAGGATCCGTGCGTATCGGTTAAATCAAAGAAATAAATCTTAAAGATACCTTTCGGATTACGCTTAATCCGTGACGCTCAAACCATGCATGTTGTCCGAGCGCCTCTAAACCGGTTACCGTCCTAACCGATTTTACGTCCGTCTAGGCCGTCTAGGTCGGATCGTGCGGAAGTCATCTACCGCACACACAATCGGTCTCCACCAAAACTCTCAACAAACCGTTCTCATCTTCTTAGGCCGAATAGATCACAAGCGCCGAAAGTACGAACGCCTCTACCGGTGTCCGCACGAACAAACTTCTTAAAACGGGAAGAAGAACAATATATATGCTAGTAGCTTGTTCTTCTCTTGCACAAGAAAACTCTTTTTCTTCTTCTTATTTTGTCTCACAAAAGATGTATAATTCTCTCATATAATTGCACCCTTTCATTTTGTCATATAAAAGGAAAGCACCCTTTAGTAGTTTTGTCACACAAATGAGAAAGGATATTTTCTCTCTTTTTGTCTCACAAAAGAGAATGAGAAATAATGAGAGAGAGAATCATTTGGTACAATGAATTTGGAGCCCTCTATGTCCTTATATAGAGGTGAACAGTCATTATCCACATATCATCATCTAGACTCTTCTAGATTACATGATCTTGTGTGCTCATAGTCTTTATATACATATATATCACATCTTATCACATAACATGACAATATCTTTTGTGTCATTCTTATGCAACTCATCATATAAGTCGCTAGGATTTTCTGCGCCCGTTTCAGTTTGTTCTTTGTGTGTGACCCTGTAGGTTCACTTAATGTTGGCAATAAACTTGACCGTCTATAAATCATGAGCGGACTCTAGCAAGCCATCATGACTACCCAATTTAAGTGAATATCAGTGATCTGATTTACCTAATCAACAATCACGTATTTAGTCCCTTTGTCACGCGATATCTATATCGATCATAAGGCATGTAATACGTCATCCTTATATTAATCGAATTAATATTTCTTGATCCCGAATTAAACTGAACAGGAACAAATGACATTAATAACTCTTATTAATTCATTTGAGTATGGCCATACATTTCTTCAGTTCAATTCATCAAGAGGCCTAAAGATATCTCTCTCATTTATGAGAGGAACAAATCCCGTCTTGATTGCACTCATCCCTCTACATGATTCATTGTATACCCAATCATAACCGTTATGACCACCCGGTTAAAGGCAGTGTTAGATTATATTAAAGTATAAAATTACTCATGTTGGAAACCGAGACAATCTCAGGTCAAAGGACTATAAATACTTTATGTTATAAGAATCGCTAATGACGTAAAACATGTAGCATTCTTATGGCGGGTCAGTCCAGTATATGGTCTCTAACATATACCTATATTAATGACTTGATAACTATTTATCCATAATCAGTAAAACATGATCATCAGTCAACTAATATACTGGTGTACATTTATAGCTTGTATATAAATATATATTTATTTATATCCGCAAGTATATTTGTCTCCACAAATATCCTATAAATGACCAGGGACGATTTAGAATAGCATTCATAATACTTTATAGTTTTACTATCAAAGTCACGTACTTTGATGATATAAAGCTGAATTGCATATTCATGGTCTACTTTAATTATATTAAAATAACCTATACGCACATATTATATGAAATATCTTAGAATAAATATTATGTTTGTTATTACAATCCATCATCTAGGTCAGAAACACTTTGGCCTAGGGCATAACACCATCAATCTCCCACTTGCACTAGGCCAAATCAACCAAGTATCTCATACTCATTGATCTATGTAGTATCACATACCAGTTGACCTAACATGATCACCATCATTTAAGGGATTGGGTTCTTAAATGGATTATCAAACATTGTCATATGCAAATACTTTGCATAATTTTATGTCCACCATAAACTAAGAAGAATACTTTATCCTTCTCAAGTATATAATTATACTCTTGATTATTATCTAGTGACTTTCACTAAGATTAAACTTATGTGTGCTTGTTGCACTTAATTCACATCACATGTAATTATGCTCCCACTAAACTTCTTGTCAACATAAGATTTATCTTTAATTTTTGATAAAGCCAAACTGTTTGGTTATTTCATCAAATAATAAATTTTCACCTAGAGATGTTTGCTTTAATTCATAAATGAATTTATGCAACTTGCAAACTCTTTCAAAATTTTTAAGGATAGACAAAACTCTCAAGTTGTATCATATACATACTTTCATATGTTTCTATTAAGAAACAACATCTTGACATCCACTTGGCATCTTTCATAGTCATACTATGAACATATGCCCAACAAAATTCTGAAATACATAAGCATGATGACTTGGAAAAATATTATCACAGTCTATACTATGAGTTTAACTTAACCACAAATCATGCATTATATGTTTGCACATTATCCATATCGGTCTTCCTTTTAAAACCGTATTTCCATCTGATGGATCAATCAAATTCAAAACTTGATTGTCTGACATGGATTATATCTCAACTTTCAAAGTCTTTAACCATTAGAGCCTTGACTCATCATAGTCTATTAGTAGAATGTGGACTCATCATTTATGAGTACGAAATTTTTATCATTAGACACGAAAAATCTATAATTTTCGGGTCTGCGATAAATTCTAATAGATCTACATGAATACACTTATGTTATATACTCAGACTCTTCAACATCTTGAGAGTCTAGTTGATTAATTACAGACTCAACCACTAGTTGAAATCTGAATTAATTTTCATCCGAGCATTACGGTCAGTATGTGGAATTTGAACTTTTCAAATTTACTCCCACTAATTCTCTTGGAAACACAATTTCCAAAGAGATATAATTTTCGAGTAACAAACACTTTGTTCTCATATTAATTATAGAAGTAATATCCTTTACTTTTCTTAGGATATTCCACAATAAGCACTAATCCGATTAGATGCATGATGCTTCAATTAAGTATCATATCCTCAAATCTTGATAAAAGATAATCTGATACACCTACCAGTCCATATCTCATATGGAATCTCTCATAACTGCTTTAGATGAAATTATGTTCAGTATGAACGCAATAAGAGCGTAACCCCAAAAGAAATAGAAGATATATTTGACTCATCATGATCGAACTATATCTAATAAAGTTCGATATCATTATCATGATGATCAAACACTTGGTTCTCGACTTCTCGATCTCATCAAAGAAATTTGTTTTTCGAAGCCAAATTTATTCTCTACTTCATTATTTGTAAGTTTTGAACTTTTCAAAATATTCAAATTTACTTTTTCAATAAAGTGCTGAAGTAGTTTTCTCTAGCACCTTCACTCATTGACGAACATACATCACTATGTATGAGAGCCAATAAGTAACTTGCTTTCACCTTACTTTGTGAAAGACGTATATGTCACCTTGTCTAATAAATAAGTTACACATGTTTCAAATGATTCAAAATCAAATGAATTTGAAAATCCATCTTAATGGATTTAATAAATGTTCATCTTATTTAAGTAGACCAAGCGACAATGCTAGATTTAAATTCTTAATATTAATGTTATAGATAGACTTATAATTATCTTGTTCGATATAACACATAAGGTAATTTTTCTATTGGAACATTTCCAAAGAAAATTGACATTTGTGAATGGTGAAATTATTATTCTCAATAATAAATTAATAACCATTCATAGATAAACTCGAACTATAGATAATACAAAATTTATTGTCAACATTAAATAACAATTATTTATGTCGGCGATAAGTCCAAAAAGACAATGTAAATAAATGAGTTACTTGAGAAAATGCAACAACTTTTGCTACATTTGTCACTCATATGTTAACATCATATTTACCCAATAGTCTACAACTTTGTCAGCACATTTTCACAAATGTGTGATTCACATCGTGTATCTAATACATATGATGCGAAATAGACAAGTTAATTTCTATAACAAAAATACTTGAAGCGGTAGTCACACTATCCTTTCATTCCCTTTTTCACATCTTCTTGAGAAATTATGGTTTCTTTCAATGAACCGATTCACTGCAAAAGATACTAATTTCTTACCTAAGGCCGAAGCCTCGGCAACATCTTGCCCTTATCTTTGGGAGTACTTTTTACGTTCCTTTTAAGCACGAGAACATTATTGACAACACTTATCCATGTTCATTTTAACGATTATAAGCATCTTATGCTATCTGTCCTTCTCAAGGACCTATCGTGAGACATAAATAGATATATTATTCGATTTGAATAATATGCAAAGACTATTATTCTTTAAATATTTCATATAATGGCTCCCACTATTTTTAATCAAATCAATAACCCTCAATCGCATTGATTCGGAGACTTTCAATCCTTGAAGTTTTATAGTGAGACAAGATCCCTATTTCAATTAAGTCCTAAGTGAGCTTTGGCTCATCGCCCAGAACTTAACTTATTTAGGTAGGAACAATTCCAATTGTATCTCATACAACTTTTGAACAACATAGGATAAGCATCATATGCCCGACGTATATATCCTATCGTATGCCCCGAGCCCAAGTCCGACTTGATAGCCCAGTTAAGTCAAACCATGTCTAATCATTGGCAAAATAGTACCCAACACACTCAGCTTTGGCATGACCTATGTTGGCTCCCATTTCCCGCATTCTCTCCTCCTAAGATTGTCCCTACATACCCAGCTTTGGCATGACCTATGCAGGGTCGATCAGAGTATCGAGAGATTTAGACTTATGGAAGGCATTTCATGACTTAATATTATTTAGAGGGATTTTGAATTTAATATTATATGTTATTATGCAATCTTCAAAGAACATCACATGTACCAATAGAATAAAGATAATAACGATGATATATCATGGCCTTGATCTTTATGAACTAACATAAAGATTTCCTAATATATATTTCATCTCCATGAAATTTTTCTTAGATTGTATATGAAAATCTTATCTTCATGTATAGAAATCGATGAACTCTTTCATCGCCATGATGTGTGGTTAAAAATGAACTTGTCATCTTAATGATGTGTTCATGATGGACGATGAACTCCTTCATCTCCATGATGGATGTGTTATGCCTAATGAACTATTTCATTATATCAACACGTATCAACAAATATATCAAATATAAACATAATCATATTATGTTTCGATTATTTAACCATTTATAAAATATATATATATATATATATATATAAGGCTTACGAATGCGAATTCTGGGAACGGTCATCATTGTCAACATTTGACAAGTCAAAAACCAATATTTGATTCAATGGTCAACAGTCAAGGGGTAAATTAGTGTAGTCAACTGTCAACAATTAACAGTCAATATAGTCCACAGTCAACACAGTGGGTCAACAGTCAACATGGTCAACATGGTCAACACCTGGTCAACTTTGTCAACACACATTTTCTACACATTAATACATCATAGGCATCTTTTCATGAATTCAATAAATCACATGCAACTTTTCATCAAATAATGCATCACATGCACCATTTCAAAAAGGCAATTCATGGTATGCACCCTTTCATGAAGACATAACTATTCAAGAGGTCGCAACTCTTGCGATTGCACCTTTTCCGGTCGTACCTCTTAGTTGCGCATGTCGATTACACCCGCTGGTTGCACCTCTTGGTCGCAACCGTTAGTCGCAACCTATTGGACGTGATATTTGGATCATATCCATTGGTCACACCCTTTAGTCGCACCCTTTGGTCGCACCCATTCGTCGCAACCTTATGGACGCATCCGTTGGTTGCAACCTTTCGTCGCGTCTTTTGGATGTGACATTTGGATCGCATCCGTTGGTCACACCCTTTCGTCGCACCCTTTCGTCGCAACCTTTGGTCGCATCCGTTGGTTGCAACCTTTCGTCGCGTCTTTTGGATGTGACATTTGAATCGCATCCCTTGGTCACACCCGTTAGTCGCACCTTTTGGTCGCACCCTTTGGTCGCACCCTTTGGTCGCATCCGTTGGTCGCAACCGTTGGTCGCAACCTTTCGTTGCGTCTTTTGGATGTGACATTTGGATCGCATCCCTTGGTCACACCCTTTGGTCGCATCCGTTGGTCACAACCGTTGGTCGCAACCTTTCGTTGCGTCTTTTGGATGTGACATTTGGATCGCATCCCTTGGTCACACCCGTTAGTCGCACCTTTTGGTCGCACCATTTGGTCGCACCCTTTGGTCGCATCCGTTGGTCGCAACCGTTGGTCGCAACCTTTCGTTGCGTCTTTTGGATGTGACATTTGGATCGCATCCCTTGGTCACACCCGTTAGTCGCACCTTTTGGTCGCACCCTTTGGTCGCATCCGTTGGTCGCAACCTTTCGTTGCGTCTTTTGGATGTGACATTTGGATCGCATCCCTTGGTCACACCCGTTAGTCGCATCTTTTGGTCGCACCCTTTGGTCGCAACTCTTGGACTCAACTTTTGGATCGCTTTCCTTGGTCGCACCTCTTAGACGCAATCCTTGGTCGTGACCTTTGGATCATATTTCTTGGTCGCAACTATTGGATGCAACACTTGGACGCAACCTTTTGATCATATCCCTTGGTGGCAACTTTTGGAGACTACTTCTGGATCACATCTATTCATCGCATCTTTTGATCGCATCTCTTAGACATAACTTTTGGATCACATCCTTTGGTCATATTCTTTGGATACATTCTTTGGATGCAACTCTTGGATCATATCTATTAATCGCATCTTTTCTATTAAGAATATTCAACACTTGAATACTCTTTATGCAAGCCTTATAATTATAAATTAAAATTATAAATGGTATCTAAATAGTATATATCACATATATACCGACTAAATTTAACCGAAATATGTACGTTGCTCTGATACCACTGTTGGGTTTCGGACGTGCATAACGCAGCGGAAAACAAAAATTATTCATCCAAAACCCATCCCGAGGATCCGTGCGTATCGGTTAAATCAAAGAAATAAATCTTAAAGACACCTTTCGGATTACGCTTAATCCGTGACGCTCAAACCATGCATGTTGTCCGAGCGCCTCTAAACCGGTTATCGTCCTAACCGATTTTACGTCCGTCTAGGCCGTCTAGGTCGGATCGTGCGGAAGTCATCTACCGCACACACAATCGGTCTCCACCAAAACTCTCAACAAACCGTTCTCATCTTCTTAGGCCGAATAGATCACAAGCGCCGAAAGTACGAACGCCTCTACCGGTGTCCGCACGAACAAACTTCTTAAAACGGGAAGAAGAACAATATATATGCTAGTAGCTTGTTCTTCTCTTGCACAAGAAAACTCTTTTTCTTCTTCTTATTTTGTCTCACAAAAGATGTATAATTCTCTCATATAATTGCACCCTTTCATTTTGTCATATAAAAGGAAAGCACCCTTTAGTAGTTTTGTCACACAAATGAGAAAGGATATTTTCTCTCTTTTTGTCTCACAAAAGAGAATGAGAAATAATGAGAGAGAGAATCATTTGGTACAATGAATTTGGAGCCCTCTATGTCCTTATATAGAGGTGAACAGTCATTATCCACATATCATCATCTAGACTCTTCTAGATTACATGATCTTGTGTGCTCATAGTCTTTATATACATATATATCACATCTTATCACATAACATGACAATATCTTTTGTGTCATTCTTATGCAACTCATCATATAAGTCGCTAGGATTTTCTGCGCCCGTTTCAGTTTGTTCTTTGTGTGTGACCCTGTAGGTTCACTTAATGTTGGCAATAAACTTGACCGTCTATAAATCATGAGCGGACTCTAGCAAGCCATCATGACTACCCAATTTAAGTGAATATCAGTGATCTGATTTACCTAATCAACAATCACGTATTTAGTCCCTTTGTCACGCGATATCTATATCGATCATAAGGCATGTAATACGTCATCCTTATATTAATCGAATTAATATTTCTTGATCCCGAATTAAACTGAACAGGAACAAATGACATTAATAACTCTTATTAATTCATTTGAGTATGGCCATACATTTCTTCAGTTCAATTCATCAAGAGGCCTAAAGATATCTCTCTCATTTATGAGAGGAACAAATCCCGTCTTGATTGCACTCATCCCTCTACATGATTCATTGTATACCCAATCATAACCGTTATGACCACCCGGTTAAAGGCAGTGTTAGATTATATTAAAGTATAAAATTACTCATGTTGGAAACCGAGACAATCTCAGGTCAAAGGACTATAAATACTTTATGTTATAAGAATCGCTAATGACGTAAAACATGTAGCATTCTTATGGCGGGTCAGTCCAGTATATGGTCTCTAACATATACCTATATTAATGACTTGATAACTATTTATCCATAATCAGTAAAACATGATCATCAGTCAACTAATATACTGGTGTACATTTATAGCTTGTATATAAATATATATTTATTTATATCCGCAAGTATATTTGTCTCCACAAATATCCTATAAATGACCAGGGACGATTTAGAATAGCATTCATAATACTTTATAGTTTTACTATCAAAGTCACGCACTTTGATGATATAAAGCTGAATTGCATATTCATGGTCTACTTTAATTATATTAAAATAACCTATACGCACATATTATATGAAATATCTTAGAATAAATATTATGTTTGTTATTACAATCCATCATCTAGGTCAGAAACACTTTGGCCTAGGGCATAACACCATCAGTATTCATTTAGACGGTCATACCACATCCTTCCAGATTGTTTCAACCCATACAAAGATCTCTTTAATTTTATGGAATACATTCCACGAGACTTTGTGTTATATGCTTCAGGCACTTTTAATCCTTCAGGGACTTTCATGTAAATATCACTATCAAGTGATCCATATAAATAAGTTGTTACAACATCCATGAGATGCATATTCAGCCGTTCAGAGACTGCCAAGCTAATTAAAAATCTAAATGTAATTGCATCTAATACAGGGGAATAAGTTTCTTCATAATCAATTCCCGGTTTTTGTGTAAATCCTTGTGCAACAAGTCTTACTTTGTATCTTACAATTTCATTTTTCTCATTACGTTTTCTCACAAATACCCACTTGTATCCTACGGGTTGTACACCATCAGGTGTTCGGACTACAGGTCCAAAACTTCACGTTTCTCAAGAGAATGTAATTCTGCTTGAATTGCATCTCTCCATTTTGGCCAATCTTTCCTACGTCAACATTCTTCAATTGTTTTTGGTTCTTGATCCTCGTTTTCATTAATTATATCAATCGCGATTGCATATGCAAATTTTTTTGTCAATAATAGTTTTATTTCGGTTCCATCTCTTTCCAGTAGAGACATAATTTATTGAGATCACATTATTATCAATATTTTCAATATTGTCAGGTACCTGAACCTCTACAGGGGTTATTTGCTCATTCATGTCTTCTACTCTTTTATCGTCAATATTCTTTTCAGAAGAATTTATTTCTTCAGAAGTATTGATAACTTCAGTTATGCCAACTTTCTTATCGTGCTCTCTTTTCTTCCTTGGATTTTTATCTTTGGAACCGATTGGTCGACCACGCTTCTGGCGTATATCACATTTAGAATTATCCAAGAGAATTTCAATACAAGCCGCAACATTTTCTGCTGGAATATATGATTTAGTTACTCTTTTTGTATCAATAAATGCATATGGAAGTTGATTTGTAATTTGTTGCAAATAATAGTTTTCTGGACTTCTAGCTCAGATTGATTTGTTCGAGGATCAAAATGATACATTCCATATAATTTCTTGTTTTTCCAGCGTTCGTTTCTCTCCCCCTAATGCTGGGAACATAGGTTCATCAAACTTACAGTCAGCAAATCTTGCTGTAAATAGATCTCCAGTTAATGGTTCAAGATATTTAATAATTGATGGAGATTCAAAACCAACATAAATTCCCAACCTTCTTGAGATCCCATCTTTGTGCGTTGCGGTGGAGCTACCGGAACATATACAGCACATCCAAAAGTTCTTAAATGGGATATATTTGGCTGCAGGCCAGTTACAAGTTGTATCAGGGAGTACTTATGATAAGCAGTTGGTCTTAATCTAATTAGTGCTGCAGCGTGTAATATTGCATGGCCCCATATAGATGACGATAACTTTGATTTCATAATTAAGGGCCTTGCGATTAATTGTAATCGTTTAATAAGAGATTCCGCTAGACCATTTTGTGTGTGTACATGGGCTACTGGATGCTCAACTTTAATCTCAATTGACATACAATAGTCATTAAATGCTTGAGATGTGAATTCACCGGCATTATCAAGACGAATTGTCTTAATTGTATAATCCGGGAATTGTGCTCTTAATCTAATTATTTGAGCAAGTAATCTCGCAAATGCAACATTCCGAGAAGATAATAGACATACATGTGACCATCTAGTAGATGCATCTATTAACACCATAAAATATCTAAACGGTCCACATGATGGGGTAATAGGCCCACATATATCCCCTTGAATACGCTCAAGGAAATTGGGTGATTCAATCCCAACCCTAGTTTGTGAAGGACTAATGATTAGTTTTCCTTTATAACATGCAGCACATGATATTTCATTTGATAAAAGAATCTTCTGGTTCTTAAATTGATGCCCATCATTATTGCTCCAGGATGACCTAGACGTTCATGCCAAACCATAAAATTGCTTTGTAAGTTATTAAACTTATTTTTCATTATAGCATGATGTGCTTCAATTGTACTAATACGTGTATAATATAAGCCTATTGACAAAGCATGCAATCTTTCTAATGTACGTTTGTTACCACAAACAATATTTGTTATGTGAAGATACTCAATATTATCTTCATTCATTGTTTCAACATGATATCCATTTCGGCGGATATCTTTAAAACTTAGCAAATTTCTTTTTGATTTTGTAGATAATAAAGCATCTATTACAAATTTTGTTCCTCTAGGCAATAAAATAATGGCTCTTCCAGAGCCTTCAATCAAGTTTGAGGTGCCTGATATTGTATTGACATTTGCTTTCGTCTTTGTCAAATTAACGAAATATTTTATGTTCTTAAGTATGGTATGTGTAGTTGCACTATCCGCTAGGCATATATCACCGTCATCCATTATTGTAATATTCAAAAGAAACAAGACCTCTAAGTCTCTTCATTTATTAAATAAAACAAAAACAAATACAAGATAAGATAATGATAACATAAAAATAAACATGCTAAAGAAAATACTCTTAATAAAGTAAACATACTAGAAAATAAAAACATTATTGATGCATAAAGAAAAATTATTTTAGTCTTGAACATCTTCACTAGCAAGGGAATATTCATTATCTCCATTTGGGGGGTTAAGATAGTCCTCTACATCCAAGCGTGTATTAACCAAGGGCACATTCAACGGGTCTTAATTATCTTGATAGACCAAATTAACCTCCTTAGTATTTTCTTTCTCCTTCAGGGAGGCTTGATAAAGTTCAACGAGATGCCTTGGCGTACGACATGTACCTGACCAATGCCCTTTCACACCGCATCTAAAACATGGATCCCCAGATCCCTTGAGAGTGACACTTTGCGGCTTCTTGCTCCTTTCTAGTGCGGGTTTCTTAACTTGGCTATTACGGTTCCGAGAATTATTTTGACCACGGCCTCTTCCACGCCCATGTCCACGACCAGGGCCACGACCGCGATTACGACCGTTAAATGCAGCAGCATTCGCTTCTGGGAATGGCCTAGAACCTGTCAGGCGAGACTCATGATTTTTGAGTAATAATTTGTTATTCTGTTCCGCCACGAGTAGGCACGAAATTAACTCAGAATACTTTTTGGACCCCTTCTCCCTGTACTGTTGTTGCAGGATAATATTTGAGGCATGGAAGGTTGTGAAAGTCTTTTCTAGCATATCTCCATCAGTAATATTCTCCCCGCAAAGTTTCAACTGAGAAACAATTCTAAACATCGAGGAATTATACTCACACACCGATTTAAAATCTTGTAGTCGTAGGTGTGTCCACTCGTCATGAGCTTTCGGAAGTATTATTGTCTTCTGGTGGTCATACCTCTCCTTGAGGTTTTTCCATAAAAGTAGAGGATCCTTAATAGTAAGGTATTCACTCTTTAATGATTCGTGGAGATGGTGACGGAGGAAGATCATTGCCTTCGCCCGATCTTGGATCGATGCCTTATTTCCAGCTTTGATGGTGTCTCCCAGACCCATGGCATCAAGATGGATCTCAGCGTCGAGGATCCATGACAGGTAATTGTTGCCCGATATGTCAAGGGCAACAAACTCAAGCTTCGTTAAATTTGCCATGTCGAAGCTATATTAATGGGATAAATTAAATTAGACCCTCGCAATTTAATATTGAAACTTCAGGTTTCAATAAGAATTAATTTCAAACTTTATGTGCATCAATAACTGAATTGCAACTATAGGTGCATAAATAAATAAAATAAATGTACGAAAAATAAATGTGCGAAAAATAAATGTGCGAAAAAATAAATGTGCGAAAAAAATAAATGTGCAAAAAAAAAAATGTGCGAAAAAATAAAAGTACATAAAATAAATAAAAATAAATATACTTGCAACTTCTGGTGCATGATTTAAACAAGCAATTTCTGGTGCTTTAATATAATAAACATGCAACTTCTGGTTGCAAAAATAAAAAATAATTAAACAAGCAACTTCTGGTGCGTAAGTAAAAATAAACATGCAACTTCTTGTTGCGTAAATAAAATTAAACGAGCATCTTCTGGTGCGTAATTAAAAATAAACGTGCAACTTCTGGTTGTATAAATAAAAACTAAACAAGCAACTTCTGGTGCATAAAAAATGATAAGCAACTTCTGGTGCTTAAAAATAAACATGTATTAATAATAACATGTTGTCTAATATTAAAAATAAATAAATAAAAGAAAATTCGAATAAAGGAAGAAAAAGAATCTGAATAAAATTATTGGAATATAAGAAATAATTATGGTTCATACCTTGCTTACGTTAGGTCAGAGTCGTGCTGATAACGTGTTATAAAATAAAAGAACCAATAACTATAAAACAGAGAATTAGAAGGAGAGAATTATGTATTGAATTGTGGATTAAGGAATACAATAGTCACTGCCCCCTTTATATAGTACAGGGTGAGTTCTGGCCAAGAAATCTCTTGCCTGATTCAGGATTACAATAAAGGAAATAATTTGACCTGGAAATTAATAGAAAATATACTAATTAATACCCTATAATAACTCCTTCCATCTTTACAAGAATCTCTCAATTTATTGTTGCTTAAGGGCTAAGTAACGGACATCCATATAAATTATATTCATAACAAATTGAATGAAATATGAGAAAATTGGCACAACATATTTCTTAGACATAGTTAGGAAATCAAATGGGTTTTGAAGCTTTCTTAGACATAGTTAGGAAATCCCACCTAACTTTTCGGAATATTTTAAAAACACAACTCACTTTTTAGATTCCTCATAAACCCACCTCAAATATTTAACATTCCATCCAAAACATTCTATTCTGGTCCAAAATAATCCCAATCATTTTTTTACAATTTTTTATTCATTCTAAAATAATAAATAAAAATATTACAACATAATATTTCACAATATTGTTTTTCCGATAATTTCTGAATCATTACTTTCTTTCATACTTTATAAAACACATGATTTTTTTTATTTTAGATAAAATATCAGTTTACTACATAAAATATTATTTCTCCTTTGTTAAGATTATATGATTTTATTTATACTTTAATTCTCCATTATTTATATTATATGAAAATATTATTTATTTTTTATTTATTACGTTTGGTTGAATATAATAGAAGAAAAGAATATTGCGAAGACGTTGTTTGGTCCAAACATAATTTAATTAGATGGAATGTTAAAGATAAGAATAATACTAGACAAACAACCTAATTTGATAAACCACAAACAAATGGCTTAATATAAAAATTAATGGATGATTTTTTCTCTTTCGTTTCTAAATATGTATTGAATAGTGTGTGACGTAGAGAAATAGGCAAGTGCCACATCAGCCGTTTGTTTGTGGTTTGTAAAATTGATTTATTCGTCAAGCCTTCTTGTAAAAATAACTCCAATCTAGTAGGGCATAAAAAAATTCAATCCACTCTTGAGTGTGTTTTATAGGGAATCTAAAAAGTGCGGATCTACTAAAAAGTTAATTTTTATCATTATTCCCTTGAATTTAACTGAGATCATCTCAATTTAGCTCTTAACCCTTATATTAAAAAGCTACTTGTCCCTCTCTTCTGAACCCGTCATCTCTATACTCCTTTCCTCTCCCTGTATGATAAAGTTTTCATATTTTGTATGGGTAATTCTGATATTTGCAGTTTTGGAAGGTTAAGTTTGATATGTTGAGTTTTTGGAAGGGTATTATATGAAACTCTCTTTTTTTAACGGAACTTTTAAAAAAAAACTCCATTAAAAGCGGTAATATGATATTTGCAGTTTCGAAGGGTAACTATGATATTTTGAGTTTTTGGAAGCATAAGTATAAGAGTATATATCAGGCGAATAATGCCCGACAAACTCATGATGACATGGACGTTGACGTGGATAGCCTACGTGGACGGGCGAGTTTCTGGGCCGTGTTTTCAGTGTGGGTTGCGTGTGGGTAGCCAAATTTGCCTATACAGTTACCGGGTCAGTGGTGGGTAGCAATGGGGTGGTCCTTCGGCTTTGTGTGGATTTGACGTCCTACCTGGTCAAATCATATGCCCTTGATTGAAACGTATGAAGTTTTGACGTGATGGATAATAAATTCGATTAGACTTGACAATCAGATTTCGAATTGGTTTGAATATCTTGAACTATAAAACTCATTCACCTGCTAAAGTGAGGAGAGAGAAACATATATCATAGTGTATGTTTGCCTCCCAGTGCTTCCACGCATGCAACTGTTGAAATATCCAGGAGTCTCTTCGTTTCCAATGCCTCAACTGCCCCACAAATCCCCCCAAATATGCCTGTTCAACTTTATTCAGGACGGTATTGACAATCAAACCGCTTGTTCTCCCCCCAAACTAAAACATAGCGTTCAAGTGTGTAACAATGGCTTCTTCTTCTTCCGGTGAGAGCACTAACGATGGGATGGAAATAACGCGCTGGAACGAGCTCGTCGAACGGGCGTATGTACCAAGGCAAGTTATTTTTGTTCACTAAACATTCTTTGGGTTTTAGTTTTTTCCAATGTCCCGCAAGTCCTCTTTGTTTTTTGGGCTGGAAGCATTTCATGAGTTATAATGGTTTTATTTATTTCTGTACGTTTTTTAACTCTATGCTAACAATCTATGTGTCGTTCCAATCCAGAAAGGGGAAGAAGAGCACGGTGCATGATGATGCAACAACGGCGATAGTTGTAAATCGGGTAAAATCGTTGTTTATATTTCACTCAATTTAGCAAAACAATTTATATGTCCCTATTAATCAATTTACGAATATCAGCGGTAAATGAGTTTAGGGGTCGAACACAAGGAGATGTGGCCTCAAGAATTAACTAGTCTTAATGATTTATCTCTAGTGTAAAATCTAATTTCCAAGACTATTCTAGCAATAGGATAGTTATTAGGAAAGATATTATATCAAGACGAGACGAGGATCTTGGAGCAATCTTCGGAAGATGGCATTGGATCTTCGCACACACACAACGAAGGGTTCGTTGAAGATTCACCTGCAATCTAGAGATAGATCTACGATTAGAAACCTCATGATCGCTCGTGAGGAATAGGCTCATACCATATTAACTTGTTTCTGTGATGTTTATGTTTATAAATCTAAAAATAAAATCCTTCAGAATGTTAAGTAAGGAAGTGCCCCCCAAAACCCGTCCAAAAGCAATCAGATCACACTTTATAAGTACTGAGGGCCATGGCACGACTGCCAACTCAAATATCTCTCTCATTTCTTCATCATGTTCGGTGTTCTTGGTATCCATGGAAAGAGGAAAGATAGAAGAAGAGAATGGAATTGGTTTTGTATGAAAAGGAGGTTTGTGGAGTGATTTATGGACTTAAGAAGTTTCAGCTCGAAATCAGTTATTTCAGCAAAAACAGAATTCAATTTCATTGAACACTTACTTCAAACTCGATTATCTCACTCAATTCTTCATCACTTTTTGAGTTCTTTATATGGTTGGAAAGAGGAGAATAAGAAGAAGAGAATGGCTTTGGAATTACGACAAACCGAGATTTGTACAGGAAATTGTGAGCTTGAGAAAACTGCAGCTCGAAATTGGTTATTTTTGGGTTGAACAGTAATATTTTACGTTTTCCGGCCATCGCCGGCGTTTCTGGCTCCAATGAAGCTTACAGACAGATCACACTCATCAAGACGAGTCATTTGACACTAAGCATGTCCAATTCTGAGAACTTTGAATTTTTCGCGATTTTTCGAGTGGGATTTGACTGGTCTGTTGACTTCGGCCAGTTTGACCAGATTTGACCGAGTTTTTCTGGGAGTTCTAGAAAGTTTCTGATTGAGAGGCTTGTACCGCTGGATTCGTCTCGTCAAGATCTTCGTTTTGGTACCACATTTGACCCATTTGTGAAAAGTTGACTTTTGGTCAACTTAGCGATTTTTTGGCGTTTGACTTGGGTTGACTTGGTTGTAAAAGGTTATCGAATTGTCCTAAAGAATTGGGAGAATTTTTGTAGAGTTTTGGAGGGTTTTGTTTGGCCATCTTTGGCCCATTATTTGCGTTTTGGTCAAATTCTTCATTTAATGGCCTTTTCGCCTGTAAAATCACACAAAAACATATTAAGAGGTTTCAAATTATATTTTATGAATTATGAGTATTTTTCATACATTTAATGTGAATTATGATTGAATTTGAGTTGATAAAAATCCTAAAAATGTGTATAAAATACACATTACAATAGTGCGCAACACAGAGCATTTGCAACATGATGTTTACATGAAGATTTTTGGTACCACCATTGCTGATGTACTTGATTTCGTCACCCTCAATAATGAAATGAGCCGGCATGACCTATCGTACAAACGTCGTCACAATTATTGGTCCAGGGATTAGATTTCTTACCTATTATTTTTCAAGAACGTGTGCGTCCGTGATCAGGTCTGCTTACAAGACATCATGAAAATCGGTGATGGATCTGTAATGTTCATCCCTTGGACGCCTAACAACACATTCTAGACTACGCGTGTCAACTACTATGCTATGGTAATGTTATTATTAATTCACTAATCCACGTGTTAGGTTATTTTCTTAATACTGACATTCAAACTATGTTAATGATGTTTAGGAATGGTTGAGGCTGCATAACCTACCCATCCACTACCACAGGCAAGAAATAGCTAAATTTATGGTGTCTTCATTTGGTGCATTGCTTAGGGTGGTTACTAAAAGGAGTGCATGATGTAACTTATTATGAAGTTCTCATCGATGTGATCAATCCGTTTGACATACTGTCGCGCATTCGATTTTGTTACGACAACACGTTCGAAGCTGAGGAAAGAGTTGAGATGGACGAGTAATCTAGCATCGATGAATCATCTGAATCATCCAGTTAATGTCTCTAACCGCTGGGTGACGTATTTACTTTTATTTTTAGTTTTAAGAGTGTTGTAAAGCGTGTGTATGTCGTGTGCTAGTACTGTTTTGTGTGCCAACTATTATGGGATTGTTCAATGTTAGTTTTATTTTTGTTTGTGTTGCGTTCCCACACTGTTGTGGGGTTGTTATGCTTTTGTTGTGTGGTGCTACTACTATGGGTGTCGACTGTTATGGGATCGGTGAATGTTAGATTACTCTTTTTCCTGATTCAATATTATTGTGTGATTTATTTGCTTTTTTCGTGTGGTGATGCCGACGATCCAGTTTACTGACATGAAAATTGTGAATGTTCTTTTTAATTTATATGTTACTATTGTCAATTGTTGGAAGATGTTTCGTTGACACTTTATAATTGTGCCAGTGTATTGCTCCATTCGATTATTGTGATTATGTTTATAATATTTATAATTTTTTTTATCAAGTTTACTTTCCATATACTTTGCATCTTTAATAGAATAAAAACTTGAACAATGTTGTAAAGCCGTAAGCACAGCCATACTTGCGTGATGGGGGGACACGGATTGTAAGATGACTATGTTGTAAACTGACTACGTGGTTTGGTTTCAACGTTGCCAACTTTTCATCTATCTAGCATTCAGACCATTTCTTTTTCATATGGACCTAGTCCCGGTTCAGTTCATTTCACTCACCTATATGCTAATTTCCAATGCAATATTGTAGTCATTTGATCCGCCCATCTTTGATAAATATTCTTGACGTTTCGTAACACAACAATAATGGCTTGGTGCGTCTCGATCATTTTGTCCACCATACAGGCAATGACTTGAGTTGTCTTGCAATGATTTGACAACACGATCATCTTCCGTAGGGGTTGAAATCGTGAATTTATTCTCATGTTAATCGATGCTACCACCTTAATGTCTGAGCTATAGTAGAAAAATACATTGATTTACCTTCCAATGACTACTATACATACTTCTTACCCACAGACACCCTTCTCGCATACAACTATAAAATTAATCAAGATTCAAAGAAATTATGAAAGAAAATAGGAACAAAAAGCGCTCTCCGTCAATAGTGTCCAGGAAGAAGACATCTATTGGTGTCTGCAATCTTGCTGAATAGTAATCAATACAATGTTCGTATTCCCATGTCCATTCAAAGATGTTTTCATCCATATCTGTATGGTTGATTAAATATTCACCCGTTTACAGCCAGCATGTCATTCGTATGGTACACGTCGGGCCAACCATTGAGACGAGGACTAATGAAACAACATTCGATTGCTCTGCTATGGCTCGCATAGATAAACCAACGAAGGCCTTCTAGTTCAACCCACCGATTCTGATGGAGTTTATAGGGAGGGAGAGAAAATCTGATCCCATATGGTGCTCCTACAAAATCTATTCCGTTGACTCATACCTGGTTAAATTCCCGTCCAGATTCTGGTTAAACAGTGATATGGGGGGCACTTCCTTACTTAACATTCTGAAGGATTTTGCTTTAGATTTATAAATATAAACATCACAGAAACAAGTCAAATACAGTGCTCCTACAAAATCCAAGAATCATGTCAACCGCGAATTCCTTTGGAATAGGCGAACCCAGTCTCTCTAAGTAATCAATGTGGCTTCTCATCTTGAACACATGAGTATTAACAGAGGAGCCCTGAGCCATCTTGCTCTTGATTAATAACTTGGTGACCTTGTAGCGCTGAATACTAGCCTGCTTTCGGAACATTTCCTTAAGCGCCTTGATCATATCATAGGAATCCATGAAACTTATCTGCTTCAGAAGCTTAGGTTTCATTCCTGCTAACATCATCCAGGCTACTTCATCAGAATCGTCAATACACTTCTGATAAGTATCTTGAACGACTCTAGAAGTGATCGAAGGCGGTGGATTTGGGATGGGTGTCTCAAGGACATACAACTTTCCTTCACTCTTGAGAACAATTCTCAGAGTCCTGAACCATTCAGGGAAGTTTGTGCCATCGAACTTATCCTTCTCAAGGATAGATCGCAACTCCGTAAATTTCGAACTCATTCTACAAGTTTAATATACAATGTAAAGTTTATTATTTAAAATTCTAATTTTGTTTCATATATTATACTCCCACTATTTTTCTTCAAATCATACACCTTCAGTAGTATTGATTCGGAAACTTCAATTAAATGAGTTTTCGTAGTGGGTCAAGATCCGTATTTCATTGAGCACTAAGTGCGCTTTGGCACAACCCTTATTGCTCAATTATTTAGGTAGGAACTCTTTCCAATTGCATCATATGCAATTCTTGCCTTTTATGGAATGAGCATCATATGCCCGGTGTATTATCCCATCTTGTGCCCTGAGCCCATGTCCGACTTGCTAGCTCAGTTAAGTTTAACCATGTATAATTATCGGCGAAATGGAATCCAGCACACTCAGCTTTGGCATGACCCATGCTGGACGTCATTTCCCATGTACCTTCCTTTACAAAGACAATCCCCATATGCTCAGCTTTGACATGACCCACATGGAAGATTGTCTAAGTACCGAGGGCTTCAGTGACATGGGGGGCATTTCCTTACTTCAAATTCTGAAGGATTTTGCTTTAGATTTATAAATATAAACATCACAGAAACAAGTCAAATATGGTATGAGCCTATTCCTCACGAGCGATCATGAGATTCATAATCCTAGATCTATCTCCAGATTATAGTTGTAATCTTCAACGAACCCTTCGTTGTGTGTGTGCGAAGATCCAATGCCATCTTTCGAAGATTGCGCCAAGATCCTTGCCTTGTCATCTTGATATAATATCTTTCCTAACAACTATTGCTAGAAAAGGTAGTTTACAACTTTAGACAACTCACTGGTTGCCATAATTATAACTTTGGACAACTCACAGGTTGCCATAGATATTAAATAAAATACAAGCCTTCACACACAAGATTACATCACAGAACAATCACAGATCTAAGGCTCAAACCATATTTACATATTAAAAATTAGGGTTTCTCGCAAAATCAGCATTATTCTGTTGGGAACGGAACTATTCCGTTCTCAACGGAACTATTCCGTTGGGAACGGAGACGTGCTAAAAACTATTTCCGTGATGTTTTGAAATAATATTTCAAAACCCTAAAATTTATTATACTAGAATTTCATAAATTTTAATATATAATCGATGATTATTTCCTTAACGAACGCTCTGATACCACTGTTGGGGAACCCGTAGCCATGTACGTTACATGCGCAGCGGAACCTACGGGTTCAACCCTCCCTAGGATCATCGTTAAGGGAATAAAAGTACAAGATTAGCTATTAAAATTTATACCTCGGATCTTCCTGATCCGCGAGACGAAGAACGGATGTAGGTCTGAACTTTTCTGATGTGCAACCTTCTCCTTCCTGAAGCTCGACTCCATGAACCTTCTTGCTTCTCCTAGGGATGAAGAATGGTCGCTCGCAAGTTCTCAAGTTAGAGAACCTCTACTCGTATCCACGCGAACTTCAGACGCACGGAATAACCGGACTCGGCTAGACGAGTCCGGAAATACTTTCCAAAAATTACTCAAAACACTCTCTCTCTATTTCTATGTATGACGGCTTCTAAAGCTTGAGAATTGTGCATCTCATAGAGAGGGACTGCCCTTCTATTTCTACTAGAGAGAGAGGCGAACGATTGCTCAGTTACCATAACTAGAACTTTAATTCTGCGCCTAAGTCTCTCTATTTGAGTATTATGGGTGCCTCTAAGACTTGTATTCTGTCTAAAATAGAGTGGGATGCCCCTCTATTTATACTAGAGAGAGATGCGAAAGATTGCTCAGTTTCCATAACTGAAATCCTAAATTCTGATGCAGTTCTGTTCAGAACACAACCTGTTCCGTTCAGAACGGAACAATATTTCCAAAACTAAAACCTTGGCTGCCAAGGAGTCAACAGCTACCATATCTGTTTCGTTCAGAACGGAACCTGTTCCGTTCAGAATAATGTTGTTTTGCACAATAAACAGCTAATGTTGATTATTTCTTTTACCAATTTATACATCACATATATAACTATTTTGAGGTATTTTCTTCCCAAATGAATGGAGTTCATTGTTTGAGCGTGTAGGTTTCATTTAACGTTGGCAACAATCTTCTAAAGACCGTAAGTCATGAGTGACCTCTAGACTGGCGTCAAGACTATCCATGTTAAATGAAATGATCAACGATCACTTACCTATCTGGATAGACATTTGCTTATTGCCTTTGTTCTCTGATATATGTCTTTATCACAAGACATGGAAATTTGTCATCCTTGAGTTTGATCAATGTCTCTTTACTGATCGAGAATTAGACTGAATAAATTCAAAACAATATTAACTCTTTGTTAATCCACTTTCAGCATGGCCATGCATTTACTTCAGTCCTAGTTCATCAGGGGGCCTAGAGATATTTCCCTCGTGACGAGGGGAACAAATCCCATCTTGGTAACTCACATTCCTCTTCATGATTCAATAGATATCCAATGAAGATCTTTTCCTACCCCTCACGTGTGATGAGATTTGAAGAAAAAGTTGATAAATATGTTCTCTCTCCCGTTGGCCAAATTTTGACAGCAGAATAAAAAATCATTTTCTATCTGAATATGGGTCCAATATGCAAAATTCGCTAAGAACATCTGTTAGTCGCCAACAAAGAGAATCTTTTACAAAAAGAAATCTGACAATTGGATAAAAACTTAGAGAGATCTAAGCGTTCAATGTTGAAATTAGAGAAAAAAACATAAGTTGTTTCTGACCAACCCGTGGTAGTTTAAGGAGTTTTTCAACTACGGGAGCTATTCTAGGCATATTATTTTTTCTATCTCCTCAAGACATGCAAAATACAATAACCTATCTTTTCCTACCCCTTACGTGTGATGAGATTTGAAGAAAAAGTTGATAAATATGTTCTCTCTCCCTTTGGCCCAATCAGGACAGTAGAACAAAAAATCATTTTCTATCTAAATAAGGATCCAATATGCAAAATTCGCTAAGAACATCTGTTAGTCGAAAACAAGGCGAATATTCTACAAAAGGAAATCTGACAATTGGATAAAAACTTAGAGAGATTCAAGCGTTCAAAGTTGGAGTCAGAGAAAAAAACATAAGCTGTTTCTGACCAACCCGTGGTAATTTAAAGCTGATATTTATAAGGCTTTTGATACTGTTAGTTGGGATTTTATTAATGCTATTCTCCAAGTAAGAGGTTTTAGTAATAAATGGAGGACTTGGATAAGAAATGCCATTTTAAGTGGCTCAACAAGAATTATTTTAAATGGAGTATCCGGAAAAAATGTACACTTAAAAAGGGGTGTTGACAAGGAGATTCTTTATCACCATACCTATTTATTATAGTTATGGATACTTTAGCGAGAATAATAGAGAAATTAGCAAATAGAAGCTTCTTTATTAGACCAGTCCCAGATATTTATATTGGGCAATTTTATGCCGACGATTCCATCTTCTTTATCCCCCCGGAGGTTGCCCAGATCAGGAGGTTTAAATCAATCTTGGAAATGTTTGGGAATATCTCAGGTTTAAAATAAATTTCGATAAGTCAGAAGTGGCTGCAATTCATGTTGATGACAATGAATTGAGTAGTCTAGCGGAGAATTTGGGATGTTCCGCGACGAATTTGCCTATGAGATATTTAGGCTTACCTTTACATTATAAAAGACCAACTAAACAGGAGTTTCGTCTGATAATAGAAAAAATTGCTAAGAGGCTTCAGGGGTGGCAAAAAAGTTTTCTTTCGATAGGAGGGAGATTGGTACTTATCAACTCAGTGCTGACTACTATTCCCGTTTATTATCTCTCAGTTTTCTCTTTTCCAAAATGGGTGATAAAAGAAATTGTTAAAATAAGAAGAAATTTCCTGTTGAAAGGAAATAAAGAATCGGGTTATAGTCTACTTTCTTGGAAGAAAGCTTGTAGACCGAAAGAAGTAGGAGGTTTGGGCATAATTGATCTAGAATTATTTAAAAAAGCGCTTATGACCAAATGGTTATGGAAATATTTTCAAGAAAACGGATCTAATTGGCAAAGGCTAGTATAAGTCCTATACAGTTTGCAAATCCGGATGAAAAGAGGAATTCAACCCAAGATTCCTTCTTCTGGAATGATGTCTGCAAACTATTGAATTTCTTTTTTGCTAGCACAGAATTTGCTATTGGGGATGGACAAATGATCAATTTCTAGGATTCAAATTGGAGTGACGGAAGACTCAAATTTGCACTACCATCCCTATATTCTTTCTCCCAACAACGAAATGGTACATTGACGGAATTTTATCAGTGTGTTCAAGAAACAAATCTTGCAAGAGCTTTGCACGTAAGAAACCCATTATCAAACAAGGCAATGCAAGAGTTATTAGAAATGCAAATTAAAATCAATTCCGTGAATCTCGTAGCGTCAGGAGATTCAATTAAATGGAAATGGGAACACACAGGCCGTTTTACTACCAGAAATGCTTACAAAGTGCTATCTAGAGGTTCTCATTCTGGTAATTTATTGAAGAATGTTTGGAAAATAAGAGCACCATTGAGAATGCAAATATTTATTTGGTTAGCACAACAGAATAAAATTTTGACAGTCGATAATCTATTAAAAAGAAGTTGGTCCATAGTTAATCGATGTGCACTTTGTAAAAGGGAAAACGAATCGGTAGAACATTTGTTTAACCTTTGTCCCTTTACAGCCCGATTCTGGGAAATTGTAGCACAACTACTGAACCAGGAGTTGAGCACATCACAAAATCATGTGGTTGTATTACAACAAATTTTTGATGGAGGAGATTCAATGAAGCTAAAACAATTATTAATATTCTTCTTCTTTAGAATTTGGCGGGAGAGATGCAATGCTGATTCTACAGACTCGAAGAGACTTTATTGAAGCTACTTCCTAATATTTTTTTCTTAGTTTCTCTTTCTTTTCTTTCCTTTGTTTTTTCTTTCTTCTTTGGTAGTTTTTGGTGAATTTGTATAGTTTTCTTTTCTTCTTTTTGTAAATGATTTTGTAAATAATTTTTATTCTAATAAAAATTGGACGCAGGACTTGTGAGTCTGCTCCAAATATTCAAAAAAAAAAAATATCAGGATATGTGCCATACCATTTGAAGATGCTGGTAACCCTAGATGTCTCTCCCCTATAAAAGAGACCCTTCACGAGACGGCAAAAGGGGGATTAAATTCAGAGAGAAATCTACTTCAAAGATAAAGAGAGATAGGTTGTTAGTCGCATGTGGTTACAGCCTGCGACTATGGACATAGATTTAGATAGAGAGATACTTTCATTCTGATCCTCTATGTATGTTGCTTTTAGTTATTTTACTATATACTGTAACTAACTTTGCCCCGTAGGACGCGGTGTTAGTAGTTTAATTAATTTATTGTTTCATTAAGTTGTTTCTCCTTATTCATTATTGTTATTTGATGTGATTTTGTTTGCGCATCACATCTTTTGATAATTAGGTAAGTAGGCGAAATACCGATAGGAGAAGTCGAAAGTCAGACCCGCAATCAACACTTAGACCGATGAGGCATGATTGCAGCCGGGAAGTCCGAGGGGGCTAGGGAACGTCACAGATCTCAAAGAGCTCATAACTTGGTTGGCCATCCCAAGAGTCCGAGTATAGTGGTTTTCTGCGACGGCCGATTTCGCGATAACAAGGTGGATCCTACTCATCAGCATTAACAAGAATGATAAGGAGAAGCAACCCAAAGTAGTAAATGGAGCAATAAATGAAACTATCTAGCCCTAGACTGCTCTCTACCAAACAAACAACAGATCACCCCCACACAAGGACTGACAACGCTAGCGCGGTCCTTTTACTTATTTTCTTTATTTTCATTTGTTTTATTTACTTTCTCTCAACTAACCAGCCAAATAATAGATTTAGTTTGAATTACTCACTAAAATCCTAGTCCGGTACTCCAGCTTAGCCTCCCTGTGGATCGACACCCTAGCTTGATACAACGCGAGATCGTAAGGGCGACCAACCAAGCAATCAGAGGTCTATAAATATCGAATTGGCTCCTGATTTATATCTATATATACATCCGTCAAAACTCTCTTCTGGCGTCGTTGCTGGGAAGGCCCGATTTAATATTGGATTTTTCTTTTTGTGACTTCAGGAAGAGATGCTGGCCGATATGTACTTGAGCTATTCCCTACGACATCAAAAGAGATATCTACCAGTCACACCCAAAATAAATCACGTAAAGAAGGAAGCCAAGCGTGAACGCGATACAAATCACGATGGCAAAAAGCACTCAATCAGAAGTCGCGGATGAACGAACGAATGATGGATCAAGATAAAATACCGGACGGCAGGATCAGACGAATTAACCCATACCACCGAACAAGAACACACCTATATCACTGATTCTTGACGAGCCACCACTTAATCCTAATCCTCATGATAGGCCGAACAACCTGCGACAACCAATGTGAAAGACACTGCATGATTATCCTTCACCAGGCGCGATCGTTCCATAGTCGAGCATCGTAGAACCAACAGTATGTTCGAACACATTCGAGCTCAAGTCTTCTCTAGACAGTATAATTCAACAGAGCAAATTCGGAGGTTTACCCTCCGAAGATCTGAATCTGTACTTATTAGTATTTCAGGAATATTGTGATACCCTGAAACTAAACGAAGTTACCCTAGACACGATCAGATTATGATTGTTCTCATTCTCACTTAGAGATAAAATGACAGCATGGCTTTATGCACTTCTAAGAGATTCGATCGGCAACTGGAACCAACTGACCTAGATTTTTCCCATCCGCTAATTCCCGCCGAGCAAAACAACACACTTACGAGGCCAGATCAAAAATTTCAGCCACACCTTCAGAATCATTGTACGAGACTTGGGAGCGATACAAGGGCATGAGAATCATTGTACGAGACTTGGGAGCGATACAAGGCATGATATGATTTTGCCCGCACCATGGAGTGGAACAATGGTACCAATTTGATTTCAATTCTACATTCTTTCAGTCAAAAACTTAGTTATCTTCTATTTTAATTGAAATATTTCATAATCAAAGCCACAAACTAGAGAAAAAGGAGGGGATATGCTGATGTGGCAATTTATGACGATGCAGTCCATTGGGCCATTTGTCTGTAATTATATATATATATATATATATATATATATATATATATATATATATATATATATATATATATATATATATATATATATATATTTTGAGTGTTTATTACCACTCGCTAAGTTATGCGGAGCAGAACGGAATTAAATCTCTTTTTGTGCACGTGCCTCTCTCTTTGTGACGATTAAGGAAGAAATTCAGATGCAATTTGTTACATCAATTTTGGATATGCTTTCATAAAATAATTTCTTTAAAACCCTTTAATGTTGAGTTTCTTGATTAACCTAATTTTGTCTTAAATTAGGTTATACTTGTATTTGTTTGTTTGAAGACAGAGTAATCATAATAATAATGCAAATTTGTATTTTAGATTTAACTCTTTTAGTTCTTTTCATTTAATTATTCATTTCAGAGTTTTTTCTCTTTTGTTGTGCTACTAATTTTCCAACCATAAATTAATAATTAAAGTCCGGGATATGTGCTTTGCACGTGCGAACTATTTAACAATACATAATTAGGTTTATTATTGTGTTATAGTTGTGAGCAAATGTAGATTCAACTCTATTGCTTTATTCTGATTTCAAATTGATCAAATGTTATGATAACTAGATTTCTATAAGGTAGTAATATTCGCAAACATTTCGTATAAAACAAAATATCTACATAAGGTATTTGTCAAAATGCTATCCGGCCCACCTCAAAAGTACTACATTATACCCCCGTCTGTTTTATACTCCGGGGCATCCAATTGCCTCTCTAACGTTAACCTGCTATATAGAATACAATCAAAACATAGTCCAATTAAGTCCAATTACGTAACTAAGGAATTTTTTTAATATTATTCAATAAAACAAACTATAATGAAAGACAATTTATTACCCTTAACATTAAATATAATCAGCAGTATATACATTGTTGCTCCTAATATTCTTTCCCCTATATCATTGTTGTTCGAAGCCATCTGAGCATCACGTAGTCCTGTTGACACCATATGGTAAATCTAGAGTTTATGATTGTTTGAGGTTCAGTGTTATGGGGTTGAAATGATTAGTTCTATGGGTGGTGGCTTGGTTTGAGGATTGATATGAGTGGTAAGACCGTATTCAAGAACGATCAGTTCAACTTGAGATCTCCAGATAATTTGTGCCATCAAGTTGCGAATCTGATTTGTGAAAGTAAAAATCTTTTTCAGTGGTGGTCGTGTCTTGATCACGAGTAAAGAAGAAGAAAACAAGAGAAATACGACTTTATAATGATGAACCCAGCAAAATCAAATTAGCTAAACAACTTTCTGACTTGTTCTTTTCTTCTCTGATTACTGATTATTGTTGAGCAATTCTGGAGTTGAGGCCCCCTAATTTACATGATGCTCCTCCAAATTGCCCCGGCAATTTCAGTCTGAATCAGAGGCTGAATCATGCAATTTCATATCTGAATAGGCTGAATCAGTCGCAACTGACTGAAAATTGCCTTTTCTTGAGCTGATTAAATGTTCTCGATCCTTTCATGATTGAATAATATAATATACTAAATATAATAATATAAATGAATGATTGAATGTAATAAAACATGAACTAACGGCATTACATTGTTAGTATATACTATATAACAACACCCTATCAATATACCAACATTTCTTGTCTAATGAACGAAGCAACATACCATAATAAACTTCTAATTTCATTTACAATAAGACCCACATAAATGGCCACATTTAATCAAACACTAACTTTTTATCAGCCAACATTTCAGTCAGGGTTTCAGCAGCTAATAAGACGAGCTCAACCATTTCCATGCTGGCAGTAGAGATAGGATCCGACTTCTCAGATCGTGCCACATCAGCCGAATCCAATGGCTCACATAAACTCTCATATATTATTGCATCATCAGATGAATTTCCTGACCAGCTAATTGGAAGAACACTTCCAAGAGCTGTTTTAATTAGGTTTGATTCTGTTATTACACTCTTTAATGATTCATATGTGCTGTCTATAGAGCTTGTATTTGATTTTAAATCATCTTGTGCCTGTAAGAGGATAGAGTTAGTAAGATTAGTTGATTTTTTTTTTCCTTCGATAAAATTTGTATATTTAATAATAAGTTATTATTTTTTAACCTTCATAAGTATAATATGAAGCCTACGAATAGAAGAAATGACACGTTCCATGTTTGCCATGCTCTCTCGAAGGGTAGCATTTTCAACTTTCAATCTTCGGTTTAATGAAGAAGAAAATAAATAAATATTTTTGGATAAATAAATATTTTTTCACAACATAACGATGGACATTAAAATAAAATATGAAACAATATACCTTGCAAGGTCCACAGAATATTCCTTTGTTTTGCCACTTTCATGTATATTATTTTCATCACTTACATTACCAATCCACTTATTCAAGTAAGTTCTTTTCAAAATACTCTTCAGTTTTCCTTCATGATGAGTACCAGTTCTTTTGATAGTTTCACCAGCCAATGTACAGCTGACAGGTGTTGGATTTTGGTTAATGTGCCTAAAGTAGAGACATAAAATGAGAAAAACATGAAGAGCCAAAGAATATTTGTAAAAATTCAGGAAAAAAGTAAACAAATAATATACTCTTGCAATAATCGATTTTCTTGCTTTAATTTTGCCAATTCCATGAGTGCTTTTACCTTCTCATTGGTTACCTTTATACAAAAAGAAAGTCATCATCCACTTTTATAATGAAAAATAAAGAGTAAAAGAAGAATTCAAATTAAACCTGAGATAAGTTTTTTTGTATATCTTCAATTTTCTTAAGAAGAGCTGCATTCATGTTCCTCTCATGTAAATGTCTCTCTTCTTGCTGAGAGAGTAATAATAGTGACGAAACCTGCATCAAATATTATAATAGCTTGATTATTATTTTATTGGAGAAGAAATAACCAATAGTTTGGGTTCGAAATTCTTTTTTTGTTTTTTGGGAAAAGTTCACTTTTGGACATTTAACTCTCAAATCCTAATTTTGGTCAATTAAATCTCTCTATCTGTTAAACGATGACAAATTAATTTTTGTCAATTCAATTAAAACTCTCCTAAATTAATTTGTTCCATTATATTTTTCCCTACCTCATTGAGAATTGCAAAAAAAAAAAAAAACAACTCTCTGTTCTTCACAAATTAGAAAATAGACTTTCATGCTAGATTAGAGTTAACACCGTCAATTCTCAAATCTAATCCACTTCAGTATCATTAAAAAGAATTCATTTCTCTTCCTTTCATTGAATTAGTGTACTGTTGAATTAGTAGACCAGCCAATGTTTAACTACTGAGGGGCTTGATTGAACAAAATTATGAGCTACAAGGGCCAATTGAACAAAATGAGAGTTAAGGGGCTTAATTGAACATTGGACAAGAATTGAGGGGGCCAAAAGTGCCCATTTCCTTGGTAATTATAACAAAATTACCTTTTCTTGTAAAGCTTGAGCAAGTGCCTTTGACATGTCCATATTCTCATCTGAGATACCCAACAGAATATTAGAACTCTGCATGAAAAATTAAAAAAGAATATAGGAAAAATCATAGTACTGTTCTAGAATGAGGTAATACTACAAAAAAGAATAATATATGTATATATACCTGAGCTACATCTCTAGAACTAATATCAGAACTAATATGCACATCTTTATATTTCATATCATCATTTTGGGGTTCATCAATAAATAGAATATCGGATTCGCCTTTCACTTGAGTTCGATTTAACTTGTCAAGAAATTCATTTAAATTGGCCTTTATATGTGATTCTTCCTCTTCCAATATATTCATTATTTCAATCCTCATGTTAGCACAAAATTCTCGCAAACTTCTGAATTTATTGCTAATCAAATCCTCATATAATTTCTGCAAACCGAATTCAAAATTTTCGATTCAATTATTTTTTTATCTTAAAATATAGATCAAAACTTAAGTCGTAATTTTCCAGAAATAATTTATTTATTTTCTCACTTGTCTTTTCTCCAGAGACCGTACATTTCTTCTAAAATGGTGTTCGATTTCTAGGCCCTGTTAGTCAAGAATATAATTAATTTTATTAAGCAAACAAATAATTTCTCAGGTATTTTATTTCTCCTACTAAAAAATGTTATTACCATTACCATCCTCAAATTGCTTTGGAGCTTATCTATTGCATTTTTAAGGGCATCTCTCTCATCTTCTAATGATGCCTATATATATATATAATATATTAAAATTATGCTTTTGGACATTAATGTTACATGCATATTAAGAAGAATTAGGATAATTCGAAATGGAAAAAGGAATATAAGTTTACAATGTACTTGGAGGTAGAGGTTTCGCTGTCTTCACTATACATCCAATTATTATAAGAATCATTTAGAAGGCAAATACACTTCTCTTCTAAACTTGTTTCTAATGATGACTCCATTTCTTTCTCACGTATTTCATAAAATTTCATAACAACCTAAAAAAGGAATGAAGAACTAAAAATTGAGGATTTCAGTAATCTTTGAAGATGAATATAAGTAGATAAAGGATAGGAAATGTACTTTAGCGAAGGGGTCCATTTGATTCTTTAAGCCGTTTAATTCAGCTTGCAATTTTTGGTTTAAATTCTTCTCATTTAAGTATAGGGATTGAAGTTCCTCCATTCTGCAAATTGCATAAAAAAGAAGGAATTTGCATATTTTTTTAATGATAATTTTAAAGACTTACTGCAATATATATCAAAAAAATTACCTCTCCTCTATTACTATTAGTTTTGTTGATGCAATTTCTTCTTTTCCTTTGGCCTTCTCACACTACAAAAGAAACAAAATGAGTTCAGAATCTAATAGTATGTAAAACTACTTTGAATTTATAAATAAATTATAAAAATGAACCTCCATTAGTGACTGATCTCTTTCAGCAAATGCAGCTGCCACACAATTCTGGAAAAATTTCACCTGCTTGTCTGCCTCTTTATTCTGTTTTCAAAACTTCTAAAATCAAATGTTTTATTTTTAATTTTCATTTACAATTTAGATTCATTTAGTGAAGAAAGCAGTGTATGATACCTTCACTAGTTCAGCACTATGCAAATCAGCCAGCTGGCTCTGGAAAGCAAAATAAAAATAAAAAATAGAAATAAAATTACAAAAATATATATGAATTTATATAGTATAGATGAAGAGCACGATATGAACTTTAATTCGATAAGCTTCAGTAAGCTCCTCTTGAAGATTATACTTGTCTCTCAAGCAAGCAGCAAGTCTTTTCTGAAGGGTTTCAATATCTTTCTCCAAATTAGCTGTCCTGAATTAATACTAACACAGCTTTAATTCAATTGATAATTTGAATATATTATTTAATGGTCAAGAAAGATATTAGATTAAATTAAAACCTTTGAAAATGCATTTGAGTTGCGAAAGAGAGATAGGCAGGTCCTGCTTGTTGAATGCATAACTGTTCTATATCTTTTCTGAGCTCATCACGTTCTATTAAAATTAGAGGGAAAGTAAATTATACTACTAAAACCTTTGTTTTCATGAGGATTGCTAAAAATTAAGAACACAATTACCACGTTGGAGTTGTTCCACTCGAAGGGTCAAAGCTTCTATATCCACATCATTCCCTTTTACATCCATATCTTTAGAAAAACAACTTTAGAAAAAGAGACTGTGGAGGGTCCACGAGTGCTGTCGGCGGAGGAGTAGTTACGCAAGGCGATGGGAAGAAGAAAGGGGAAGCTCCGCCCAGATCTGGCAAAGATGAAGTGAGAGTTGAGGAATGGATTTCGAGCGAGGAGGAAGAAGGTGAGTTTCGTGCGAGGTCTGAAGGGAGAGGAATCCAGAAGAGCGTAGAATTTGAGGAGAATGGAGTATGGAGATGGATCGATAACTAGAACTCCAGTTCCTGTTTCTGCTTTAAATTCACTGCAGACCAACTGTTACTGTTACGAACCCACTGATTGAAGCTGCAAATACCAAAATTAACCCAATTATTAATCTCCCTAGGCCCTGTTTGGCAGCCGAATAAGATGAGGATATTTTTTCTAGAGTTGAGGTCTTATTCCACCTTGAGTGTTGTTTGGCAAAGTGACAAAGATAAGAAATGAGATAATATAGAATTTAAAATGAGATAATTATATAATGACCAAAATGGCCTTTGTTATTATAATATATGATGAGAATGGATATTATAATAATATACTTAATCCTGGCGGTCCCCTTCCAGGAGAGTGAGCCACGTCATCATTTTTTTCTCTTCCATTGGATTAAAAAGGATTTTTTTTTCGTCCGTCCGATTAATATCTTATATTTCAATTCTCTCTCTCTCTGTCTCCTTTCTCCCTTCTCCGCCTCTTTTCTCATCTGCTCTCTCTCTCTCTCTCTCGACATCGCAACAGGAAGCACTTTGCGCCATTGCCATCTCTCTCTCGCTCCGCTGACCGTACATGGAATTGTGAATTTCTTCCTAGATTTCTCCATTTTCTATTCGCCGAGTTCTTCCGCCTCTGAGCTTCTCTCACAGCACAAAAAAGTTGGAGAGCTCGATTGTGATGGGAGAGTGACTCGATTGGGCTGAATCCAGTCACACGTTCAACATCACTGCCCCTCGGCTTCAAGCTTCAGGTCTTCAAAACCCTAGCTCATTTTTTTTATATTTCTCTTTTTTTATTTGTAGATGGTGAACAAAAACTGTGCAAAACAATGCTGCGATTTGGGGATAGGTGATAAATTGGTATCCTTATTTCGGTGATTGATAAAGTTCATTCAATTTTTTATTGGGTGGATTATGCTATGATTTGTGAACCAGATAAAAAAAAAACAGATAAAGAAAAAGCTATATGTGTTTTGATTTTTAATCAATAAATTTTCGAGAAGCAATGATTTGGTATCTGCATGTAAGGTGTTCGATGAATTGTCTAAAAGCTTAATTATCTAGACTCAAATGATTACTCGCTATAGCCAAAAAGGATTTGAAAAGAAGCAATTAACCTATTAATGGGCATGTTACTAGATGGTAAATTTGAACTGGACAGATTTACCATATGTAATATGATATCAGCATGTACTTCTGCCTTCTCTCTTTTTCTCTCTTGCATTTAGCTTGGCTGTGTGTGCGCTCTCTAAAAATCAATCAATTAGTGAATGACTCATGCTGAGTGTCATACCAATTTTCCCTAATTTATACTGTCTTCTTCCCCTTCTATGTCTGATTTTAATTGGGTTTCCATTTAACCGAGCATGATTCCCTGAATCCAACCTTTGGAGATGCGTGTCCACCATATTGATACAAAGACCTCGCTTGACATATCTTGATTTTTGTAGCTTTTCTATTATTTAGGTTTGCAAGCAAAGTAATTGTATTGATTTATTCATGTGTTGATATTTCAAAACTTATTATTTTCGTGTTTGTGGTGAATGCAGGAGAGGAGTGGAGATGGGAAAGCTTAGTCCCGCCATTCAAGAGGAGCGGTTCTCTACGTTTTTTCCTCATCTCAACTCACAAGTGCAACACCAGATCAGTTTGGCTCTTCCATTGGCTTTTCTTCAACGTGATGAATAAAAGCAGTTCTGCATTTCTTAAAACTAAGGTGTGGGAGAGGATTTAACTTGAGAAATCCAGTCAATGAAAGGCGTTAGTTTGTGTTCTAATTAATTATATTTTGATTTTACTACTAACTAAAAAAAAAGTAGTTGCTCTTGGGTGTTATTGAAATTTCGAGGAACTTTAGGGGTTTATTGAAAATTACCTCACTTATTCAGCATATCATCAGTTCAATTATGTACATCCAAAGTCCAAACACTGGACTTCTTTTGATTGAACCTAATCTCTATTATTATCACAATTTCAAAGAGGTCCAGTTTATAGTTTTCTTAGCATTTGTTTCAGGGACTTAAGAGTTGATTCCTTCCAGTAACATAACTTAGTTCAATTTATGATTATTTCCGTCAATTTTGTGTGGTTTTATTTGATTTTAGAGCAAGTCAGGAGGGGTGACTTGGGATTAGAACTCATGTATTTATTGTGATGAAGGTTAGGATCGGATAAACTATTAAATTATTTCTCATTTTTGTTTTTCTTGCTTAAAAATCGTTTTTAGCTTTTATATATTAATTAATGAAATTGATTATTATGTGCTATGGCCTGACAGGTTTAAAAGCGGGCACCAAAGCAAAAATAAGAAAATCATGAAAAAAGCGCTCACTACTTAAATTAGTAGAAATTACAAAACTATTGTTATTATCGAATGATTTACTAATTTCAGTTTTGTGCAGAAATTGTCCATCGTAATTCATATTGTACTTCTATTATTGCCAGTCCCTTGGACTTGAAGGTAACACTGATTATTCTTATCTTAAGAACTTTTCTGCAACCTAATTATTGAAGAAGGTATTAATATTATTATTTCACCTTTTATATTTATAATTTTGATCATAATGGCTTAATTATAAATTAATATTGAATGAATTATTCACAAACACAGGCTCTCAAATATGACTGTATTTGAGTGGACTTAGCAAAAATACCCTCAGATCGGTGGTGGCAGTACATGTCCAAGAGTAAATTTACTTTTTCTAATAATTCTAAATTTCTTTTTAATGACAATATTGTATATTCTTTTTTTTCTAATAGTTCTTATTTTCCTTTTTGTAATAATGTTGTAATTTTTTTTTTCTAATAGTTTATTTTTCCTTTGAGCAGTTGACAACTCGAAAAATTTGGCTCTGTTTGATGAATAGACTGAAAAAGCTGCAGGTTACATTCTGTTCTTTTACTTCATTTGTTTTTTTATTTATTAATACTAAGCTAATTTTTTTTTCTTAAATTTAGTTGTGGCAAGAGATAAAAGATAGATTCGCAGGTGGTGCACTTGAAGGAGCAAGAGAAACGATTATTCACATTCACACTAAGAATTCCCGCTGAAGGCATTTGAAGATTCCCTCTCATCGGTATTCCATTGTCCTATTTTCCTTCAGTTCACTTCCAGGTTCCTCAATTGACGGAGAAAATTGCTCCTCTTTCTTTTCCACCTCTATCCCTGTAAGTTTTTCACTATTGTTTTGTGATCTCAAATTAGAGAATTAAAATCAATATTACTTATGAGATAATGAATCGGTATGTTTGTAAATTGTAATAGGTCTCTAAAAATTTGGGACATTTTTAAGACAAATCAGCTCCCAAGATACATCAAATTGATCTCACTGCCATCAGCTCTTTTCGGTCTTAATATTTTTGAACTTATATGTTGTATGGAGTTTATATTTCTATCAATACTTTGGCATGGGCATTTGTCAATCTTAAAACTTCATGTTTTATTCAATTTTTTACATATAAATGCTATGTATTGTTATAAAACTGAGATATAAATATTGTTGTCGTAATCTAATGTAAAATGGTGCTTTGCATAATGCTTTAAAATTTCGCGCAAACCGCGTAGGTTCTGCTAGTGTTAATTAATATTAGTAATATACCAAAGCAATATAAATACACAATAAATTAAGATTTAAATTTATCTTATTAAATTTAATTATTATGTTATTATTAATTATTAGGTCATTTTTTGTGGTTTTATAAAAATAAATACAAATTTCTTTTTATTTAATGTATTAGATTTCAATTTTTGTGATTTTGTAAAAACAACAAACGCAAGTTTTTTATGCATTACACTTCAATTTTTTATGCATATTATACAAAATTAAAGTCTAATACATGAAAAAAACACAATTTTGTATTGTTTTTCACAAAATCACAAAAATTAAAATCTAATACATGGAAAAAAAAACTCCATTGTTATTGATTTTCACAATACCAAAAAAATCGAATTGAGGTGCAATCCATGGAAAAAAATAATATTTTGTTATTTTCACAAATTCTCAAAATATGAAGTCTAATACATGGAAAAAACACAATTTTGCATTGTTTTTCACAAAACCATGAAAATTAAAATCTAATATATGCAAAAAACTCCATTGTTATTGATTTTCATAATACCAAAAAAAATCGAATTGAGGTACAATACATGGAAAAAAATAATATTTTGTTATTTTCACAAAACCACAAAATAAGAAGTCTAATACATGGAAAAAGCACAATTTTGTACTGTTTTTCACTAAACCACGAAAATTAAAATCTAATACATGGAAAAAACTTCATTTTTATTGATTTTCATAATACCAAAAAATCGAATTGCGGTGTAATACATGGACAAAAACAATCTTTTGATATTTTCACAAAATCACAAAAATTAAAGTCTAATACATGGAAAAAACAAAATTCGTATTGTTTTTCACAAAACCACAAAAATTAAAATCTAATACATGGAAAATACTCCATTGTTAATTATTTTCTCAATACCAAAAAAATGAAATTGAGATACAATACATGGAAAGAAATAATATTAGGTTATTTTCACAAAACCACAAAAATAGAAGTCTAATACATGGAAAAAACACAATTTCGTATTTTTTTTTCAAAAAACCACAAAAATTAAAATCTAATACATGAAAAAAAGTCCATTGTTATCGATTTCCAGAATACAAAAAAAATCGAATTGCGGTACAATCCATGGGAAAAAATAATATTTTGTTATTTTCACAAAACCGTAAAATAAGAAGTCTAATACATGGAAAAAACACAATTCTGCATTGTTTTTCATAAAACAACAAAAATTAAAATCTAATAGATGGAAAAAACTCCTTTGTTATTGATTTTCACAGTGCCAAAAAATCGAATTGAGGTGCAAAAGAAGGAAAAAAAAAAGCTTTTGATATTTTGACATATCCACAAAAATTGTTGTCTAATACATGGAAAAAACAAAATTTGTATTGTTTTTCACAAAATCACAAAAATTAAAATCTAATACATGGAAAATACTCCATTGTTAATGATTTTCACATGGTAAGAAATAATATTAGGTTATTTTCACAAAACCACAAAAATTGATGTCTAATATATGGAAAAAAACACAATTTCGTATTGTTTTTAGTTTCTAGGAATATAATATTGGATATTATGATTTTCTAGAGTTTCGAAAAATAGTTTTTCGAAATCTGTTTTGGAAACGGAACTAAAACTAAAGGAAAATGAATTTCCAACACGTCTCCGTTGAGAACGGAGTAACGCAGGAAATTCATGAATTTTTCAGCGCATGTTCCACCATAGCCATGTATGTTACATGCGCAGCGGAACCTATGGATTCAACCCGCCCTGTTAATGATTTTCACAATCCCAAAAAAATGGAATTCAGGTACAATACATGAAAAGAAATAATTAGGTTATTTTGACAAAACCACAAAACTTGATGTCTAATATATCGAAAAAACACAATTTCGTATTGTTTTTCACAAAACCACAAAAATTAAAATCTAATACACGGAAAACACTCCATTGTTATTGATTTTCACAATACCAAAAAAATCGAATTGAGGTACAATACATGGAAAGATATAATATTTTGTTATTTTCACAAAATCGCAAAATAACAAGTCTAATTCATGGAAAAAACAGAATTTTGTATTGTTTTTCACAAAACCACAAAAATTAAAATCGAATACTTGGAAAAAACTCCATTGTTATTGACTTTCATAATACCAAAAAAAATCGAATTGAGGTACAATACATGGAAAAAAATAATATTTTGTTATTTTCACAAAACCGCAAAATAAGAAGTCTGATACATGGAAAAAACACATTTTTGTACGGTTTTTCACTAAACCATGAAAATTAAAATCTAATACATCGAAAAAACATCATTGCTATTGATTTTCACAATACCAAAAAATCGAATTGCGGTGTAATAAATGGACAAAAACAATCTTTTGATATTTTCACAAAATCGCAAAATAACAAGTCTAATACATGGAAAAAACATAATTTTGTATTGTTTTTCACAAAACCACAAAAATTAAAATCTAATATATGGAAAATACTCCATTGTTAACGATTTTTACAATACCAAAAAAATGAAATTGAGGTACAATAAATGGAAAGAAATAATATTAGGTTATTGCCACAAAACCACGAAATTAGAAGTCTAATAGATGGAAAAAACACAATTTTGTATTGTTTTTCACAAAACCACAAAAATTAAAATCTAATGCATGGAAAAAAGTCCATTGTTATTGATTTCCACAATACCAAAAAAATGGAATTGCGGTGCAATACGTGGGAAAAAATAACATTTTGTTATTTTCACAAAACCGCAAAATAAGAAGTCTAATACATGGAAAAAAACACAATTTTGCATTGTTTTTCATAAAACCACGAAAATAAAAATCTAATAGATGGAAAAAAACTCCATTGTTATTGATTTTCACAATGCCAAAAAATCGAATTGAGGTGCAATACAAGGAAAAAAGCAATCTTTTGATATTTTTCAAAAATTGATGTCTAATACATGGAAAAAATAAAATTTGTATTGTTTTTCACAAAATCACAAAAATTAAAATCTAATACATGGAAAAAACTCCATTGTTATTGACTTTCATAATACCAAAAAAAATTGAATTGAGGTACAATACATGGAAAAAAATAATATTAGGTTATTTTGACACAACCACAAAAATGGAAGTCTAATACATGGAAAAAACACAATTTTGCATTGTTTTTCATAAAACCACGAAAATTAAAATCTAATAGACGGAAAAAACTCCATTGTTATTGATTTTCACATTGCCAAAAAATCGAATTGAGGTGCAATAGAAGGAAAAAAGCAATCTTTTGATATTTTCACATAAACACAAAAATTGATGTCTAATACATGGAAAAAATAAAATTTGTATTGTTTTTCACAAAACCACAAAAATTAAAATCTAATACATGAAAAATACTCCAGTGTTAATGATTTTCACAATCCCAAAAAAATGGAATTGAGGTACAATACGTGGAAATAAATAATATTAGGTTATTTTCACAAAACCACAAAAATTGATGTCTAATATATGGAAAGAACACAATTTCATATTGTATTTCACAAAATCACAAAAATTAAAATCTAATACATGGAAAACACTCCATTGTTATTGATTTTCGCAATACCAAAAAAATCGAATTGAGGTACAATACATGGAAAGATATAATATTTTGTTATTTTCACAAAATCGCAAAATAACAAGTCTAATACATGGAAAAAACAGAATTTTGTATTGTTTTTCACAAATCCACAAAAATTAAAATCGAATAAATGGAAAAAACTCCATTGTTATTGATTTTCATAATACCAAAAAAAATCGAATTGAGGTACAATACATGGAAAAAAATCATATTTTGTTATTTTCACAAAACCGCAAAATAAGAAGTCTGATACATGGAAAAAACACATTTTTGTACTGTTTTTCACTAAAGCACGAAAATTCAAATCTAATACATGGAAAAAATATCATTGTTATTGATTTTCACAATACCAAAATATCGAATTGCGGCGTAATACATGGACAAAAACAATCTTTTGATATTTTCAGAAAATCACAAAATAACAAATCTAAAACATGGAAGAAACAAAATTTTGTATTGTTTTTCACAAAACCACAAAAATTAAAATCTAATACATGAAAAATACTCCATTGTTAATGATTTTCACAATACCAAAAAAATGAAATTGAGGTACAATAAATGGAAAGAAATAATAGTAGGTTGTTGTCACAAAACCACGAAAATAGAACTCTAATACATGGAAAAAACACAATTTTGTATTGTTTTTCACAAAACCACAAAAATTAAAATCAAATGCATGGAAAAAAGTCCATTGTTATTGATTTTCACAATACCAAAAAAATCGAATTGAGGTATAATACGTGGGAGAAAATAACATTTTGTTATTTTCACAAAACCGCAAAATAAGAATGCTAATACTTGGAAAAAAAACACAATTTTGCATTGTTTTTCATAAAACCACGAAAATTAAAATTTAATAGATGGAAAAAACTCCGTTGTTATTGATTTTCACAATGCCAAAAAATCGAATTGAGGTGCAATGCAAGCAAAAAAGCAATATTTTGATATTTTCACATAACCACAAAAATTGATGTCTAATACATGGAAAAATAAAATTTGTATTGTTTTTCACAAAACCACAAAAATTAAAATCTAATACATGGAGAATACTCCATTGTTAATTATTTTCACAATCCCAAAAAAATGGAATTGAGGTACAATACATGGAAATAAATAATATTAGGATATTTTCACAAAACCACAAAAATTGATGTCTAATATATGGAAAGAACACAATTTCGTATTGTATTTCACAAAATCACAAAAATTAAAATCTAATACATGGAAAGCACTCCATTGTTATTGACTTTCGCAATACCAAAAAAATCGAATTGAGGTACAATACATGGAATGATATAATATTTTGTTATTTTTACAAAATCGCAAAATAACAAGTCTAATACAAGGAAAAAACAGAATTTTGTATTGTTTTTCACAATTCCACAAAAATTAAAATCGAATAAATGGAAAAAACTCCATTGTTATTGATTTTCATAATACCAAAAAAAATTGAATTGAGGTACAATACGTGGGAAAAAATAACATTTTCTTATTTTCACAAAACCGCAAAATAAGAAGTCTGATACATGGAAAAAAACACAATTTTGCATTATTTTTCATAAAATCACGAAAATTAAAATTTAATAGACGGAAAAAACTCCGTTGTTATTGATTTTCACAATGCCAAAAAATTGAATTGAGGTGCAATACATGCAGAAAAGCAATATTTTGATATTTTCACATAACCACAAAAATTGATGTCTAATACATGGAAAAAACAAAATTTGTATTGTTTTTCACAAAACCACAAAAATTAAAATCTAATACATGGAGAATACTCCATTGTTAATTATTTTCACAATCCGAAAAAAATGGAACTGAGGTACAATACATGGAATGAAATAATATTAGGTTATTTTCACAAAATCACAAAAATTAAAGTCTAATACACGGAAAAAACAAAATTCATATTGTTTTTCACAAAATCACAAGAATTAAAACCTAATACATGGAAAATACTCTATTGTTAACGATTTTCACAATACCAAAAAAATGAAATTGAGGTACAGTCCATGGAAAGAAATAATATTAGGTTATTTTCACAAAATTACAAAAAATAGAAGTCTAATACATGGAAAAAACACAATTTTGTATTGTTTTTCACAAAACCACAAAAATTAAAATCTAATACATGGAAAAAAGTCCATCGTTATTGATTTCCACAATACCAAAAAAATCGAATTGCGGTACAATAAATGGGAAAAAAATAACATTTTGTTATTTTCACAAAACCGCAAAATAAGAAGTCGGATACATGGAAAAAACACATTTTTGTAATGTTTTTCACTAAAGCACGAAAATTAAAATCTAATACATGGAAAAAATATCATTGTTATTGGTTTTCACAATACCAAAAAATCGAATTGCGGTGTAATACATGGACAAAAACAAGCTTTTGATATTTTCAGAAAATCACAAAATAACAAGTCTAATACATGGAAAAAACAAAATTTTGAATTGTTTTTCACAAAACCACAAAAACTAAAATCTAATACATGAAAAATACTCCATTGTTAAGGACTTTCACAATACCAAAAAAATGAAATTGAGATACAATAAATGGAAAGAAATAATAGTAGGTTATCGTCACAAAACCACGAAAATAGAAGTCTAATACATGGAAAAAACTCAATTTTGTATTGTTTTCACAAAACCACAAAAAATAAAATCAAATGCATGGAAAAAAGTCCATTGTTTTTGATTTCCACAATACCAAAAAAATCGAATTGCGGTACAATACGTGGGAAAAAATAACATTTTGTAATTTTCACAAAACCGCAAAATAAGAAGTCTAATACATCGAAAAAAACACAATTTTGCATTGTATTTCATAAAACCACGAAAATTAAAATTTAATAGATGGAAAAAACTCCGTTGTTATTGATTTTAACAATGCCAAGAAATCGAATTGAGGTGCAATGCAAACAAAAAAGCAATATTTTGATATTTTCACATAACCACAAAAATTGATGTCTAATACATGGAAAAAACAAAATTTGTATTGTTTTTCACGAAACCACAAAATTAAAATCTAATACATGGAGAATACTCCATTGTTAATTATTTTCACAATCCCAAAAAAATGGAATTGAGGTACAATACATGGAAATAAATAATATTAGGTTATTTTCACAAAACCACAAAAATTGATGTCTAATATATGGAAAGAACACAATTTCGTATTGTATTTCACAAAATCACAAAAATTAAAATCTAATACATGGAAAACACTCCATTGTTATTGACTTTCGCAATACCAAAAAAATCGAATTGAGGTACAATACATGGAATGATATAATATTTTGTTATTTTCACAAAATCGCAAAATAACAAGTCTAATACATGGAAAAAACAGAATTTTGTATTGTTTTTCACAAATCCACAAAAATTAAAATCGAATAAATGGAAAAAACTCCATTGTTATTGATTTTCATAATACCAAAAAAAATCGAATTGAGGTACAATACATGGAAAAAAATCATATTTTGTTATTTTCACAAAACCGCAAAATAAGAAGTCTGATACATGGAAAAAACATATTTTTGTACTGTTTTTCACTAAAGCACGAAAATTAAAATCTAATACATGGAAAAAAACATCATTGTTATTGATTTTCACAATACCAAAAGTTCGAATTGCGGTGTAATAATGGACAAAAACAATCTTTTGATATTTTCAGAAAATCACAAAGTAACAAGTCTAATACATGGAAAAAACAAAATTTTGTATTGTTTTTCACAAAACCACAAAAATTAAAATCTAATACATCGAAAATACTCCATTGTTAACGATTTTCACAATACCAAAAAAATGAAATTGAGGTACAATAAATGGAAAGAAATAATATTAGGTTATTGTCACAAAACCACGAAAATAGAAGTCTAATACATGGAAAAAACACAATTTTGTATTGTTTTTCACAGAACCACAAAAATTAAAATCAAATGCATGGAAAAAAGTCCATTGTTATTGATTTCCACAATACTAAAAAAATCGAATTGCGGTACAATACGTGGGAAAAAATAACATTTTGTATTTTCACAAAACCGCAAAATAAGAAGTGTAATACATGGAAAAAAACACAATTTTGCATTGTTTTTCATAAAACCACGAAAATTAAAATTTAATAGATGGAAAAAAGTCCGTTGTTATTGATTTTCACAATGCCAAAAAATCGAATTGAGGTGCAATACAAGCAGAAAAGCAATATTTTGATATTTTCACATAACCACAAAAATGGATGTCTAATACATGGAAAAAACAAAATTTGTATTGTTTTTCACAAAACTACAAAAATTAAAATCTAATACATGGAGAATACTCCATTGTTAATTATTTTCACAATCCGAAAAAAATGGAACTGAGGTACAATACATGGAATGAAATAATATTAGGTTATTTTCACAAAATCACAAAAATTAAAGTCTAATACACGAAAAAAACAAAATTCGTATTGTTTTTCACAAAATCACAAGAATTAAAACCTAATACATGGAAAATACTCTATTGTTAACGCTTTTCACAATACCAAAAAAATGAAATTGAGGTACAATCCATGGAAAGAAATAAAATTAGGTTATTTTCACAAAATCACAAAAAATAGAAGTCTAATACATAGAAAAAACACAATTTTGTATTGTTTTTTACAAAACCATAAAAATTAAAATCTAATACATGGAAAAAAGTCCATCGTTATTGATTTCCACAATACCAAAAAAATCGAATTGCGGTACAATACATGGGAAAAAAGTGACATTTTGTTATTTTCACAAAACCGCAAAATAAGAAGTCTAATACATGGAAAAAACACAATTTTGCATTGTTTTTCATAAAACCACGAAAATTAAAATCTAATAGATGGAAAAAACTCCATTGTTATTGATTTTCACATTGCCAAAAAATCGAATTGGTGTGCAATACAAGGAAAAAAGCAATCTTTCGATATTTTCACATAAACACAAAAATTGATGTCTAATACATGGAAAAAACAAAATTTGTATTGTTTTTCACAAAACCACATAAATTAAAATCTAATACATGGAAAATACTCCATTGTTAATGATTTTCACAATTCCAAAAAAATAAAATTCAGGTACAATACATGGAAAGAAATAGTATTAGGTAATTTTCACAAAACCACAAAAATTAATGTCTAATATATGGAAAAAACACAATTTCGTATTGTTTTTCACAAAATGAAAAAAATTAAAATCTAATACATGGAAAAAACTCCATTGTTATTGATTTTCATAATACCAAAAAACTCGAATTGAGGTTTTATACATGGAAAGAAATAATATTTTGTTATTTTCACAAAATCGCAAAATAAGAAGTCTAATACATCGAAAAAACACAATTTTGCATTGTTTTTCACAAAACCACGAAAATTAAAATCTAATAAATGGAAAAAACTCTATTGTTATTGATTTTCACACTACAAAAAAAATCGAATTGAGATACAATATATGGAAAAAAATAATATTTTGTAATTTTCACAAAACCGCAAAATATGAAGTCTAATACAGTGAAAAAAAACACAATTTTGTATTATTTTTCTCAAAACAACGAAAATAAAAATCTAATACATGGAAAAAACTCCATTGTTATAGATTTTCACAATACCAAAAAATCGAATTGAGGTGTAATGCATCGAAAAATACAATCTTTTGATATTTTCACAAAACCACAAAAATTGAAGTCTAATACATGGAAAAAACAAAATTTGTATTGTTTTTCACAAAACCACAAAAATTAAAATCTAATACAAGGAAAACACTCCAATGTTACTGATTTTCATAATACCACACGGGTTGGCCAGAAACAACTTATGTTTTTTTTTCTGACCCCAATTTTGAACGCTAGAATCACTCTAAGTTTTTATCCAATTGCTTGATTTCTTTTTGTTGAATATTTGCCTTGTTGTCAACTAACAGATGTTCTTAGCGAATTTTGCATATTGGACCTCTATTCAGATAGAAAATGATTTTTTGTTCTGCTGTCCTACCTCGGATAAGGGGAGAGAGAACATATTTATCAAGTTTTTCTTCAAATCTCATCACACGTGAGGAGTAGGAAAAGATAGGTTATTATTATTTTGCATGTCTTGAGGAGATAGAAAAAAGAATGTGCCATGAATAGCTCCTGTAGTTGAAGATCTCCTTAAATTACCACGGATTGGTCAGAATCAACTTATGTTTTTTTCTCTGACTCCAACTTTGAATGCTTGGATCTCTCTAAGTTTTTATCCAATTGCATGATTTCTTTTTGTAAAAGATTCTCTTTATTGTCGACTAACAGATGTTCTTCACGAATTTTGCATATTTGACCCATATTCAGATAGAAAATGATTTTTTGTTTTGGTGTCCATATTCCGCCAAGGGGAGAAAGAACATATTTATCTACTTTTTCTTCAAATCTCATCACACGTGAGGGGTAGGACAAGATACGTTTTTGTTATTTCGCATGTCTTGAGGAGATAGAAAAAAGAATTTGCCAAGAATAGCTCCCGCAGTTGACGAACTCGTTAAATTACCACGGGTTGGTGAGAAAAAACTTATGTTTTTTTCTCTGACTCCAATTTTGAACGCTTCGATCTCTCTAAGTTTTATCCAATTGCCAGATTTTCTTTTTGTATAAGATTCCCTTTGTTGTCGACCAACAGATGTTTATAGCGAATTTTGCATATTGGACCCATATTCAGGTAGAAAATGATTTTTTGTTCTGCTGTCCAGATTCGGCCAACGGGTGAGAGAATGTATTTATAAAATTTTTCTTCAAATCTCATTATATATGGACACCAGTAGTTGAAGAACTCTTTAAATTATCACGGGTTGGTAGAAACAGCTTATGTTTTTTTTCTCTGACCCCAACTTTGAACGCTAGAATCTCTCTATATTTTTATCCAATTGCAAGATTTCTTTTTGTAGAATATTCATCTTGTTGTTGACTAACAGATGTTCTTAGTGAATTTTGCATATTGGACGCTTATTCAGATAGGAAAATGATTTTTTGATCTGCTGTCCAGATTCGACCAACGGGAGAGAGAACGTATTTATCAATTTTTTCTTCAAATCTCATAACACGTGAGGGGTAGGAAAAGATAGGTTACTGTTATTTTGCATGTCTTGAGGAGATAGAAAAAAGAATGAGCCAACAATAGCGCCCGTAGTTAAAGAATCTTTAAATTACCACAGGTTGGTCCGAAACAGTTTATGTTTTTTTCTCTGAATCAAACTTTGAACGCTTGGATCTCTTTAAGTTTTTATCCAATTGCCATATATACTTATGTAAAATATTCTCCTCGTTGTCGACTAACAGATGTTCTTAGCGAATTTTTCATATTGGACCCATAATCAGATAGAAAATGATTTTTTGTTCTGGTGTCCATATTCGGCCAAGGGGAGAGAGAACATATTTATGAACTTTTTCTTCAAATCTCATCACACGTGAGGGGTAGGAAAAGATAGGTTTTTGTTATTTTGCATGTCTTGAGGAGATAGAAAAAACAATGTGCCAAGAATTGCTCCCGTTGTTGATGAACTCCATAAATTACGACGGGTTGGTCAGAAACAACTTATGTTTTTTTATCTGACTCCAACTTTACCCGCTTGAATCTTTCTATGTTTTTATCCAATTGCCAGATTTTCTATTTGTAAAAGATTCTCTATGTTGTCAACCAACGGGAGAGAGAACGTATTTATCAATTTTTTCTTCAAATCTCATCACACGTGAGGGATAGGAAAAGATAGGTTATTGTTATTTTGCATGTCTTGAGGAGATAGAAAAAAGAATGAGCCAAGAATAGCGCCCGTAGTTGTGGAAATCTTTAAATTACCACGGGTTGGTCAGAAACAGCTTATGCTTTTTTCTCTGAATCCAACTTTCAACGCTTGGATCTCTCCAAGTTTTTATACAATTGCCAGATTTCTTTTTGTAGAATATTCGCCTTATTGTCGACTAACAGATGTTCTTAGCGAATTTTGCATATTTGACACATATTCAGATAGAAAATGATTTTTTATTCTGGTGTCCATATTCCGCCAAGGGGAGAGAGAACATTTTCTTTAAATCTCATCACACGTGAGGGGTAGGAAAAGATAGGAAAAGAATGAGTCAAGAATAGCTCCCGTAGTTGATGAACTCGTTAAATTACCACGGGTTGGTGAGCAAAAACTTATGTTTTTTTCTCTGACACCAATTTTGAACGCTTCGATCTCTCTAAGTTTTATCCAAGTGCTAGATTTTCTTTTTGTAAAAGATTCTCTTTGTTGTCAACCGACATATGTTCATCGCGAATTTTGCATATTGGACCCATATTCAGATAAAAAATGATTTTTTGTTCTGCTGTCCAGATTCGGCCAACGGGAGAGAGAACGTATTTATAAATTTTTTCTTCAAATCTCATCACACGTGAGGGGAAGGAAATGATCGGTTATTATTATTTTGCATGTCTTGAGGAGATAGAAAAAAGAATGAGCCAAGAATAGCGCCCGTACTTGAAGAAATCCTTAAATTATCACGGGTTGGTCAGAAACAGCTCTTGTTTTTTTCTCTGACTCCAACTTTGAATGCTTGGATATCTCTTATTTTTTATCCTATTGCCAGAATTCTTTTTGTAGAATATTCGCCTTGTTGTCGACTAACAGATGTTCTTTGCGAATTTTGCATATTGGACCCTTATTCAGATAGAAAATGGTTTTTTGTTCTACTGTCCTAACTCGGCTAAGGGGAGAGAGAACATATTTATCAACTTTTTCTTCAAATCTCATCACACGTGAGGGGTAGGAAAAGATAGGTTATTATTATTTTGCATGTCTTGAGGAGATTGAAAAAAGAATGTGCCATGAATAGCTCCCGTAGTTGAAGAACTCCTTAAATTACGACGGATTGGTCAGAATCAACTTATGTTTTTTTTCTCTGACTCCAACTTTGAACGCTTGGATATCTCTTAGTTTTTATCCAATGGCCAGATTTCTTTTTGTAGAATATTCGCCTTGTTGTCGACTAACAGATGTTCTTTGCGAATTTTGCATATTGGACCCTTATTCAGATAGAAAATGATTTTTTGTTCTGCTGTCCTGATTCGGCTAAGGGGAGAGAGAACATATTTATAAACTTTTTCTTTAAATCTCATCACACGTAAGTGGTAGGAAAAGATAGGTTATTGTTATTTTGCATGTCTTTAGGAGGTAGAAAAAAGAATGTGCCAAGAATAGCTCCCGTAGTTGAAGAACTCCTTAAATTACCACGGGTTAGTCAGAAACAACTTATATTCTTTTCTCTGACTCCAACTTTGAACGCTTGGATCTCTCTAAGTTTTTATCCAATTGCCAGATTTCGTTTTGTAAAAGATTCTCCTTGTTGTCGATTAACAGAGGTTCTTAGCGAATTTTACATAATGGACCCATATTCAGATAGAAAATGATTTTTTGTTCTGCTCTCCTGATTCGGCTAAGGGGAGAGAGATCATATTTATCAACTTTTTCTTCAAATCTCATCACACGTGAGGGGTAAGAAAAGATAGGTTATTGTTATTTTACATGTCTTGAGGAGATAGAAAAAAGAATGAGCCAAGAATAGCGCGCGTAGTTGAAGAAATGATTAAATTATCACGGGTTGGCCAGAAACAACTTATGTTTTTTTTTCCGACCCCAATTTTGAACGCTAGAATCACTCTATGTTTTTATCCAATTGCCAGATTTCTTTTTGGTTGAATATTTGCTTGTTGTCGACTAACAGATGTTCTTAGCGAATTTTGCATATTGTACCCATATTTAGATAGAAAATGATTTTTTGATCTGCTGTCCAGATTCGGCCAACGGGAGAGAGAACGTATTTATCAATTTTTTCTTTAAATCTAATCACACGTTAGGGGAAGGAAAAGATCGGTTATTGTTATTTTGCGTGTCTTGAGGAGATAGAAAAAAGAATGAGCCACGTAGAGAGCCCGTAGTTGAAGAAATGCTTAAATTACTACGGGTTGGTCAGAAACAACTTATCTTTTTTTCTCTGACTCCAACTTTGAACGCTTGCATCTCTCTTAGTTTTTATCCAATTGTCAGATTTCTTTTCGTAGAATATTCGCCTTAGTGTCGACTAACAGATGTTCTTAGCGAAATTTGCATATTGGACACTTATTCAGATATAAAATGATTTTTTTTCTGCTGTCCTGATTCGGCTATGGGGAGAGAGAACATATTTATCAACTTTTTCTTCAAATCTCATCACACGTGAGGGATAGGAAGAGATAGGGTATTGCTATTTTGCATATCTTGAGGAGATAGAAAAAATAATGAGCCAAGAAGAGTGCCCGTAGATGAAGAAATCCTTAAATTACCACGGATTGGTCAGAAAGAGCTTATGTTTTTTTCTCTGACTCCAGCATTGAACGCTTGGATATCTCTTAGTTTTTATCCAATTGTCAGATTTCTTTTTGTAGAATATTCGCCTAGTTGTCGACTAACATATGTTCTTAGCTAATTTTGCATATTGGACCCTTATTCAGATAGAAAATGTTTTTTTGTTATGCTGTCCTGATTCAGCAAAGAGGAGAGAGAACATATTTATCAACTTTTTCTTTAAATCTCATCACACGTGAGTGGTAGGAAATGATAGGTTATTGTTATTTTGCATGTCTCGTGGAGGTAAAAAAAAGAGTGTGCCAAGAATAGCTCCCGTAGTTGAAGAACTCCTTAAATTACCACGGGTTGGTCAGAAACAACTTATAATTTTTTCTCTGACTCCAACTTTGAACGCTTGGATCTCTCTAAGTTTTTATCCAATTGCCAGATTTCTTTTTGTAGGATATTCTCCTTGTTGTCGACTAACAGATGTTCTTTGCGAATTTTGCATATTGGACCCATATTCGGATAGAAAATGATTTTGTCATCCGCCGTCCAGATTCGGCCAACGGGAGAGAGAACGTATTTATCAAAGGTTCTCTATAATTTTTTATCCAATTGCCAGATTTCTTTTTGTAAAAGATTCTCTTTGTTGTCGATTAACAGAGATTCTTAGCGAATTTTGCATATTCGACCCATATTCAGATAGAAAATGATTTTTTGTTCTGCTCTCCTGATTCGGCTAAGGGGAGATAGAACATATTTATAAACTTTTTCTTCAAATCTCATCACACGTGAGGGGTAGGAGGAGATAGGTTATTGCGATTTTGCATGTCTTGAGGAGATACAAAAAATAATGAGCCAAGAAGAGTGCCCGTAGATGAAGAAAACCTTAAATTACAACGGATTGGTCAGAAACAGCTTATGTTTTTTTCTTTGACTCCAGCATTGAACGCTTGGATATCTCTTAGTTTTTATCCAATTGCCAGATTTCTTTTTGTAGAATATTCGCCTTGTTGTCGACTGTCATATGTTCTGCAGTCCTAATTCAGCTAAGGGGAGAGAGAACATATTTATCGACTTTTTCTTTAAATCTCATCACACGTGAGTGGTAGGAAATGATAGGTTATTGTTATTTTGCATGTCACGTGGAGGTAAAAAAAAGAGTGTGCCAAGAATAGCTCCCGTAGTTGAAGAACTCCTTAAATTACCACGGGTTAGTCAGAAACAACTTATATTTTTTTCTCTGACTCCAACTTTGAACGCTTGGATCTCTCTAAATTTTTATCCAATTGCCAGATTTTTTTTTGCAAAAGATTCTCTTTGTTGTCGATTAACCGAGTTTCTTAGCGAATTTTGCATATCGGACCCATATTCAGATATGATATTTTTTTCTGCTCTCCTGATTCGACTAAAAGGAGAGAGATCATATTTATCAACTTTTTCTTCAAATCTCATCACACGTGAGGGGTAGGAAAAGATAGGTTATTGTAATTTTGCATGTCTTGAGGAGATAGAAAAAATAATGAGCTAAGAATAGAGCCCGTAGTTGAAGAAATCCTAAATTACCACGGGTTAGTCAGTAACAGCTTATGTTTTTTTCTCTGACCCCAACTTTGAACGCTTGGATCTCTCTATGTTTTTATCCACATGCCAGCTTTCTTTTTTTAGAATATTCTGCTTGCTGTCGATTAACAGATGTTCTTAGCGAAATTCACATATTTTACCCACATTCACATAGAAAATGATTTTTTTTTCTGGTGTCCATATTTGGCCAAGGGGAGAGAGATCGTATTTATCAACTTTTTCATCAAATCTCACCACACGTGAGGGGTAGGAAAAGATAGGTTATTATTATTTTGCATGTCTTGGGGAGATAGAAAAAAGAATGTGCCAAGAATAGCGTCCGTAGTTGAAGAAATGATTAAAATACCACGGGTTGGCCAGAAACAACTTATGTTTTTTTTTTCTAACCCCAATTTTGAACGCTAGAATCACTCTAAGTTTTTACCCAATTGCCGAATTTCTTTTTGTTAAATATTTGCCTTGTTGTCGACTAACAGATGTTCTTAGCGAATTTTGCATATTGGACCCTTATTGCGATAGAAAATGGTTTTTTGTTCTGCTGTCCTAACTCGGCTAAGGGTAGAAAGAACATATTCATCAACTTTTTCTTCAAATCTCATCACACGTGAGGGATAGGAAAAGATAGGTTATTATTATTTCGCATGTCTTGAGGAGATAGAAAAAAGAATGTGCCATGAATAGATCCCTTAGTTGAAGAACTCCTTCAATATGACGGATTGATCAGAATCAACTTATGTTTTTTTTCTCTGACTCCAACTTTGAACGCAGATGTTCTTCACGAATTTTGCGTATTGGACCCATATTCAGATAAAAAATGATTTTTTGATCTGCTGTCCAGATTCGGCCAGCGGGAGAGAGAATGTATTTATCAATTTTTTCTTCGAATCTCATCACACGTGAGGTGTAGGAAAAGATTGGTTATTGTTATTTTGTATGTCTTGAGGGGATAGAAAAAAGAAGAGTGCCCGTAGTTGAAGAAATGCTTAAATTACTACGGGTTGGTCACAAACAACTTATCTTTTTTTCTCTGACTCCAACTTTGAACGCTTGGATCTCTCTTAGTTTTTATCCAATTGTCAAATTTCTTTTTGTAGAATATTCGCCTTATTGTCGACTAACAGATGTTCTCAGCGAAATTTGCATATTGGACACTTATTCAGATATAAAATGATTTTTTTTCTGTTGACCTGATTCGGCTAAGAGGAGAGAGAACATATTTATCAACTTTTTCTTCAAATCTCATCACACGTGAGGGGTAGGAAGAGATAGGTTCTTGCTATTGTGCATGTCTTGAGGAGATAGAAAAAATAATGAGCCAAGAAGAGTGCTCGTAGTTGAATAACTCCTTAAATTACCACGGGTTGGTCAGAAACAACTTACGTTTTTTTCTCTGATTCCAACTTTGAACGCTTGAATCTTTCTAGGATTTTATCAGATTGCCAGCTTTCTTTTTGTAGAATATTCGCCTTGTTACCGACTAACATATGTTCTTAGCGAATTTTGCATATTAAACCCTTATTCAGATAGAAAATGATTTTTTGTTCTGCTGTCCTGATTCGGCCAAGGCGAGAGAGAACATATTTATCAACTTTTTCTTCTAATCTCATCACACGTGAGGGGTACGAAAAGATCGATTATTGTTATTTTACATGTCTTGAGGAGATAGAAAAAAGAATGAGCCATGAATAGAGCCCGTAGTTGAAGAAATCCTAAATTACCACGGGTTGGTCAGAAACAGCTTACGTTTTTTTCTCTGACTCCAACATTGAACGCTTGGATCTCTATAAGTTTTTATCCAATTGCCAGATTTCTTTTTGTAGGATATTCTCCTTGTTGTCGACTAACAGATGTTCTTTACGAATTTTGCATATTGGTCCCATATTCAGATAGAAAATGATTTTTTAATCCGATGTCCAGATTCGGCCAACGGGAGAGAGAACGTATTTATCAATTTTTTCTTCAAATCTCATCACACGTGAGGGGTAGGAAAAGATAGGTTATTATTATTTTGCATGTCTTGAGGAGATAGAAAAAAGAATGAGCCAAGAATAGCGCCCGTAGTCGAAGAAATTCCTAAATTATCACGGGTTGGTCAAAAATAGCTTATGTTTTTTTCTCTGACTCCAACTTTGAACTCTTGGATATCTCTTAGTTTTTATCCAATTGCCAGATTTCTTTTTGTAGAATATTCGCCTTGCTGTCGACACATGTTTTTAGCGAATTTTACATATTATACCCTTATTCAGATAGAAAAAGATTTTTTGTTCTGCTGTCCAGGTTCGGCCAACGGGAGAGAGAACGTATTTATCAATTTTTTCTTCGAATCTCATCACACGTGAGGGGTAGGAAAAGATAGGTTATTGTTATTTTGCATGTCTTGAGCAGATAGAAAAAAGAATGTGCCAAGAATAGCTCCCGTAGTTGAAGAACTCCTTAAATTACCAAGGGTTGGTCAGAAACAACTTATATTTTTTTCTCTGACTCCAACTTTGAACGCTTGGATCTCTCTATGTTTTTATCCAATTGCCAGATTTTTTTTTTTTGTAAAAGATTCTCTTTGTTGTCGACTAACAGAGGTTCAGAGCGAACTTTGCATATTGGACCCATATTCGGATAGAAAATGATTTTTTTTTCTGTTGTCCTGATTCGGCTAAGGGGAGAGAGAACATATTTATCAACTTTTTCTTCAAATCTCATCACACGTGAGGGGTAGGAAAAGATAGGTTATTGTTATTTTGCATGTCTTGAGGAGATAGAAAATATAATGAGCCAAGAATAGAAATCCTAAATTACCACGGGTTGGTCAGAAACTACTTATGTTTTTTTCTCTGATTCCAACTTTGAACGCTTGGATCTCTCTATGTTTTTATCCAAATGCCAGATTTCTTTTTTTAGAATATTCTCCTTCCTGTCGATTAACAGATGTTCTTATCGAATTTTGCATATTTAACCCACATTCAGATAGAAAATAATTTTTTGTTCTGGTGTCCATATCCGGCCAAGTGGAGAGATATCATATTTATCAACTTTTTCATCAAATCTCATTACACATGAGGGGTAGGAAAATATAGGTTATTTTTATTTTGCATGTCTTGAGGAGATAGAAAAAAGAATGAGCCAAGAATAGCGCCCGTAGTTGAAGAAATCCTTAAATTACCAAGGATTGGTCAGAAACAGCTTATGTTTTTTCTCTGACCCCAACTTTGAACACTTGAATCTCTCTAAGTTTTTATCCAATTGCCAGATTTCTTTTTGTAGAATATTCGCCTTGTTGTCGACTAACAAATGTTCTTAGCGAATTTTGCATATTGGACCCTTATTCGGATACAAAATGATTTTTTGTTCTACAGTGCAGATTCGGCCAAGTCGAGAGAGAACATATTTATCAACTTTTTCTTCAAATCTCATCACACGTGAGGGATAGGAAAAGGTAGGTTATTATTATTTTGAATGTCTTGAGGAGATAGAAAAATGAATGTGCCATGAATAGCTCCCGTAGTTGAAGAACTCCTTAAATTACCACGGGTTGGTCAGAAACAACTTATGTTTTTTTCTCTGGCTCCAATTTTGTACGCTTGGATCTCTAAGTTTTTATCCAATTGCCAGATTTCTTTTCGTAAAAGATTCTCTCTGTTGTCGACTAACAGATGTTCTTCACTAATTTTGCATAATGGACACATATTCAGATAAAAAATGATTTTTCGATATGCCGTCCAGATTCGGCCAACGGGAGAGAGAATGCATGGTATATGTCATTAGTGATTTTCATATGAATAGTGTGCTTGTTCCTACGACTTGAGGTCACCATTGATTCATGTATGTGGAACTCCATACTTTAATATGATCCTACGTCATCCGTAACGGGATGATCACTAGGGTCATCATTAGGTATGCACTGAATCATGACGAGGAATGTGAGTGACTAAGATGGGATTTGTTTCCCCCATCAAGATGGAGATATCTCTGGACTCCCTGATGAACTAGGACTAAAGGAAATGCTTGGCCATACTCAAAATGGATTAACATGATTTAAGAAAAGTCAACGATTTCTGGCTTTCCCAGTAACAAATTCTTCAATTCTTTTTTAACTGTGTGTTATGGAAAAAAATAAAGAATGTGAGTTATAAAACGCAAATTAGTCTTCTACTAGTTTGAATGTGTGTCAAAATTTGATTTAAGAGAAAAAATGGTTAAAAAAAGTATAATGTGTTACAAATTAAAGAACAAGAATAATGCAAAATAGAGAATTGGAGGAGACGAATTGTTTTTGAATTGTAGGATTAAGAATACAATAGCAACTACCCCTTTTATATAGTAGAGAGTGAGTGCTGGTCAAGAGATCTCTTGCCTGATTCAGAATTACAATAAAGGAAATAATCTAACCTAGAATTCAATACTAATAATATCCTGCGATACCTCATTCCATCTTTACAAGTATTTCCTAATTTATTGTTGCTTAGGGGTTAAGTATTGGACATCCATATAATTATATTCATAACACTCCACCTTGGTTGCCCATATTTCATACGCATTAGAAATTGACTCGTTAAAAACCTTGCCATGAAAACCTAGTAGGACAAAACCTTGGCTAAGAAAAAAGAGTACATCGCATATTATCGTTATTCCTAATTATCTTATATATTAAATATGCCTCGTTAAAAAGTTACAAGGTAAAACTCATTGGGCAAAAATCCTAGTGAAGGAAAAAGAGTGCACTATCATTCTATATATTATGCATAACTCATCATCCTTTATTTTAATTGTCAATACATCAAACAAATTATCTTGATGATATAAATGGATGCAATTTCTCCATATTATATCATTATAATAGATGGATTGTGAAATAATGAATCCTTCAGGGAAATTTACAATCCAAAACAATATTTCGTCTCTTAAAGAATTTAATCTTATATTCTTTTCAGATAATCTAGTAGCTTTTGGAGCTCTTTAGGAGTACCATAAGATTTAAATCATCAAAATACTAATCAATATCAAAAACTAAATATTATATTTTCTTATACGTAACTTCGAATAGTTACATAACATTTATTTAACAAACATTCGTTATAGCAATTTCACCACATACTCCATATTGCATTAATTCGTACAAAGATCTTTGTAATTTAATAGGATGAATCTCTTGAGAGTTTGAAATGCTTCAACCATTCAAAATCTTTCAGGGATTTTCATTAATATACTAATCAAATGAGTTATATGAATATTTTGCTACAACGCTAATGAGTCCTTCAGGGACCACAAAATTAGAAATGTAATTACATATTCTTACATACACCCTCTTATAAGTTATACCCACTTATAAGTTACCGTTATACAACACAAGATGTTTGGACTACATATCCAAAATTTTATATTTGACTAGTGAATATAATGATGTTTTTTTAATTATGGCCAATACTTTATCTGTCGACATTATACAACTTATATTAAGTTTAGATCCTCATTTTCATTTATTTTATCAATTATAATTGCATAAATAAATTTTGATTAATCGTAATTTTACTTCAGTTCCATATTTATTCTAGTAGAGACATAATTTATTGAGATCTCATAACTTTCAATATTTTTAATATTGTTAGGCACCTGAACGTCTTCTGGGGTTATTTGCTCGTCTATGTCTTCTACTTTTTTATCGCCAATATTATTTTAGAACAATTTATTTCTTTTGAAGTATTGACAATTTCAAGCCAACTTTCTTATCATGCTCTTTCTTCCTCCTTGGATCTTTATCTTCGGAACCAATTGGTCGACCATGCTTCTCGTATATATCAAACATATAATTATCCAAGAGTATTTCAATATAATTATGAGCACATAATGTTGTGATATGATAATCATTTTTGAATCAATATAAATAATAGCATTGCATGTTGTTTCACATTAATAAATTTAGGAACTTCAAGTTCATATTAACTTATTCGAGGATCTAATTGAGAGATATTAATGATGCATTCCATATAACTTATATTTTTTCAGCTCTTGTGTTCTCTCCCCCTAATGATATCATTAATTACTAATCAAGTTCTTCGGGAACTTGCACTGTCTATTATATCTTCAACATATTAATTCAATTATTCTTCTGGAACTTTATCTATAAACATCTACCACACTTCAGGTGTATTTTTGGATGATCCTCCAGAGATATCCATCATAATCAAGATGTCGTCAGATTACTTTATGAAAGAACAAATATACCTGATAATAAATTTTCTTTATTTTACAAATGAGTTACATTTTAACTTATAGTTCATATATATAAGATCAAGGATGATCAAAAATTTGCCACATCAAATTTATAATCAATAAATCATGTAGTGAATAAATTCATGTCATGAAGTTCAAGATATCAAATTATGGAGGGTGATTTAACTTACATATATGCACGACTTTTATTTGTGACCCGATTTTGTGCGTTGCGGTGGAGCTACCGGAACAAATATTGCATATTCTAAAAATTTCAAATAGTATTTACTTGGTTGCAGACAAGTCACTGACCATAATGAGGAGTATTTATGATAAAATATTGGCTTTACACTAATTAGTATAGCATGTATCATTTCGTGGCCTTAATCAGAACACGAGCTTTGATTTCATTATTAGGGCCAAGGATTAATTATAATCACTCAACAAAAAATCATGTTAGATCATTCTAAGTGTGTGTGTGGGCCAATGCTAAAGTATGATCTCCATCTATGTACAATACTCGTCGATTACTTTGGATGTGACTCACTGGTCATCATCAACATGAGTTGTCATAATTATACAATTCATAAATTATTATCTTAATTGGAATATTTGAGCAACTAATCTCGCAAATACAATATTTTGAGATGATAATAAACATGCATGCGACCATCTAGCAGATTTATCTATTTATACCATAAAATATCTAGATGGTCCAAATGAAAGAGTAATAGGCCCTCATGTATCTTCATGAATACGCTCGAGGAAAGTTGATGATTTATTACCAACCCTAGTTTATGATGTCTAACGATTAATATTCCTTAATAACATACAACACATGAAAATTCATTCAATAAAAGAATCTTCTGGTTCTTTAATTGATGCATATTTGAATTCTCTGTGATTATTTGCATCATCATCATTGCTCCGAGATTAGTGAACTTCTAGTTCATGCCAAATCATGAAATTTCTCTTCGAATTAGTGAACTTCTAATTCAGTGCAATAAATTCATTTGAAAAATGCCTGGACCTAATCTATTATGTAGAAGAATAAATAAGTTTTAATCCCATAAACTTCTGGTTTACTAATAAATATGAATTAATTGTATTGGTCATTCATAATACAAATCAATAGAAAAGCTGCAAGTTGTTCTAATATATATATTTCTTTCATGAAAATTTCTCAAAATATAGAAATATTTTAGAATTTAATTATTGCCCATTACAGTGAGGCACACATATTTATATCTCTTATTGTGCCCATACATACTTTGATTCATATTAATAGTATCAAAAGAAAGAAAAATGATGACAATGATAATAACAATAATAATAATAATAATATAAAATAGAATCAAAGAAAATTTTTCTTCGGTTATTTCTCTATCTCGTTCTTGTTAATATAATCATCACAATCACAAGTATAGTTTCGACCTTGACCTCATTCACATAAGCATCCACATTCATAAGCACGACTTGTATATGTGGTATTGACTTCTGGGAAAGATGCGAAATCAATTATACGAAATTCATGATTTTTCATTTTAGTAAAAATTCATTATTTTGATTATATACAAGAAACAGTAATTTATAATTTTAAAGCATTATATATTATATACAAGCAACAAAATAGTAACTCTTCTGGGGTCTAAAATTATATTTATAATACATGATATTGTATTAATACTTGCCTTTTATTTTCTAATTAAACCAGAAGTTACAAGAAGTTGCGTGTTTATTTTTGCAACAAGAATTTGCGTGTTTATTTTTATTTACGCACCAGAAGTTGCTGGTATAATTATTTTTCTATGCACCAGAAGTTTCATGATTATTCTAGTGAATAAATAAATAAATAAAATACCAGGCAACTTCTGGTGCATAAATAAAAATAATCATGAAACTTTTGGTGCATAGAAAAATAATTAAACCAACAACTTATGGTGTGTAAATAAAAAAAACACGTAAATTCTGGTAGTAAAATAAAAATAATTAAACAAACAACTTCTTGTGCATTGATCTATAATGAAAATCTGGAACTTCTGGTGCAGAGATATGTAACTTAAAAGAAGCTCGTAAAATAACGAATTTCAAGAAAAGAAAAAAAAATCGAATAAAGGAAATCCAAAATAAATATAATGAAATTGAAATTGTGCCTTCTGAAGCAAAGTTTCAGTTATGTTATTTAGAACTTCAAATGCTTATAGTAGATTTATGCTAATAACGTGTTATAATTTAAAGAATAAGAAAAATACAAAAGAGAGAAGTATATTTATATAATGAATATAAATATAGTGGAAGTATTCCAGAAGTATTCTGACAGAAGTATGTCAACCATATCCTAGAAGTATCACGGAAGTATCACGCGGTATCCTGCCATATTCAGAATGTTTCCGAAAAAAATTGTTATTAAAATAATTAGATACACCAAAGCCATATCTTAGCCATATCCGTATCAGATACCAGTATCCTCATGATACTTCTCAGTTTTTGGAGTATCCGCATAATATAGCCGTATCCATATCGGATTCTCGTATCTTCATGACTTTCAATAATTTTTTCAATGAATATAGACCAAGGTTGCAAATAGCATGGCGGTTTGCAGCGTTCAGAATTTTCTTTAGCGAATAGCAAATAACGGACGATATAGCGCGCTACACTTGCGTAGCGGATAATAGTAATCAACACTTTTTTCTTATGTATCATAATGTAATCTATGTGTATACAATCTCTAAAACAACAAATATCTACAAAATATCTTTATAATAATTATCAAATATCAAAAGATAATAAGATTAATATTAAAATATTAACATACAACATACTTAACCAAAACAGCACATATCATAATCCAAAATACCCTAAAACCTAAAAATCAATAAAAAATTCAAAGAATCAATAAAAAGTTCGAAGAAATGAAATTGCGCAATATTATTGTTTCAGGCGCTTTAAAAACACGTTTCATGATATATCGTGTCGCTATATCGTTGTAGCGTCGGAAAATACAATAGCGTATCAAAACCGCAGCGTTGCGTCATTGAGACTCCCGAGTATGCTATATCGCGATATATCGGTACTATAGCACGCTATTTGCAACACTGATATAGACTAAAATTGCTGAAAAAAGGCCATCTTGGGATTTGGGCCCTTGTTCAAAGAGAAGGGCATAAAGAAGCAATGGTACAATTCCAAAGTTTAATCTATTTTTTAACGGGAAAATCTAAATATGTCAGTTTGGGCTGGGCTAGATTATCCTGTATAGGTCCTTCATAACCAAACCAGAATAAATTACTGGGCCAAATTCTACTTTCATCCAAAATGAAAAAGTAGCCCGCACAATTTTCACAAATTTATGGTCCGTACAATCTGTACAAAATTAGTCCGTAGTTTTTTGGGTTTATATACACATCCCCAATTCAATGGCCCCTCGAAGAATTGTACTGGCAGTCCTTTTTCTGTACAAATCGTGTGGGCTTGTTTACCAGGCCAATCCCTTAAGGAGCGCGCGTGGGCTTGTTTAACACTCCTGAGCCGAATTTAACAGCCCGAAAGCCTGGTTTATCACCTCCAGGCCGCGTTTAACAGCTTACTTGTTCTGTTGAACACTTGCTCGGGCCTGATTTAACAGGCCCAAAACCCCGCTCATAATTATTCAAAAAATTCAAATACTCATGAGCCCATGGTAAACCAGACACACCAGACGCAAAATTCATTTCTAAACCCTATTTCATGTTTCCTTTCCTCCCAAACCACAAAATTCATTTCTAAACCCTATTTCTGGTTTCCTCTCCCCCAAAAACAGATCTGCCCCTGAACCTCTCGCGAGACAAGCACTATTCCCACAAAATCGACGTCGGTGGCAATCTCAGGCGGCTCTTCACCCATTCATTCGATGCAGCTACCGTCCAATTAGCACACGGTTTGCTTCTTCAACGGAGACTCACGAGGTTCGACGGCGGCTTGCATCTTCAACTTTCTGGCAAACCGGCGGCTTGCTGTTTAGGGCAAATTTTGTGGTTTTCCTAAATTGTGCAGAGTATCGACTGAAGATCTATGATTATACGTGCGTGGCTTGATATTTTGTGTTTTTCTTAGGCAAAATATATAAATGATAAATCTGCACTTGTTTACCATTCACATATGATTGATCAGGACTCGTTTAACATTCACATATGTTGAGTATTTTATGCGTTTAGCAACATCCAATGGTACACAAACACAATGCAATTAACATCTACATTATAAAAAAATTTCAGAACCAACAGTTACACAATAAATCAACAGCATATAATAAGCACTAATTATACATATTGACTCTAAAATTAGCTAAATTAACACAGAAATTGCCACACAGAAATCTAAATTAACACACATATTAAACTACCATACATAAATTTGCGTTATCATATATAAATTGAGTTACATTATACAATAATTGGATTATGATATACAAATCTTAATTTAACATACATTGCATCCAAATTTCATATTACAAATACAACACCCATATTTAACATAAAATCTCATTCAAAATATAAAAAAATCAGAAAAAATACATATTCAAAATAAATACATATACAAAACTGAAATAAAAAATAATTAAAGAAGTATAAAAAAAATTAAGGATTCATACAAGGAGAAATTTAAACAAAAGGCTAGAAATCACAAAAAATAGAAAAAATTAAATAAAGAAACAGTATAGAAAAACACTTCAAACCCAGAATGGAAAAATCAAAACAGAAAAAATTAAAAAAAGTAGAAAAAATCAAGAAAACAAGAATAGTTGAAAAAATGATAAAAATAAAATTTCAGAAAAATTAAATATTCAAAATCTGAAATAAAAAAATATATATCGGAAAAATGATGCTTTTTTTTGAATAATTTTGAAAAATGAGGAATTTTAACAAACAGTTTGCATGCAAGAGATTCTCAAGTGAATTCGAAAAAATCAAGAAATTCAAAAAATAATTCAAAAAAAGTTCAAATACTTCAATTCATCTATATGTTTTGCAAAATAGACAATGATTTCAGCACAAATAATTTCGATTGAACGGGACTGGTACAGTTTCAGCATTGTCGATATGGTTCAACCTTGAAAATTCAGAAAAAATGAAATAAAAAGAACATAATAAACGGAAGAAAAAGCTGCAAATCCAGAAAAGGAAGTCAAAACTCAAACAAAAAAAATGAAAAACGGTTTGAAAATATCAACAAAATACGAATACTTGAAAAAAGGGAATCCATAAACTCGTTTTTTTCATGGAAAATCGTGACTCCAGGGTAAAGGAGAGGTAGTACAGGACATATGAGCATCTCACGGAGACTATCAACCGTAGACGTCTAAAAAAGAGGTAAAAGAGAGAACGATCGGCGTCAGGGCAAAAGAGAGGTGGTACAGGTCGATATAGAATAGGCGAGAGGGAAGAGGAGGTCAATAGAGCGGATTACGGTATTGAGATCTAGGGTTTTGAGATAGAGAAAGAGGCATAGAGGAAGGCGATTTTGAAAAAAAAACAAAGCAAGTGTTCTGAGAGAGGAGACTCGGGAGAGAGGGACTCTCCGGGGTATGCTTGAGGGGACATATATATAGTTTTCCTAGTTCTTTCGTCTCCCTGACTTCTCAGTTCCCAAACAAATACAATCGTTTGATCCTTGCTTTTTTTCTCAAGCTCAACAATGGCGATTTCTCTAAACCTCTTTAAAAAGACGATCTTCACCATTATTCTCCTACTCATTTCATCCCCAGCAGTTCGATCAGACGAGGTGAACGACATGCTGCCTCAATACGGGCTGCTGAAGGGTCTCCTGCCCAACTCCGTCGAGAGTTATTCGCTTTCCGACGATGGAAGCTTCGAGGTCAATCTGAAATCCACTTGCTACGTCCAATTCTCCTCCAATCTCGTTTATTATGAGAGGACGATCAAGGGCAAGCTCTCCTATGGTGCCATCTCCGATCTGTCAGGTATTGTTAATCAGTTTCCTTTCATTTCTCTATTTTGGGATCCGAATTGTTAATATAAGATGGAATTATGGATGATTGGGGTCAAATTGCATCAAAAGCCAATTCAAATTATGTATTTAACGTTCTTGTTGTATCTAATTGCTTGTGAAGCTGATTGATGAATCAGGATGTTATCACATTTTCTCCCTTTAAACAGGTATTCAAGCGAAAAAGTTGTTCATTTGGGTTTCGGTTACTGCTATAGTGGCCCACTCAGATAAAGATGAGATTGAATTCCAAGTCGGAGTCATCTCTCAAAATCTTCCTGAGTCAGAGTTCGAGTCTATCCCAAGTTGCAAGTCCTGTGTTTCGTGTCGTGGTGCAGCTGGAATTCCCCCAAATGCCGGTTTACTCTCTTCTTCTTAGGTGAGATCTCAATTGTTCAAATACTAAATGTTATGTTCATTATTTTACTTAGTTTAAATAATAAATCTTGACTTTTTTAGATTTCTTGCTGATTTGGTGTTAGTTGTTATTTCGAGTATTTGGATCTGGTTTTATGTAAAATGGTCCTCGTGTAGTATTGAGTCTTAATTGTGTTGGTTTTGGGTTGTTGATTTTTTGGTAAGTAATTAAGGATTCATTGCTTTGCTATAGTTTAGTCATGGTCAAACTATTCTTTTTTTCTTTAATGTTGCTTGGATTGACAAATTTAGGTAAGATTCCAAGAAAGGAGTATTGAAAAATTACACGAGCAAAGAATTTTTAGTATCTAATAGTATCGCTACATGCAAACATTGGAATTAGTTATGTCTTTTACAGGTTTTAAACGCGATTATCAAGTAACACTTCCAAGTTGTAATTTCTATAGTATCCTCAATCTTCCACGGACGAATAGACTTCGTCACAGAATTGTACTAGTGATATAAAGATCTTAAAAGAAAATTTGCATATGTAGATTTACTAAATTTTTTTTTTTGAGATCGTAGATGTACTAAATATTGGAATGTATTATTGTATATATTTATATCAAATCTTATGTGAAACGTTTCTAATGTAGTTAATTTTGTTTTTACATCTGTAATTTCAGTATGAAGAACTGAAGTCAAGGATTTCTTTTAATTAACAGTAAAAAATGTATGTTTTTTTTTTAATTATTATGACTAGCTTTGGCACTCATGATCATTTTGTTGAGAGTAAATCCATAAAATACTATTCTACTAATATGTTTGTGTATTTATTTTGTAAAATTGTTTTTGTTGCGTTCAATATTCAGGTTTGCTCACATAAAATATATAAATTGTAGCTTATTTTCAATCTTTAATAATTAAAACTTGATTTCACTAGAGTTGTTATTTTACTTACTACCGATTATAAGCTTGATGATTTCTTAAAGGGTTCAGATATGGAGTGTCAGCATTTTGGAGTGTCCAGCAGCGTCAGATTACAAAAGGTACGATGAAATTACAAAAATATATTTTTGTAAACACAAAAGACATAGTGAGATTACAAAAATGTATATTTTTAAAAATGTATGTTTGTAAATACAAAAGGTACATCCAAGTGCAAATATATATGTGTAGAACTACAACTGTATGGTGGCGTTTCTGGGCACTCTAAAAGCTGGGCACTCCGAATAATTTCTCTTTCTTAAATTGGCTAGATACATTTATGTGCACCTACATAAATTAGTAGCAATTAAGATTTTTTTTTATTAATTTGAGAAATCAAAATTGATAATGTATTAAATTCTTATTCGAGTCTATTTTAGTGATATTTTTTATCTGACTCCTTGCATCTTCTTCCACATAATGAAAAGAAATAATTATTTGTTCATCTGTGTCAACTTATCTTTGGGTGCGTGGCTAATTCTTGTTGAGTCTCAATATAACCATTCTTTCCAACGGCTTCTCTTCTACTTACCCTCTATAACTCTAGAAAAAAAGTTATGTTCTTTAATAATAAACTATACAAAGAAAATATAAAAACTCCACAGAAAAGCAAATCAATCTGAAAATTTACAACCAGTCAGAGAAAAGGTAAATCAGGCCAGACCCCACTAAGTAAGAATACAGTGGATTAATTGCGAATAGAAAAACAATATAGGTTGTATAGAAGTTAAAAATAATACATAAAATTTGTTCATAACACCAATGTAAGCACAAACTATACAAACATTTTTTAATGAATATGATCCAATGGTGAATATTAAAGATCCATTGGCTGGAACTAAAATATGTTGCTTATCTTGGAGGAGCATTTACCGTTGTAAAATAAAGATGGGGGGTTTAATTGCTTGACCTCTTTCATCATTTTGTGCATGCTTTATTTTCTCATTCACATTTTATGCTACATCTTTTTTCTGATCAAATATTGAGGTTCTAATTGTTAAGTAAATCATTCATCGTGATTTTTACTTATTTACCAAAGTTATTTACATTTATGACTTGACGAGCTAATAATTATTCGAGCCTATTAAATGTTTTGTTTTCACCAACATCTTATTTTTATATAAATATCTCGAATAATATTCATATTATTTTGAAGTAACAAACTTCAGTTATATAAACATAAAAAAGTCAAGGTTACGCTTCTATTATTGTTGGGTAGAGAGGTAATGGCATAATCACCTTTTGTTGGTTAAATGCAATGTTTGCATTTCCGCTAATGTTGTGATGATAGTTCTATTCTGTCCATTCTTGGAGACATAACATTGTGATCTTTCCCCATTGTTCATTTGGTACTTTTTATGTGCATCGACTTGATTTTGGAGATGTATTAAAGCCTATATAGGTAGTGTTGATATCCACACTTGAATTCCCGCGTTTTCTTGATTTGATTATTAGGCTATATTGAATACAAACTAAGTTCGTATTGATTTCAAACTTAAGGTTAAAAATCTGCAATTGTATTTGATTTGGATTATCAGTTGTATGAAATCCAATATCGGATTGTGTAAAAACTTTTGACTTCAAAGATCGGAATGCCAGAGTCCAAATATGGGCGAAATCTCTTTGACTCAAAAGTCCAAATCTGCTCTCTTCCTAAAAGTTTAGCACATCTCTAGGACTGCAAAGAAGAAGCAACACACGGTACACTAGTAGCACAGCCCAACTCTTTGCACTACTTAAGCAAAGTCAGAGAGAAACCTTTTTTACAGCACACTTACAAGCTCTACTTTCCTCTTCTTAGAAACTTTCACTACCATACAAGCTCTACTTTAGCAAAACTGATATATGGGGAGAAGAACCATCATCCAGCTAGATGACACTGGATGGTGTTACTTCCAAAGAAGAAATAGCGAGAAAGAAGAAAAAGAGTCTTTACAAGCAAAATCTTTCCTCGGCAGGTTGCAAAACAAAGCAAAAATACAAAAGAGACAAGAATCTCAAGGATTCACTCTAGGGATGCAAATTGTGTGGACAATATTCATATTCAATGGATAACCAACCCGAATGAGACGGGTAATACCCGATTTCCGTACCCACGGATATGGATATAGATAAACGGAAAAATCAGGGTCGAATATGGTGTGGATATGGTATTGCTATATACAGCCCATTGGTATATCTATAACCGTACCCGATAGATATCCATGAGTATATTATATAATAGTATATAATCTTAACTATTATTTCTTATCTTTTAATGGCATTTTTCATTATTTTGTTACCTTTTATAAGAAATTCTTTATTCACTTACAATTTAGTTCATACCAAATTACTTATTACCTTTTAGTGAGTAATCTATATATAATTATATTTAGGTCAGACAAACAAACCTAATTTTTTTTTGTATGGGAGACTTTTAAATTAGGTGTTTATGAATTTTGTTGAATAATTTTATGTTTATGAATTATTTATGTTAGTTGAACAATTTGGCTAGTTGAGTTTGGTTTTTTATGAATTTGGTTGTTTTATGGATTTGGTTATATTGCATGTTTATTAATTTGATTATTTGTGAAAATATTGCGGGTACGATTTTCCCTATATCCATGGTTATATCAACGGGTATGGGGATGGGGATGAAGTAATACCCGAATCAGAAACTGGGTATGGCTATGGATATATCCATTTATAAATGGGGCGGTTATGGAAATGCTATATCCATGCCTGATCCACACTATTTGCAGTCCTAATTCACTCCTGCAAATTCCAAGGTGCAAGAACGTTATGCCCTACATAAACCTTACCCCTTCCATTTTACATTCATCAACACAGCCTCAAAAAAATATTTTCCTCACTCTTCATTCAAGTCTAAAAATAGATGAGATCTAGACCCACTCAAGAGCTCAATGACCTAGGATTAGTTCTTTATCCTTGGACTAGAGCTCATAAATCACGTGTAGCACCTTACTGAGTAAGAGCATGGCTGGACATCTTCAACCTCCCAATATTTGGTTGGAGAAGGTCTGAGATCCAGAACATGATCAGTACATTTGGTAGCATGAAGCATCATAGACCATTAACTGATATAACCTCTACAGAGAAGCTCAGATTGGTAGTACTTGCACCTAATTTGTGGGACATTCCTGAATCTCTCCACATCTTTCTCAAGGGCATCAAAACTGAATGCCCTATAGACATAGTAAGTCGGAGAGATGAGAATCAGAGAATCAGCACCCAGATTCTCTGCAAAATAAAGAATCATCAATGAAGTACTTTTTCAAAGTAAATGAAACTCTTCAGAAAAAACTCAAAGGCACAAAAAGTACAAACTAGTCAATCAGTTGACTCACCTCTAAAAATTTGTAGCAACCAGATAGAAGTGGTTTATCAGTTGATAAATTCACTGCCACAAGAGGGTTGAGAGGATTCAAGAGCGTCTTTGTAAAAATTCAAGCAATCACACCATCTTATCAAGTCACAAGCTCAGCCGCCACACTCTCGCTGCACTGAAAAGGCACCGCAGGCTGATCTGCCAATTGTTCCAATGGCGGTTACCTCAACTATGTCATGCATGGCACAAGAACCCCCGCCACTACCAGTTAGCCCAGCAGCAGGCCTCTCCAGGCCTACCAAAAAGAGGAAAGCTTCAGATCTCAAATGAAGGCCCATCTGGTGATCATGAGACCCCTCTGATCTTCGAAGGATCACCAGAGTTCTCTATCAGAGCAAGGAAGCTTAATACCCCCACCCCCTAGTGATCAACCCAGGAGGAATTCACGAAAGCAACCAAGACTCAATTTCGCAGAGAAAAGCACCCTGACTCAGGCAGAGAAACAAGCAAATTTGATGCACTCTCGCTAGAGGTAAGAAGGATCATTATTGAGAACTTAAACTGGGATGCAATCGAGGCACTCCCAATGGAAGACAAGATGGCAGAGCGGCTCGCCGCCTTATATAGTATTAAGCTCGAGAACCTCCCGGAGCCAGAAAAGCTTCATGAGATTGAGATCAAGATAGAAGAAGGCCAGATTGGTGGTGACTTGCAAGAAGAGCACCAGAGGCGCTTATGTCAGATCAAAGACCTCTTAGAAGAAGAAGGAAAAAGGAGGAGAGGAAGTGGATCTATTGGAGGAGGGGATGAATGGAGAAGATTTGGGGCGATTTGAGAGTAGCCTCAGAAAGGCGATGCAAGGGGAGAAAGAGGGTATAGCGATAGGGTAAAGCGGCAGATCTGTCGAGAGAAGAAGAATCTGGAATGAAGGAGGGTAGTGAAAAAACGAGGATGTGCCACATGGCTTTGGCCAGATTGAAACAAATGGACTAGGCTACGAAATTGAGGGCCCAATAAAAATAGAGAGGCCGGGTGAAATGCAAGCCAGCCTAAGCAAATTTGCTTAATTTTTATTAATCAAGGAATTAATTTGTAGTTTTTTTAGTTAAGTTATTTTGTGTATTTTATTTTTTAGCATCATGTTTTGTAATGAATATTAAGCATATCTCTATTATTTTTTGGAATATGTGGGGTCTTCTAGCTTTAAATGTAATGTGATCAAAAAAAATTGCTACGTGATATCAAATGCTCTATTTTGTGCCTTCAAGAAACAAAATAGAATAATGTAACCCCTTTTTCACTTGTCAAATGTGCTATGCAAGCTGGCCACAAACAGTGCGGGAACACTCATGACCGAAAGGTCGGATGACTACACATGTGTTTTGGATTATTCGCTAACATACATCCTTACCTTTAGAAATAAACTAACATTCATTATCTCGAATGTCTACGGTTCCACACCTACAACCCTTAAGGAAGCTTTCCATAATGAGCTTAGCAACATAAGTCAACTCAATGAATTGTTCTGGATCATTGTAGGAGAATCTAACATGATAAGAAACCCTACTGAATCCTTGGGCCACAATCATACAATTGAGTCAATCCTTATGTTCAATGAAACGATAAACGATCTTCAAGTCTCCGAGATTTACCTTCAAGGCCACAAATTTACGTGGTCCAGCAAAAGACCCTCGCCAACATTTAGCAAACTAGACAAATGCCTTTTATCGCACCATTGGAATGATTTCAATCATCTAGCGTGGCTTGTAGCACAGCCCGCAACTACCTCAGACGACGCACCACTTAAATTATCATTCTCTTCGCCTTCTTGGTAACCTAGGCACCAATTCCGGATGGAATTGTCCTGGCTAAAATATGAAGAGGAAAATACGCTCATCAAATAAGCATGGGACACTGAAAGACTATCTAACAATGGGCTCTCAATATCGCCATCAAACTTAACAAAGTAAGACTAGGCCTCAAACCCTAGGCAAAGAAAAAAAATTTAGCAATCTAAACAAGGAATGCACTATGGTAAAACTTATTATATATGTTCTAGATAGAGTGGAAGAACACAGAGCTCTCTCACACAAAGAAAAAAAACTGAGGATTGCACCGAGAGAAAAAAAATCTGTGAACAAGCAAATGCGGAAGAAACAAATGAAAGCAAATGGATTAGGGAGGGCGACCAAAACATAAAATATTTCCACATAATAGATTCGGCCAATAGGCAGACAAACGAAATCTTATCTGAAGAAATAAATGGCCAAACTATCACAAATCATTCCCTGATCTCAATTGCCTTCCAGGAATTTTATAAGTCATCTTTAGGGCAGCCCCATCCATAAGTCAACATCCGCAAGAATTTCGCAGAATAATTCCCGCAATTAACAATCTGCAGGATCTGGCAGCCGACATGACTCCTGAAGAAGTCAAAACAACCCTATTTGATCTTGCAAAGGGCAAAGCCTCGGGGCCTGATGGATTCTCAATAGAATTCTTCCAGAATCACTGTGACACGGTCAAAGATGACCTACTTTGGCTATGCAAGGAATTTCAAAACAATTTTGTCGATCTGTCACACATTAACAAAGCACATATCTCTCTTATACCTAAAACAAAGAACGTAACAGGTATAAGAGACTACAGACCGATCAGCGTTATCGACGGGCCAATCAAGCTCATTTCCAAAATTTTGGCCACTCGACTGCAATCTAAGATGCCCCAGCTTATCTCAGAAAATCAAATAACCTTATCAAAAACAGGCAAATAATTGAGTCTTTTTTAGCATCTCGGGAATCCATCAACTATTTAGAGAAAACAAAATTCCGGTAGTGCTTTATAAAGTCGATTTCACAAAAGTGTTCGATACAATCAATTGGCACTTTCTCGAAACTCTTTTAGCACAAAGAGAATTCGCCCCACGATAGATACAATGGGTAAACTATTTGCTTAGTTCTTCACGCTCAGCTCTGAAGATCAATTGTCACTTGAAGCCTTTCTTCCCCCATAAAAGGGGGTTAAGACATAGAGACCCTCTTTCGCCGCTCCTCTTCAATCTGATTGCTGACGCACTACAATTCCTCATAAACCATCTTAACTCTTTATCTCCACAAGCGCACACGCTCCCGATGCAAACAATTCAATACACAGATGACAAGTCATCATTATAGAAGCAAGGAAGGAAAACCTTCAACTCATTAGTTTAGCACTATGACATTTTGGCAAGATGATTGGACTACAAGTCAACAACACAAAGTCATCTTATACGCCGATTCAGCTACCTGAGCAATGTCAAAGAGCAATCACTCAGACCTTACAATGCAACAAGCAAAATTTTCCCATCAAATACCTAGCTCTTCCACTATCTTAAGCAAAACCAAGCAAAGAAGTCTTCTTACCAATGATTGAACAAATAAGAAGCAAAATTGTGGGGTGGTCAACCAAATTCTTGTCCATAGGTGGAAGATTGACTCTTCTGAACTCCGTGCTATCTGCAACCCTTTTTTACTTCATGCAAGCCTTCTTATTAAGGGAACAGATAAGTTTAGAAGAAATTTCCTGTGGGGAGGAACTAAGGAATACACAAGAGAAAAAGAACTTAGCAAATTGAGAACTACTATGCACTTCCAAAAATAATGGAGGTCTAGGGATCAAAGATCGTAAGCTCCACAATGAAGCTCTTCTAATGAAGTGAATTTGATAAGCAAAGGACAAAGCGTCGGGATTGTGGACCTCTATAATCCGGAAATGCTGCAGCACCTTTGAGAGAATTTTTCTCAATATGCAAAACAACTTTATCATTAAAGATCTTGCAAAAATCATACCATAATGCCCGTGCAACCATCAAACTAAGAAATGAACAAACCACCAATTTCTGGAAAGACAAATGGTTGCACGGAAGAACTTTAGCGCAAGATTTCCCAGCCATGTATCATCGGGCCCACAACAAAAATATCAAAGTAAGCCATATCCTAACAACATAACACCCATGGAAATAGGATTCGCAACTAAGAATCCACCAGGAGAACAAACTCCGAGAAATGCAAAATGATATTCAGAATATCAACCTCTCCACGTAAAAGGACAGGCTCATGTGGAACAATAACACAGGTGAATATCAACCTCTGGCCAAAGACGAATGTTGGGATTAAGCCCCAAGAACTCAGATGTATGAGTGGTGTGGAGTTGAACGAGTTTGTTTTTGTACACACGGATAACTCAAGTAGAGTTTAATATTGTTTCGGCTTGTTCATGAATAAGAATGACTGAAAACCCATGTAAGGTCATTTGTTAATTGTATAAAATCGAGGTCAAGAACAGGTTGTATCGGAAGTTTTGGAAGGCATGAGGGTTTGGATAAGGGAGGTGTACAACTCAGATTGTAACATGAAATTGGAGGGTTGAGATGAGTTGTGTTATTCGATTGCCGCCTATAGGGTGGTTTAAAAAGTCTAAATTCGTGAGGAAGTATGGATTTGATTTTTAGGTTTTAATGACTTTTAGGTTGTTAGACTTTTAGGCGGATGGTCGTATTAATAAACAAATAGATAATTGGAATACGATAAATAATAGAAAAGCAAATAGAGATACTGAACACCAAACTTATTGACAAATTTCGGCAAGATGGTTGCTTGTGCTGTAACCACCATTTCTCACTAGCGGCTCTTGTTGGGTAATCCATAGGCATGTACGTTACAAGCGCAGCAGAACCTATGGATTCAACCCGCCCTAGGATCATCATTAAAGGAATAAAAGTAAAAGATTAGGTATTAAAATTTATACCTCGGATCTTCCTGATCCGCGAGACGGAGAACGGATGTAAGTCCGAACGATTCTGACTTGCAACCTTCTCCTTCCTGAAGCTCGACTCCGAAAACCTCCTTGCTCATCCTAGGGATGAAGAATGATCGCTCGCAAGTTCTCAAGTTAGAGCACCTCTACTCGTATCCACGCGAACTTCAGACAGACGGAATTACCGGACTCGGCTAGACGAGTCCGGAAAAACTTTCTGAAAATACCCTCATAAAACTCTCTCTCTCTTGGTGTTACGGCTGCTTCTATATTATGTGTCCAATAGAGGGGGTATGCACCTCTATTTAAACTAGAGAGAGGAGTGAAAGAATGACGATAAGGAAACCGTTCCGGCCGCTAGAGTTCCATTTGACCGGAACACTGTTTCAAAATCTGAAAACGTGGCTGCCAAGGCATACCATATATGTTCCGTTCGAACGGACCAGCATTCGAACTGAGGACTGGTCTGTTCGAACGGAATCTGTTCCGTTCGAACTGAGGATTACTTCGTTCGAACTGAGAAATTTTAGCCTTTCTAAAATTTCAACATCAAATGCTTTATTCTTTCACCACTTTATACATCACATGTATAGTTTTTGAGGTATTTTCTTTCCGAATGAATGGAGTTCATTGTGTGACCGTGTAGATTTCATTTATCGCTATCAATAATCTTATAAAGACCGTAAGTCATGAGTGACCTCCAGACTAGAGTCATGACTACCCATGTTAAATGAAATTATCAGCGATCATAAAACTATCTGCTTATTCCTTTTGTTCTACCATATAAGTCTTGATCACAAGGCACAGTAATATGTCATCCTTGAGTTTGATCAAAGTCTCTTTCCTGATCGAGAATTAGACTGAGTAAATACAAAATGATATTAACAACACATGTTAATTCATTTTGAGCATGGCCATGCATTTCCTTCAGTCCTAGTTCATCAGGGGCCCCAGAGATATCTCCCTCTTGACGAGAGGAACAAATTTCATCTTGGTCACTCACATTCCTCATCATGATTCAGTGCATGCCTAATGATGACCCTAATGGTCATCCCATTTCGGATGATTTAGAATCATATTAAAGTATACAATTCCACATACATGAATTCATGGTGAACTCAAGTCGTAGGAACAAGCACACTATTCATATGAGAATCACTAATGCCATATACCATGCATATTCTCATAGTGTGGTCAGTCTAGTATGTGTTCTCTAACACGTACTTATATTCCAGACTTGACATCCCTATGTCCATGATCAACAGAACATGATCATCCAGTCTGCGAATATACTAGCGTGGATATGTAGCTTCTTTCCTGAAGTATGTTTATCTCTATAAACATCTTAAATATCACTAGGGATATTTTAGAATGTCATTCGTTGGCTCACAATTATACTATCAGAATCACGTATTCTGATGACGTGAACCCGAAGTGTCATCATGGTCGATCTAATATATGTAAATATATTAGTCACCCATACACTCATACATATATGAACAAAATAAATGTGTTTCTTAGAATCTAATCTCTAGTCCAACACTTTGGCCTAGGGTATAATTCATTCAGTCTCCCACTTGCACTAGGCCAATCATAAGCATCCAATGCTCATTAAGGAACATGACCTTCATGTTCTATTAGCGGAAAATATATGCCTATTAGATTATAGAAATTTACATTGCAAATTTGTAATGTCTACTATTGATCTCTATCATTAGTCAAAAACCTTATGAAAGTGCTTCATCGAAACATACCTATTGTTCGCTTGTAAAGAGACAATATGGACTTGTTTTAGTTACAGTACCTTATTTGGAACTCTTTCCAAATTACTGTATTCAAAATAAACGAATTGCGATAATGATCCAGGTTAGGAAAGTGTAATCTCTTACCACTACCTAGCTCCTCACATATCGGGATATCTTAGTTCTTCATAAGAACTTAGATATTTATTCTAGTCATCAAATGACTATCATTTGCTCTCTTATGCTCCAAGCATATTGCACAGTACATTGTATGGCGAAAAATCTTATTCCTTCCATTACCATGAACCTTTTCTTGTATATTGAACCTTTCAATAAATGGATGATAATCATAGAATTTTATTCGTATATCTTCACCATATGAACGTTATAAGCAAGAACACTTTCTTGCATATTGAACTCCTTCAATATATTGTTGAAATCATAGAATCTAATTCATGTGCCTTTCATTATTCATATTAATGCCATAAGCAAGAACTCTTTCTTACATATTGAATATTCTGAATGAATTATGCCCTAGACCAAAGTGTTGGACTAGATATTAGATTATGAGAATCACGCTTATTCAGTTCATATATGTATGAGTGTTTGGGTGACTAATATATTTACATATATTAGATCGACCATGAATGACACTTCGGGATCACGTCATCAGAATACGTGATTCTAATAGTAGAACTGTGAGCAAACGAATAACATTCTAAATTGTCCCTAGTGATATGTAAGATGTTTATAGAGATAAACATACTTCAGGTAAGAAGCTACATATTCACACTAGAATATTCATAGATTGGATGATCATATTCCTGCTGACCATAGACATAGGGATGTCAGTCTGGATTATAGGTACCTGCTAGAGAACACGTACTGGACTGACCACACTATGAGAATATGCATGGTATATGTCATTAATGATTCTGATATGAATAGTGTGCTTGTTCCTACGACCTGAGGTCACCATGGATTCATGTATGTGGAACTGCATACTTTAATATGATCTTACGTCATCCATAACGGGATGATCATTAGGGTCATCATTAGGTATGCACTGAATTATACGAGGAATGTGAGTGACCAAGATGGGATTTGTTCCTCTCATCAAGAGAGAGATATCTATGGGCCCCCTGATGAACTAGGACTGAAGAAAATGCATGGTCATGCTCAAAATGGACTAACATGTATTGTTAATATCATTTTGTATTTACTCAGTTTAATTCTTGATCAGGAAAGTGACATTGATCAAATTCAAGAATGGCATAGTTTCATGCCTTGTGATCAAGACATATATCGTAGAACTAAAGGAATACACAAATGTCTATTCAGATAGGTTTATGATCGCTGATCATTTCATTTAACATGGGTAGTAATGACATCAGTCCAGAGGTTACTCTTGACTTACGACCTTTAGAAGATCGTTGCCAGCGTTAAATGGAACCTACACGGTCACACAATTAACTCCATTCATACGGGATGAAAATGCCTCAAAATAGTTATACATGTGATGTATAAATTGGTGAACGAAATAATCAATTATTGGATAATTGATTGTGCAAAACAACACTATTCCGTTCGAACGGAACAGTTCCGTTATGAATGGAATATATATGGTAATTGCACTTCCTAGGCTGTCAAGGTTTTATACATGGAAACCCCTATTCCATGTAATTCCGTGTATCTGAAGTTCGCGTGTCAAAACAGTTATACATGTGATGTATAAATTGGTGAACGAAATAATCAATTATTGGATAATTGATTGTGCAAAAGAGAACTATTCCGTTCGGAACGGAACAGTTCCATTCTGAACTGAATAGATATGGTAATTGCACTTCCTAGGCTGCCAAGGTTTTATACATGAGAACCCTTACTCCGTTCGGAATGGAATAGTATAGGATTAGTGCCCTAGGCCAAATGTATTTGTGCTAGAAAATGGATTATATATTAAGACATTATTATTTATTTTGTAGAAGTTGTTTCTTATATATCTGTGTGTATGGATTGTGAATGTACATTTCTTATATCAACCATGAATGACATTTCGGGTTCACGTCATCAGAATACGTGATTCTGATAGTAGAACTGTGAACCATCGAATGACATTCTAAACTGTCCCTAGTGATATGTAGGATGTTTATAGAGATAAACATACTTCAGGTAAGAAGCTACATATCCACACTAGTATATTCGTAGATTGGATGATCATGTTCTGCTGATCATGGACATAGGGATGTCAAGCTGGAATATAGGTACGTATTAGAGAACACATACTGAACTGATGACATTAGGAGAATATGCATGGTATATGTCATGAGTGATTCTCATATGAATAGTGTGCTTGTTCCTACGACCTAAGGTCACCATGGATTCCTGTATGTGGAACTGCATACTTTAATATGATCCTACGCCATCCGTAATGGGATAATCATTAGGGCCATCATTAGGTATGCACTGAATCATGACGAGGAATGTGAGTGACCTAGATGGGATTAGTTCCTCTTGTCAAGAGGGAGATATCTCTGGGCCCCCTAATTAACTAGGACTGAAGGAAATGCATGGTCATGCTCAAAATTGATTAACATGTGTTGTTAATATCATTTTGTATTTACTAAGTCTAATTCTCGATCAGGAGAGAGACTTTGTTCAAACTCAATGATGACATACTTCCATGCCTTGATATCAAGACATATATCGTAGAACAAAAGAATAAGCAAACGTCTATTCAGATAGGTTTATGATCGCTGATCATTTCATTTAACATGGGTAGTCATGACACCAGTCTAGAGGTTACTCATGACTTACAATCTTTGGAAGATCGTTGCCAGCGTTAAATGGAACCTATACGGTCACACATAGAATAACGTCTAGTCGGGAAGCAAATGCTCTTAAATGGTTATGCATATGATGTATAAATGGGTGAAGGAAATAATCGATCATTCGATGATTCATATGAATGATTCTGTAAAAATCAGCATAGTTCCATTGACAACAGAAGAGGTCTGTTTGCAACGGAAGTTCTGTTGGCAACAGAACAGTTTTGTTGGTAACAGAACTCAGCCAATTCCTTGGCAGCCAAGGTTTCTGATAAGAGAACCAGGAGACTGTGAAGAGACAATGTTCTCAAAATGGTTGGACCATGAGAACTGAGATGCAACGCATATACAAGCAATCATGTTTGGAACTTGATTGGAGTATCCAATGGCTTGATGACCATTGCATACAGTACATGGATAACCTAAAAATAGCAAAGAAAGTAGCTATAGTATGGACTATAGTAAAAGGACTTTCTCAATTGTTGCTATTACGAATTCTAATTTCCATAGCACAATGTGATTGTGAATGATGGAACAAGGATATAAAACTCACATTCCTTTATAGGAACTTTACTGTGTATGTATCTTCGATACATGGCAAGAGTTTTATGATCACAAGAATTCTGAAAGGTTAAAGACTTCAAATTCATGAATGGATTAAAGCAAGCATCTCAGGATAAATCTATTTGACAAAGTAAATTGAAGAATTTGACTTAATCAATATAGATAAGACCAAATCCGTTTTAAGAAATTCAGTGGGAGTATGACAGTCTTCTAGTATTACAATAAAGAACCTTCACCATCCAAACAATTGGGAGTTGAAGTCTATGTAGACTTATGGTCGTAAGATAAAGTACATTGGTAAGATATTGAAAGAATTCAATACGCATGAAATGTTCTTGCCGTAGTCATATGAATGATGAAAGACATACGAATGAGATTCTATGCCTTCAGCCATATATTGAAGTGTTCAATATGCAAGAAAGAGTTCTTGCTTATGGCATTCACTTGAGCTATACAAGGATGTAAGAATCGAATTCTATACCATCAACCATATATATTGAATATTCAATATGCAAGAAAGAGTTCTTGTTCATGGCACTAATATGAACAATGAAAGGCACATGAATTGGATTCTATGCTTTCAACAATATATATTGAAAGAGTTTAATATGCAAGAGAGGATTCTTGCCTGCGACGTTCATGTAATGAAGACATGCACTTATCGTCCGTTTATTGAAAGGTTCAACATACAAGAAACAGTTCTTGATAACAGGATGAATAAGAATTTTAAGCCATACAATGTATTGTGCAATATGCTTGGAGCATAAGAGAGCAAATTATAGTCATTTGATGACTAGGATAAATATCTATGTTCTTATGAAGAACTAAGACATCCCGATCTATCAAAAGCTAAGTAGTAGTAAGAGATTACACTTTCATGATCATTATCACAATTCGTTTATTTTGAACACAATAATTTGGAAAGAGTTCCAAACGAGATACTGTTACTGAATCGAAGTCATATTATCGCTTTAGAAGCGAATAATAGGTATGCTTGAATCAAAAGTTGATCTTGGAACGAGGAGTAGTCCCGAGTGCTCTTATAGCCTGACAATCTATGTTATGAACAAAGAGTTGCTCAGAATAGAGCAACAAGGATACAAGTATCTATTTCAGAAGTCCTCAACTAATGATAGAGATCAATAGTAGACACTACAAGTTTGCAATGTAAATTTCTATTATCTGATAGGCATATATGTCCCGCTAGTAGAACATGAAGGTCATGTTGCCTTATGAGCATTGGATGCTTAAGATTGGCCTAGAGCAAGTGGGAGACTGAAGGAATTATGCCCTAGGCCAAAGTGTTGGACTAGAGATTAGATTATGAGAAACGCGTTTATTCATTTCATATATGAATGAGTGTATGGGTGACTAATATATTTACATATATTAGATCGACCATGAATGACACTTCAGGTTCACGTCATCAGAATACGTGATTCTGATAGTAGAACTGTGAACCAACGAATGACATTCTAAACCGTCCCTAGTGATATGCAGGATGTTTATAGAGATAAACATACTTCAAGTAAGAAGCTACATATTCACACTAGTATATTCGCAGACTGGATGATCATGTTCTACTGATCATGGACATAGGGATGTCAAGTATGGAATATGGGTGCGCGTTTGTTCCTCTCGTAAATGAGAGAGATATCTTAAGGCCTCTTGATGAGTTTGATTGAAGAAAATGCACGGCCGTGCTCGAATGAATTAATAAGGAGTTATTAATGTCATTTATGGTTCGATCAAATTCGGAATTAAGAAATGTTATCGTACTACATAAGGTTGACACAATCCATGCCTTGGTCGATATAGATATCGTGTAACAAAGGGATACAATACAAGGACAACACATAGGTTTGGATCGAATCATCGATATTTACTTAAATTGGGTAGTCATGATGGCTTGCTAGAGTCCGTTCATCATTTATAATCAGTTTTGGTTATTGCCAATATTAAGTAAACCTATAGGGTCACACACAAAGAACAACCATTGAAATGTACACAGAAAATCATAACTTATGTGATATGTTATATAAAAGGTTATATAGTTATTGCCACATATAATCCTATATCTTATGTGATAAGATGTGTTACACATATGGTTACATAGTAACTAAGTGCATAGGATTGATTGAATAAAGGCTTCTCTTTGAAAATGTGGACTATATATACTCAAAAGGCTCTCAGATTTCAGGCTATGTCATTCATAATTCTCATTCCATTTTGTTAGACAAAAGAGAGAGAAAGAGAAAAGAGAGAAAATTCTGAATTTCTCTTTGGATTTTCTGTGATTCAAAACGTGAAGAACGGAGACTAGCATATCCTTTCTTCATTCGTTTAAAGGAGTTGTTCTGTGTGGATATCGATAGAGGACGAAACGATTCGTGGCGTTTTATTGATTCGGTTGAATTTGTGAAAGTCATTTTGGAGAATCGATTTGATTGAGAATCGAATTGGTTGTGAGTCGTTTCGGTTGGAGAAGCGATTGGAGACGATTTTAAACGAACGGGTGTGTGTGGTGGAAATCGGTAATCGTTACTGGTTTGTGCAAAAGGAGAAGAAAGGCTCTACCCCTTCAGGTTCGAGATCAGATCAATTCTCGATCCGATAGGTATGAACTTTAAGTTCTTGTTTTTCTTTGACTTAATCGTATTTCATTGATCCGTTTCTTGAATTTCTTGAATTCTTGAATGTCTTGAATCTTGAATCCACTTTCGCTGCGTAGAAATCCCAACATAAATTAGGTTTTAAATCGAGTTTATATAAAACTTGAAAGTGGAAGTTTTTGAGTTGAACTTAATGTTTGATTTATTAAATGAGTAATTTTTGGAAAGAAATTTATCAAACCTTACTCTTTGATTACATAGTTACCATGCACATAGGATATGAAAATTATGAAATATATAGTCACAAGAGACACCCCAAGTAGAGATATGAAGATATATTATTTTCGTCCTTTTTGTGAGACAAAAAGAGAGAAACATCTAAAAAAAAAACCTTCTCTTGTTATTTCTGTGAGAAAAATAAAGAACGAATACTAGCATATATCGTTCTCTATTCATTCAAAGGAGTTGTTCGTGTGGATACTGGTAGAGGACGAAGCGAAGTGCGGCGTCTTTGTGATTCGGGTTGAAACCGTGGTTTTTTGTTTGGAGAATCGGTTTGCTTGGAGAATCGGTTCGTTTGGAGATCGCTTGGAGATCGGTTTGTGAGACCGGTTAGGCGAAACATACAAAGGATCGGTTTGGAAACCGGTTTGGAATCGGGCAAAGAAAAGCGTCAACCAAATTCGCTTTCGATCATTACGGATTAAGCGTAATCCGAAGGTACAAAGTTATGAACTTTTCTTTGATTTAATTGTAATTCACGGATCCTTCTTTTGGATTTCGAATTCGATTTTGTTTCGTTTTGTTTTTTTCGCTGCGTTATGAATGGTAGAAACCCAACATTTAAAGCAAAAGAGTGTGTGATGAAGTTGTTTAAGAGGTTGGAAACACGTTCAAGTAAATAATGAAAGAAAGTAAATATTTTTGGTGTTTTTGATTTTTTATAAGTTCATAAAAAAAAGATAGGGAATTATGACAATTTGTATAACATATAAGTCATTAATCACAAAAAATAGAAGTTTATTTCTTGATCTATCTCATTCCTCCGCATGTTTCATTATGTACCTAATCATAACCCTTATGGTTACCCGGTTAAAGGTAATGTTAGACTATGTTAAAGTACATAATTCCATATGTAGGAAACCGAGATAATCTCAAATCTAAGGATAACAATACTATTGATGAGACATATCAACGACACAAACCATATGGTATTCTCCCAGTGGGTCAATCCAATATATGTTCTCCAACATATATCTATGTTAATGATTTAGTAACACTTACTCATGAACAGTAAAACATGACCATGAATCAACTAACATACTGATGTACATTTATAGGTTGCATACTTAAATAAGTATATTGTATATGATTCCGCAATTATATTTGTCTCCATAAATATCCTATAAATGATCAGGGATGGTTTAGAATACATTTTTCATATTACTCTGTAGTTTTACTATCAGAATCACATATTCTGATGATAGAAAGCTGAATAATATATTCAAGGTTTATTTTAAATCAAAAGACTAAAATAACCAATATGTACTTTATTAAATATCCCTAAACAAATACAAAGTCTGATTCACACAACAGATACAACTAGGTCTCATATACAAAGGCCTAGGACATAAAACCAACAGTTACCAGCATTAAATGGAACCTGCACGGTCACATAATGAACTCCATTCATATGGGATGGAAATACCTCAAAAAAGTTATACATATCATGTATAAATAGGTGAACGAAATATTCAACTATTGGATAGTTGATTGAACAAAACAACACTATTCCGTTGTCAACGGAATAGTTCCGTTCCCAACGGAATGGATATGCGAACTGTAATAACCTTTGCTGCCATGTTTCTGTTAAGGAAACATCTATTCCGTTAGGAACGGAATAGGCATAGGTTAGGGTTTTAAGTTATGGTAACTGAGCAAGCGTTTGCCTCCCTAGAGGCCGTTATAATACATAAAGAGAGAGAGAGAGAGAGAGAGAGAGAGAGTTTTGTGAGGTAATTTCGGAAAGTATTTTCGGACTCGTCTAGCTGAGTCCGGTTATTCTGTTTGTCTAAAGTTCGCGTGGATACGAGTAGAGGTTCTCTAACTTGAGAACTTGCGAGCAATCGTTCTTCATCCCTAGGAAGAGTAAGGAGGTTCACAGAGTCGAGCTTCAGGAAGGAGAAGGTTGTAAGACAGAATCATTTAGACCTACATCCGCTCTCCGTCTCGCTGATATGGAAGATCAGAGGTATAAATTTTAGTAGCTAATCTTGTACTTCCATTCCTTTAACGATGATCATACGGCGGGTTGAATCCATAGGTTCCGCTGCGCATGTAATGTACATGGCTATGGATTTTCCAACAATGGCATCAGAGCGTTTGGTTAGGAAATAATCCTCAAGTATATTTAAAATTTTTGAAATTCCAGTAAAATAAATTTTAGGGCTTTGAAAATATTATTTCAAAACATCACGGAAAATAGTTTATGGGAATATAATATTAGATATTATAATTTTCTAGAATTTCGAGAAATAGTTTTTCGAAATCTGTTTTAGAAATGGAACTAAAACATAAGAAAACATATTTTTCAGCACGATTCCTTTCCCAACGGAATAGTTTTGTTTAGAACGGAATAATGCTGGAATCTATCAGTTTTTCAGCGCAAGTTTCATTGAGAACGGAATAGTTCCGTTCCCAACGAAATAAGGCTGAATTTTGCAGAAACCCTAATTTTAGTCATACATGAAATTTTTTATATAATATATGGTATGAGCCTTAGATCTGTGATCGCTCTGTGATGTAATCTTGTGGTGTGAATACTCGTATTTTATTTAATATCTATGGCAACAGTGAGTTGTCCAAATTTATAAATTACTTTTTCTAGCAATAGGATAGTTGTTAGGAAAGATATTATGTCAAGACGAGACGAGGATCTTGGTGCCATCTTCGGAAGATGGCATTGGATCTTCGCACACACAAAATGAAGGGTTCGTTGAAGATTTCAACAATAATCTAGACCTAGATCTAGAATTAGGATGCTCATGATCGCTTGTGAGGAATAGGCTCATACCATATTTAATTCTAAAAATAAAATCCTTCAGAATTTTAAGTAATGAATTGCCTCCCATGTCACTCTAGCCCTCGGTACTCAGACAGTTTTCCACATGTCATGCCTGAGCTGAGTGTGCTGGAAACTGCTTTGCCGATACTCATACATGGTTAAACTTAACGGAGCAAGCAAGTCGGACTTGGGATGAGGGCACAATATGGGATAATACATGGAGTATAAAATACTCATTGCATAAAAGGCAAGAGTCGCATATGATTCAATTGGAAAGTGTTCCTACCTAAATAGTTGAGCATTAAGGGTTACGCTGGAGCGCACTTACTGCTCAATGAAACACGGATCTTGACTCACTATGAAACTTCATTTATTTGAAGTTTCTGAATCAATACTTCTGGAGTTGGTTGATTTGAAAAAAAAATAGTGGGAGTACAATATAAGAAACAGTAAAATAAAGTAACGCAATGAATAAATAATAATGGAACTTTATATTTTAACTTGTAGAAAAATGGTAAACAATAACAATTCAACTGGGTTGAATTTGCGATCTATCCTTTAGAAGGATAAGCTTAATGGGTCTAACTTCCTTGACTGGTTTAGAAACATGAGAATTGTTCTCAAGGCAGACAATAAACTGAATGTCATAGAAGAGACTTACCCGGGAAACCAGAACAGGGAGCCACAAGGGCTGTCCGGGATGCGTACAACAAATACTTCAAGGATGATGTAGAAGTTAGTTGTCTCATGCTAGCGACCATGACCTCAGAGCTTCAGAAGCAACTGGAGGATATGGGTTCTTATGATATGATCATAAATCTCAAGAAAATATTCCAAGAGCAGGCTAGAGTTGAGCGCTACAAGACGACCGTCTCTCTTACTAATATGAAGATGGTTGAAGGTTCATCTATATGTGCCCATACACTCAAGATGAAGAGCTATCTTGATCAATTGGAGAGGCTTGGTTCAGCTATACCCAGAGAATTGGTTGTTGACATAATTGTCAGGTCAGTCTCCTAGTTTTAAGCAATTCATGGAGAAATCCATCACCGTGTTGCATGGGATGCTTAAGAACGCTCAGGAGGACATGAAGACAAGTGTTGTCAATGACGTCCTAATGGTTCACAAGAAGAATGGTAAAAAGACTAGGAATAAGAGCAAGGGTAAATGCAAGGTGTTGCCTAAACCTAATATCAAGAAAGACAAGGATGGAGTTGTTGGGGACTCCATAGCCATGTACATTACATGCGTAGCGGAACCTATGGATTCAACCCGTCCTAGAATCATCGTTAAAAGGAAAAAAGTACGAGATTAACTATTAAAATTTATACCTCGGATCTTCCTGATCTGCGAGACGAAGAACAGATGTAGGTCTGAACTTTTCTGACGTGCAACCTTCTTCTTCCTGAAGCTCGACTCGAACGGACACCTTGCTTCTCCTCGAGTAAAGAAACTGATCGCTCGCTAGTCTTCAAAGCAGAAGACCTCTACTCGTATCCACGTCGAACTTTAGATGCACGGAATAACCGGACTCGGCTAGACGAGTCCGGAAATACTTTCCGAAAATAACTCAAAACTCTCTCTCTCTATTTCTGTGTATTAGACGGCCTCGAAAGCTTCTGAATTGTGTGTGTAATAGAGAGGCATTGCCCTTCTATTTATACTAGAGAGAGAGACGAATGATTGCTCAGTTACCATAACTAAAAACCCTAATCTGCGCTTATTCAGTTGCCAACAGAACTATTCTGTTGCCAGCGGAATAGGTATTTTCTTAACAGAATACTTGGCAGCTAAGGTTATTACAGTTTCCATATCTATTCCGTTGGGACGTAAATATTCCGTTGCCAACAGAATGATGCTGTTTTGTTCAATCAATTATCCAATAATTGATTATTTCGTTCACCAATTTATACATCATATGTATAACTGTTTTTGAAGTATTTTCATCCCATACGAATGGAGTTCATTATGTGACCGTGTAGGTTTCATTTAACGCTGGCAACGATCTTCTAAAGATCGTAAGTCATGAGTAACATCTAGACTGATGTCATGACTACCCATGTCAAATGAAATGATCAACGATCATAAACCTATATGAAAAGACGTTTGCTTATTCCTTTTGTTCTACGATATATGTCTTGATCAGAACGCACGGTAATATGTCATCCTTGAGTTTGATCAAAGTCTCTTTCCTGATCGAGAATTAGACTGAGTAAATACAAAATGATATTAACAACACATGTTAATCCATTTTGAGCATGGCCATGAATTTCCTTCAGTCCTAGTTCATCAGGGGGCCCAGAGATATCTCTCTCTTGACGAGAGGAACAAATTCCATCTTGGTCACTCACATTCCTCGTCATGATTCAGTGCATACCTAATGATGACTCTAATGATCATCCCATTATGGATGACGTAGGATCATATTAAAGTATGAAGTTCCACATACATGAATACATGGTGACCTCACGTCGTAGGAACAAGCACACTATTCATATGAGAATCACTAACGACATATACCATGCATATTCTCATAGTGTGGTCAGTCCAGTATGTGTTCTCTAACACGTACCTATATTCCAGACTTGATATCCCTATCTCCATGATCAATAGAACATGATCATCCAGCCTGCGAATATACTAGTGTGGATATGTAGCTTCTTACCTGAGGTATGTTTATCTCTATAAACATCCTACATATCACTAGGGACGGTTTAGAATGTCATTCGTTGATTCACAGTTCTACTATCAAAATCACGTATTTTGATGACTTGAACCCGAAGTGTCATTCATGGTTGATATAGTATATGTCAATGCACATTCACAACCCATACACACAGATATATAAGAAACAACCTTTATTGAATAAATAATAATGTCTTAATACATAATACATTTCCTAGCACAAATACATTTGGCCTAGGGCACTAATCCTACAGTCTCCCACTTGCACTAGGCCAACTCTAAGCATCTTATGCCCATGGACCTAACATGGCCCTCATGTTTCGCTTGCGGGAGAGGTTTAGTTAATGTCGTCCGATGGCACTCTATACATTTTGACATCATCCCTTCGTATAATCTACCTGATTAGATGGAAGCGTCGCTATATGTGCTTGGACTTTTGGTGAGATCTCGGTTCCTTTGCTTGTGCGATCGCTCCATTGTTGTCACAATATAGATCCACTGGTTCCAAGATGCTCGGAACTACTCTATTTGCCGGCTAAGTATTTTTATTATTGAGCCAGTTCACTCTCTAAAAAAGGGCATTGCTGGCAAGTTCATGTTGGCCCTCACACGTCAATCTTATAGAACGAAAGGCACATCCTTTGCAGATATCCCGCATGATGTTCCTCACATGAGGTCGATAATTTCGCATTAGAATTTGAAAATTTCCCTTTTCCATTCTAGATTTTGATAAAAACCTGTCTTTGAAGTCTGCTAAGAAAGAGAATTATAAGTCCATATATAACAATAACACTAAACGATTTAAACCGAATGACTCAAATACGACATACCTCTGGCACTGTCGCTTAGGCCATATAAATGAGAAGCGCATTTCTAAACTCCACTCTCATGGACTTTTGAACTCATTTGATTTGGAATCATTTGAGATTTGTGAGTCTTGTTTACTTGGCAAGATGACTAAGAAACCCTTCACAAAAGTTGGTGAAAGGGTCAATGACTTATTAGAACTCATACATACTGATGTATGTCGACCAATGAGTATGCAGGCTAGAGGTGGGTATCGGTACTTCATAACTTTCACGGACGACTTCAGTAGATATGGTTATGTCTACCAAATGAAGCATAAGTCTGATTCCTTTAAAGTGTTCAAAGAATTTAAAAATGAAGTAAAAAATCAACTTGGCAAGAAGGTTAAAGCACTTCGATCTGATCGAGGAGGCGAATATCTGAGTCAGGAGTTTGAAGATCATCTCAGAGAATGTGGAATAGTTTCACAACTGACTCCTCCAGGAACTCCTCAATGGAATGGAGTGTCTGAGAGGAGGAATCGAACCTTATTGGATATGGTTCGATCGATGATGAGTCAAACGAGTCTTTCAATGGCTTTCTGGGTTTATGCTCTTGATATTGCCGCATCCATACTGAACAGGATTCCATCCAAAGCGGTTCAAAAAATGTCATATGAGATGTGGACGAGGAAAAGCCCCAAGTTGTCTTTTCTTAAAATTTGGGGATGTGAGACTTATGTCAAACGTTAGTTTCCCGATAAACACGGACCCAAATCTAATAAGTGCCTATTTGTGGGATATCCTTCGCCACAAGCTTTGCTTTGTAGATTTGTACCTTTTCATCCACGTCAGTCTTCTTCTTGAAGACCCATTTACATCCGATGGTCTTCAAGCCTTCGCCGTTGACATTTTTCCAGAATTCTTCATAGACCCCTTTCCGATAAGAAATCATTTTTTGTGTAATTCTAAATGTGAAGTAAGTCTCCATATCTTATTGGTGAAATTGAATACTTGAAATTCAACAGAACCCTTGGTTTCTTGGCTAATAACATACATGTACTGTAATGTGCTTCCCCATGAGTATCCGGTAACCATGTGTGTAGGGGTATAACTGGCAATTTGACAGTATATGCAATAAAAAAACCAAGGTAGAATATTATTTCTAACCAAACAGGATACGGTTGACGGATTAATCTTTCAAAATGGATTGTTGGTTTATTCGAACCATGTAAATCAATACTTAAAATTCCTATTAACAAGAAAATAGAGCCTCCTGCGGTGTATAAAATAAATTTAGTAGCTGAGTAAAGGCGTCTCCCCCCCACCCCCCCCCCCCCCCCCACCCCAACACACACATTGATAAAAGTAGTAAACAGGAATTAATTCTAATTCCCACATTATTAATAGTTCTTAATTCTAAAAAAATTCTTGCTCTCACATTAAGCCACATCATCTATTAAATCCTAACCATTCATGCAGTCACAAAAAAAAGTCCTCACCATCCGAGTTCTTAATTCTAAAAAAATTCTAGCTCTCACATTAAGCCACATCATCTATTAAATCCTAACCATTCATTGAAGCACAAAAAAAAATCCTCACCATCCGATTCTTGCTCTCACATTAAGCCACATCATCTATTAAATCCTCACCATCCATTCAATCACAAAAAAAATCCTCACCATCCAATTCATATCTAAAAGACCAAACTTACCATCCAATTCAAATATAAAGGCCAAAATAAGCTTTCTAACCATCAAATATTAATAAGTTATATTTCTTAAAAAAAATTCTCTCATCACATTAAGCCATATAGGCATTGGATATCAACCATTGATTGGATCATATAAAGGTCAAACTTTAGCAATGTGTCATAACTCATACGTCAATATTTTCTTAAAAAATTCAAGATACAACCCATGTACATGTAAGAGTATAAACGGACAAAATATTAATGGGCCGACCCATATCTGTATCCGTAAAAAAATTGCATCCGAATAAAAAATATTTGTATCTAGACGGATATCGAATACTTATTTGGCTATCGATTTGACTCCCTGATACAGATAATTTGTTATTCGGGATAGTTTCTATTTTCAGATATTTCACACTATATGAATACAAATATTTATATGGATACATGTATGGATATCTTGATTTTTTATCATATCCTCCGAATATGGATATTATCCATATCCATGTTAATATTTTGTACATATTAGGTGTAAACGAGATGAATATTATCTAATCGATCCATATTCATATCGGCAAAAAATGGTATGCAAACCAAAATTATTCGTATCATGCCGGATACAAATACACTCTGGGATACTTTACATTTGATTATCTATTTGGCTTGCGGATACGGATAAAAATACTATATGTATCCTGATAATTTATAATTCAGATAATATCCATTTTCGGATATTTCACTCAATATAGATATACATATGGATATATGTACATATACATGTATGAATATTTTTGTTTTTTATCATATTCAGATACGGATATTATCTACATCCATATTAATATTTTGTTGCTAATTCTTTTAATTTTTTCTTAAAAGTTGTAATAATTTATTAACTTTGTCATCACAAATATTTAAGAGTTAGAAAAATAATACGGATACGTATCCGTTTAAATATTCGAAATGAATCAGTATTTATATTCGTATCCAATATTAAGGAATTATGCCCTAGGCCAAAGTGTTTGACTAGAGATTAGATTATGAGAAACATGTTTATTCAGTTCATATATGAATGAGTGTATGGGTGACTAATATATTTACATTTATTAGATCGACCATGAATGACACTTCGGGTTTACGTCATAAGAATACGTGATTCTGATAGTAGAACTGTGAACGAAAGAATGATATTCTAAACTGTCCCTAGTGATACGTAGGATGTTTATAGATTCTAGTAAGAAACTACACATCCATACTAGTATATTTGCAGACTGGATGATCATGTTCTGCTGATCATTGGCATAGGGATGTCAAGTCTTGAATATAGGTACGTTTTAGAAAACACGTACTGGACTGACCACACTATGAGAATACGCATGGTATATGTCATTAGTGATTCTCATATGAATAGTGTGCTTGTTCCTACGACCTGAGGTCATCATGGATTCCTGTATGTGGAACTGCAGACTTTAATATGATCTTACGTCATCCATAACGGGATGATCATTAGGGTCATAATTAGGTATGCACTGAATCAAGACGAGGAATGTGAGTGACCAAGATGAGATTTGTTCCCCTCGTTACGAGGGAGATATCTGTGGGCCCACTGATGAACTAGGACTGAAGAAAATGCATGGCCATGCTCAAAATGGATTAACATGTGTTGTTTATATCATTTTGTATTTATTCAGTCTAATTCTCGATCAGAAAAGAGACGTTGATCAAACTCAAGAATGACATTATCCATGCCTTGTGATCAACACGTATATCGTAGAACAAAAGGAATAAGCATTTATCTAATTGGTTAGGTTATGATCGCCGATCATTTATTTAATTTTCATAATGTCTTGTTAGAGACCGCTTATGATTTACGGACTTAGAGTCTGTTGCCAATATTAAGTAAATCTACAAGGTCACACACAAAGAACAAATAAAAGAGTATAGAAAATCAAAGCATGTTGATTTTTAATTATCTTCTTTTAAGAATTATATGCAAATATAATTGTTATATTTGTTAGTTGCCAAATTATTTGGACTGGCCCATATATTGTTATCACCATTGGATGGTGATTTGACAAGTCAATGGATATCTCTATACATGGAAATTCAAGCGTGCTTTAATCTGATGATATATGTATGCATGAATTATATTCATATGGAAAGTCATCAATACAAGGAACGTTCTGTATTTAAATATGTGATATTTGAATGTATGGTGAGATACGCATATGAAAGGTAAGTGTGACTTGCCTTATTTCATGACTTGCCTTTCTTTAATATATGGAGAATCATGAATATATACGTAGTATCTCTTGCCTTACTTTTATGGGCCACAATACATGGAAAGATATGAACCGCCCTTGAATTAAGTCGGCCAAGGTACAGAGGTCATATCCACTATATATACGTATATATGTGAGCTGATTAAGAGACAATTCATATTAATCACGGCCAGAGAAAATTCCCACAAATATTTTGCAATAAAATAAAAGAAGAGAAGAGAGAAATTATATTTCTGAAAATCGTTTTCAGAAATAGTACTAGTATACAAGTTTCCTCTTAATCCTTTGATCTATTTGTTCGTGTGGATACTAGTAGAGGATCTTCACCTTTTGGGGATCTTAGAGGTGATCAAAGCTTAACCGGCTCGAGAAAGAAGTTTGTTTAGTGAGCAAGCGACGAAGGGTTCTTCGCTTCAGAAAGGAGAAGGTTGCAAGTCAAAATCGTTTAGACCTACATCCGTTTCTCTCTCGCAGATCAGGAAGATCGTATAAATTTTAATTACATAATCTCGTACCTTTATTTCCTTACCAATGATCCTAGAGAGGGTTGAACCCGTAGGTTCCACTGCGTATGTAACGTACATGGCTACGGTTTTCCCAACATTGCATTCGTAGCTGTCTAAATATCTGAACTGAATTTGTATATGAAGCTATACGTATTCATATCAGCATTGTTGATATTTTGAATCTTTGTCGAATATGTACTTTTGACTTTTCTTTCTATTGTTTATACTATATTGTAAATTTTTGACACAACTATAATATTTATTTTTGACTAAATTAGTATTACGTTTTGTAATAATAGTAATTTTTATTATATTTTAATACAAATATGATTATTATCTAAATTATGTTTAATTTAATTTTTAAGTTATATTATAGAAATTTCACGCAACGTACGAAGGATTTGCTAGTTATAAAAAAAAAGTAAAAGGTCTTGAGAAGAAAATAATCCCATTTGACCACTATACACTGCTAACATTAGAAAGTACAATAACTGAGAACTTCAAGTAACTGACCAAGCCGCTAAATTTTGTAAAGTAGTAATAAATCCTGTCAGTAAAATAGGTCCTATAGAAAGACCATCAATTCCTAATCTCCAGTGAAAATCAAATATATCTATCCATTTTAAATTTTCCTTTAATTGGATTAATGTATCATCAAATTGAAAATGATAAGAGAATATATAAGCTACTAAACATATACATAGACTATACCATCAATATATCTTATTCCCTTTATGAGGAAAAAAGAAAATAAAACAACCTGAAAAAATGGGAAAAATAACAAGTAGTATTAAGTACGGAAAATTAATCATGATAAAGACATGATACATTTCGACCAGAAAAACCCATGTTCAAAATAATCAAATTCATCGAATATGGATTTTTTCGGTAAATAGAAATCAAATGAATGATTCAAGTACCTAGAGCCATACTACGAGTTGTTTTAGGTCCTAAATAAACGCAAATACTTAAAAAATCTGTTGGACATGCAGATTCACACCTTTTACAACCTACACAATCTTCGGTGCTTTGTGCAGAAGCAATTTGTTTTGCTTTACATTCATCCCAAGGTATCGTTTTTAATACTTCTGTAGGACAAGCTCGAGCACATTGAGTACACCTCATAAAGCTATTATAAATTTTGACTGAATGTAACATTTGATCCCTAAATTATTGTTTTGGATATAAATATTTTTCTATCTGGTCAAAATAACTAAATAAATCCATTTTATTAGACCACTGCTCCATAAAAAATTGAACAACCGATATAATTAAATCTGTTTATAAAAAATGCTAAAAGACTTTGAATTTCATCTCAATAGCTATTGAATTTTAGATACTATGTTAATTTATTCATCAATTGGCTACAATTACTTTATCTAAGATAATATAATATATTCAACTTAAAATTTCAATAAATAATCATAAATAATCAATTATAATAAAAAATAAAGAAGAAAGTGAAAAGAAAAAAGTAAAAAATTTGGAATTTTTTTTTCTTTTGTATTCTAATAGATTTTTTAATGTATTCAATAAATTAGATTAATCTATATTAACAGATTTTCGATTACGATGGATAGATGAAATAGTTGCTAATCCAATGGCGGATTCAGCAGCTGCAATAGCCATAACAAAAATAGAAAAAAAATATCTCGTTTTAACTGCCGATTATCAAATATATTCAAAAATATTATTAAATTTTAAATAATCGAATTTATCATAAGTTCAAGACATATAAGCGCTCTAATCATACTTAGACTTATGATTAATCCATAAATACCGATGGAAAATGAATAGATACTTAAAAAAAATATATGTTCAAACATTATTAATTAATTCCTTATTTTTAGTTATTTATCTTTAGTTATCAATTTTTCGTTAAAAGAATTTTTTCTTCAATTTATCTTACTATTTTGGATCTATTTTTTGTTATGATTTGATTCCAAAAAGTGACTCTATTTTTCTTTTCTTTTTTAATTTCAAAATTGGTATTTTTTCGCTAACTATAAAAAAAAACTAAAAGAAAACACAGGGGAGGCTATAACACACACTAGCTTGAATTAAGAATTTTGATTTTATATGTTATTTAGTATAAATATTTCTTCTAGTTTGGAATCATTCTAAGTATTTCTTATTGTCGAGCCATAGTGATTTCACATATCAAAGAAACTAAAAGAATTATAGAAATGAGTTCAAACGGAAGAAAGAAAACTATTGCTAAATGAATCCCAATTTGTTGAATGTTATTTATGAGGTCCTATTCTATAATTTGGTTTGATCTTCTAGTCCAAAGAATTTCGTACGATGAGATAGCTGGGATAGTAGTTATTAGTGAAAAAAGAATAGGTGTACAAATCAGTGAAGTAAGCCCATCTCCAATGGTCCAATCCACTTTTGGTAAAAGTAATGTCTTGGTCGGAGCGGGGATAGCATTTTTCTTCTGCATGTCTATGGAGTTTTGCAAAATCCAAACACCTCAGAGATAAATAGAGGGGTAGGAATTTTTCGAACGAACCGTACTCCTTCGTATATGTTAGGAGTCCATTGATGAAAAGGGGCTGGGGAAAGCTTGAACACCAATTCCTACAGTGATGAATATATAAGCGTAATTGACATTCCTGAAGAGTTATACATTTGTGTATTGATAAGAACATTGAGTATTTCTTGAAGCTCGATCCCCCCTCCAGATGAACCGTATAACCAAGAAAAACCATGAACCAAAATAGAAGAGCTTGACCCGCCACTATTGGAAAAACAGATATCAGGCACGGTGATATGCCGTGCCTGAAAGTCCAAAAAATCGTGCCTGAAATTCTGTGCCTTACAGTGTCGTTGCAGATGTTAGCTTTAGGCACGGGCCGTGCCAGATACTTTTTCAGGCACGGTTTCATTGTCATATCAGGCACGGGTTGGTACAATTCCAGACACTGGTTTTCTGGCATGGGCGGTGCCTGAAAGGTCTTTCAACGAGGGGCTTCAGGCACGGCCCGTACCTGAAACCTGAATAAATTTTCATATTTTTCAGGGTCTTCTGGCACAGCCCGTGCCTGAAAGCCTTTTCAGCGAAGGTATTATCAGGCACGGCCTGTGCTTGATACTTTTATAAATAATAAAATAATGGAGGCACCAGGCACGGCCCGTGCTTGATTTATCTGCAATTTTGTTACCAACACCTATATTTTGCTAATTCTACCGATTCAAAATAAAAAATATACAAAATACGCACAATTCAAAATAATATATTCATACAATTCGTATCCTAAATACGTCGATAAACGAAATAAAAGTTCATATTGGATCTAACATAACAATATCCGTTAAATTATCTTCCACTACAACAAAACAATACAATAGCAACAGAAAAAAACGGTGACTGTTGCTCAAAAAACTGTGGCTATTGTCAAAACACTAATGAACAAATTTTAAATTGTCTTCCCAAACCCTTAATTGTCTTACCTAAACCTCATAAAACTCTAAACACTCAAACCACAAAAATAAGCTACTCGTGTAGATTAGTGACATACTCGCTGCCCACACCGCCCTAAGTACGCACATTCATTTCTTTTGCTTTGTTTGAATATTGCCTATCAAAATAAAAAGGGAAAAAATATATTAAAAGAAATTTCAAATATCTACCTTGTCAAAATAAGGTCACACAAGTTGAGTTCATATTATTAATTAATGCTAATTTTTTATGCGTAACCCTTAACTCAAGCTTACTTGGTCCAAAGAAAATAATTAACAAATAAAATATAAAATTAGCATAAGCTGTATAATATGCAACTTTCTCCATGCACAAGTCGAAATAATGCAAAGTAACCATGAATTAGCACAAGCTGATCAAATGTTTCTCAACATTAAATACAAACTTTTACAAAAAGAACAATATTTCCAGATTTCCAGAGTTGAAGAGTATGTATACCAAGTTGGATCTTGGTTTATTTTTATTTTATAAAATGGGATCTCCATAAATCCAGAATAGTGTAGCTTGGTTCTGAATTATTATAATATGCAATTTGATCCCTCACAAGTAGAAATAATGCGAAGTAACCGTAAATTAGAGCAACCTGATCAAATTGCAATTTCAGATCAGACAATAGCATTAGCAGCGCTTGCAATCCTCGGCCAAAGATCAGCATACTCCTTTCGCAATTGGCCCTGTTATTGCCTACCCTACAATTCCATACAATTGAAATTAATAATTATAACTAATTATTAAAAATTAATATGAAGAAATAAGATTTAATTTTGTGAAGTACCTTTCATTTCTCCCTTGGGATTCACAATCACTCCAGCATTATCTACAAGAATAACACATAAAACAAGGTTGATCAGAAAACTGAATTACCAGTAACTTTTCGAATTGATGCACAAATGAAAGATTGATTATGTAGCAATATTTATAGGACTGGCAAAATAATACATATTAGTTTACCAGAAAGAAGTCTTAACAAGGAAACTATATTTGGCGTAATGATAAGAACTATAAATTACAATAAAAATGTATCAGGAGAGGTAACAAAGATGATAAGAAATAATCATCATGCTGTTTAATCCTGATATTATTTTCAATTTATCCTTCCTAGTTACTAAACAACGCACAACAATCTAGGCCATTCAATTTCATATTGCACATAAGCAACAAAACGAAAAGATATCTAAAAACAAACAGTCTACACACAACAAAAAATAATAAAAAATACTAACAAATAAATACGCATAAATAATACCTTCAAAGTACATGTAGACGCCATCCATAAATACAAAATCACAGATCCAACAGTTCCTCAATCTTGTTTCTGTGAAGTGAAAATACATCTAAACAATTACTACAAATTGGATCCAAAATGCATCCAAATTGACAAATCAAAGTACAAATTCACATCCATAACTTTAATTTCATAGTAAGAATCGAACAACAGAAATTGCGAACTCGGTTTACTTCTGGCCGGAGGGACGAGCTTCTGGCCGGACAGAGTTAGGGTTAGGGCGGCGATTTAGGGTTTAGGTCGGAAACCAATCCGGCCAACGTTGATCGGAAGAGGGTTTCGACGGCGACCAGGAAGTCGACGGAGGTGACGGCGAGGGCCAAGTAGGCAGCTGAGGCGAGCGGATTAGGGTTAGGGTTTAGAGAGTGGAGGAGCTCGATGGAGCGGATGGTTTTGAAGCAGGGGGAAGGGGAGGAGGAGAGGTGGCGGAGAGGAATGAGGAACGGCGGATCAGGGGCTCCTTTCTTCCGTTCGCTCTTTCTTTCTTTCGCTTCTTTCGTTTCTTTCGTTTAAGGCAGAGAGGTCAGGGGGTCTTTTGGTTAATAAATTTAGTAATAAGCATAATAATAAGCATAACAACCCATTTGTTCCGATGGAGAGAAAAACGAAAGAAACGAAAATATATATATAATGTATAATTAAACTAACCTATGGGCACCGACAAGAAAAAAATGCTCAGATTTGGAATTTGCACAGTGAATCCGAAGGAGGTCATAATGGCACAGAAGAAATTGATCTTCATCTTTAAAAAAATTTCTGTTCGAAAATAAATGCAGGATTAATTGTTAGATTCTCAAAAACTTGACAAGAATAAATATTTATTACAATATCTAGTGAATTATTATTTTATAGTATCGTGGAAAAGAAGGATTCATGAGACGAATAAGACTAGGAGGGATGGGGCTTCCACTCATAGATGATTTACCGCAAGCATATCGATATTGCTATCTATGTCATAATAGTGGTCCTAATTAGTTTCCCGAAGATGCTCGAAGATCTCGTCTTGTTGGTTGTCGACATCCTTCTATGGGTGTGGAAATGGTTAAGACCTTTTTATGCAGCTCTTCAAGCATTCGGCGTGAAATTCATAAGCAAAATAGCATTTTCCAAACGGAATCCATTGGAGCTGAACGAATCTGTCCCCCGTTATTTATCTACCTGGAAATTCAAAGGATTGAATATCAATGTCGTCTGGGAGATAGTTAGGATAGCAATAGTAATTTATCCCGAGACTTTGATGAGGATCGCGGGAGCGCTTCGGCGATTCTTTTGCCACCTGGGGCTTTGGAAAATCAATGAATTACCCTTCCCGCAGAGGCAAGGGTATTTTGAGATGGTTTTCCTACCATATTTGTATAGTATTCTCATACCGACGTATTGGAAGTATACCAAACTATTTCATAGATATCTCTGGCCGGAGGATTTTTGAATCCTTATTTATCAGATCCTCTTTTTGGCCTTTCTCAATAAAACATTTTGGGTCATTTTGAGAGAAGTTTAAATAGTGCTGAAAATCAGGCCTGACATTTCCATCCTAAGTTGGAGGAATCTTTGCCGATTCTTGTGGCGCCAAGGCATGAAGGGACAACATATTGGCTCATGATTGTGAGGCCCGAATTCTTGACTGGAAGGGACACCAAAGGCCTCTGCCCTTCTATCCCTTACTTGGATAGATAGAGAGGGAGGGCAGAGCTTTTGGTTTTTCATGTTGTCAAAGAGCTGAAAAAGAAAAATAGATGGCAAGTGCCTGATTGATCACGTCGCGTAAGAACAAGGTTCAAATCTCTCGGTCGGTTAGAATGCCTCAGCTGCATACATTACTGCACTTCCACTTGAGACCTATCGTAATGAAAATGGCTCGTTTCTCTATGACCTTATCTGTATTCTAAAGACTTATGTCGCTCCACTCCGGCAGGGATAGATAACCCTTCGTTGTCCCTTATTTATGTATTTACGACTAGAAAATCAAAGATTTTTCTCAGTTTTTAGTATTATTATTTTCTATTTTTTATCACAATATTGAAATTTCAATTTATTCACGTATCATTGCTAAAGTCATCTATCATTACTATAGTATTCTTTTGATAATACATTATGGAAATAGATCGACATTCTAAGATCAAGAAAGAATATACCTCTAACAAGAGATAGAATGAAGAAAATATAGTCTTATCTTTCATAATTCTAAAAGATAGTTCAGATAAAAATAGTATTACCTTGTTTTGATATAGAATCAAGAAAGTGAGGCAAAGTGAAGTAACCTAATTTTGTCTGTGTAAGAAAGTCTTATGTATTGTTCGATTACAGTCTATAAGGGGGTTTAAAAGATCTAAATTCGTGCGGAAGTATGGATTTGACTTTTAGGTTTTAATAACTTTTAGGTTGTTAGACTTTTAGGTGGATGGTCGTATTAATAAATAAATAGATAATTGAAATACGATAAATAATATAAAAGTAAATAGAGATACCGAACACCGGACTTGTTGATGAAGTTCGGCAAGGTGGTTGCGTTTAGCCTTAACCACCCATTCTCGCTAGCAGTTCTTGCTGCGTTCATGAGCGCCTACTCTCTAGGTATGTCTTTCAGCTCCTTGATTCACTGACCCAAATAACGTTCGTTACAAAACTCGAATCACCGATCGCTTTACAACACTCGTAGTGATTCGGTGAAACTAAACTTGATTTCTTTCAATCACAACCAACAACAAACAATCGCTCAATAACTCTCCTAATCTCATACAAGATTTAGAGTAATTTTATTGAACACTTGAGAGAGAATTCTTACTTTATAATATTGAAAAAGTGATCTCTATTTCGGATTGGGGCTGCTCTTTTAAAGAGGGAAGGAGCAGCCCACAAACAAAGTCCGTTCTGAACTGAAAGGCTTTCATTCAGAACAGAAGGTGCCAAAAAACTTGCAGAACTAAAGCTCACAGTTATGTTCAGAACTGAACAGCTTCCATTCAGAACTGAAGCATTATTCACAGCCCAAGTCAAAATGAAATTTTGAGCAATTTTGGCAGGAATTTTCTCTCTAAGTTTAGAACCCAAATTACTCCAAAACAAAGATTTTTACTAGAAGAACACTTGAAGAAGGCTCCAAAACTTGATCGCTACAAATGAGTCTTCAAAGCTTGAAATGTGATGCAATTCTCCGACGACTTCCAATCCGATCGAGATAGAACTTTTGTACGTCGACTCGAACTTGATAAAACTTTCCTCGAACTTGATAATTTCCTGATATGACGGCCTCAAAGACTTTATAATTGTCTGTCAAATAGAGAGGGACTGCCTCTTTATTTATACTAGAGAGGGAGGTGAATGATTGCACAGTTACCATAACTAAAATCCTAACTTGCGCCTATTCTATTCCCAATGGAATTATTCCATTCCCAACGGAATAGGTGTTTCCTTAACAGAAAACTTGGTAGCCAAGGTTATTACAGTTTCCATATCCATTCCATACCATGCATTTTTTCACAGTGTGGTCAGTCCAGTACGTGTTCTCTAATATGTACCTATATTCATCAAAACGAAGGTTCCAGCTTCGAGATGCCTGCTTCAATCCATAGATAGGTTTCTGAAGCTTGCAAACCTTATCAGAATTCTTAGGATCCACAAAATCCTCGGGTTGCGTTATATGCACGTTCTCGGTTAAATTTCCATTTAGCAAAGCTGTTTTGACATCCATTTGCCATATCTCATAGTCATAATATACGGCTATGGCTAATAGAATTCTGATGGATTTAAGCATAACTACAGGTGAGAAGGTTTCGTCATAGTCTATACCATGAACTTGTTTGAAACCTTTCGCCACAAGTCTTGATTTGTAGGTTTGTACCTTTCCAACCACGTTAGTTTTCTTCTTAAAGACCCACTTACATCCGATGGTCTTCAAGGCTTCGGATGGATCAATCAAATTCCAAACTTGATTGTCTTGTATGGATTACATCTCGGCTCTCATGGACTTTTGGACTTATTTGATTTGGAATCATTTGAGACGTGCGAGTCTTGTTTACTTGGCATGACTAAGAAATCCTTCACAAAAGTTGGTGAAGGGGTCAATGACTTACTAGAACTCATACATACTGATGTATGTGGACCAATGAGTATGCCAGCTAGACGTGGGTATCGGCACTTCATAACTTTCATGGACGACTTCAAAAGATATGGTTATGTCTACCTAATGAAGCATAAGTCTGATTCCTTTAAAGTGTTCAAAGAATTTAAAAATGAAGTACAAAATCAACTTGGCAAGAAGGTTAAAACACTTCGATCTGATCGAGGTGGTGAATATCTGAGTCAGGAGTTTGAAGATCATCTCAGAAAATGTGGAATAGTTTCACAACTGACTCCTCCAGGAACTCCTCAATGGAATGGAGTGTCTGAGAGGAGGAATCGAACCTTATTGGATATTATTTACTCATTGGGGTTATTTTATTTTGGTGTTTCTTATATTGTACTCCCACTATTTTTCTTCAAATCAACCACCTTCAGTAGTATTGATTCGGAAACTTCAATTAAATAATGTTTCATAGTGAGCCAAGATCCGTATTTCATTGAGTATTAAGTGCGCTTTGGCGCAACCCTCAATACACAACTATTTAAGTAGGAACACTTATATTGTATCATATACAACTCTTTCCTTTTATGGAATGGGCATCGTATGCCTGGTGTATTATCCCATCTTGTGCCCTGAGCCCAAGTTCGACTTGCCTGCTCAGTTAACTTTAACCATGTATGATTATCGGCAAAATAGAATCCAGCACACTCAGCTTTGGCATGATCCATGATGGACGCCATTTCCCGCATACCCTCTTTTACAAAGACAATCCTCCATATGCTCAACTTTGGCATGACCCACATGGAAGACTGTCTAAGTACCGAGGGCTCTAGTGACATGGGGGACACTTCCTTACTTAACATTCTGAAGGATTTTTTTTTAGATTTATAAATATAAACATCAGAGAAACTAAGTTAAATATGGTATGAGCCTATTCCTCACGAGCGATCATGAGGTTCCTAATGCCAGATCTATCTTTAGATTGCAGGTGTAATCTTCAACGAACCCTTCGTTGTGTGTGTGCGAAGATCCAATGCCATCTTCCGAAGATTGCGCCAAGATCCTTGCCTTGTAGTTTTGATATAATATCTTTCCTAACATCTATCCTATTGCTAGAAAAAGTAATTTATAATTTTAGACATCTCACAGGCTGCCATAATTACAATTTTGGACAACTCACTAGTTGCCATAGATATTAAATAAAATTACAAACATTCACACACAAGATTACATCACAGAACAATCACAGATCTAATGCTCATACCATATTTATTTAATTCCATGTATAACAAAAATTAGGGTTTCTCGCAAAATTAGGCTTATTCCGTTGGGAACGGAACTATTCCGTTCTCAACGGAACTACCACTGAAAAATCATGAATTTCCTGCGTTATTCCGTTCTCAACGGAACTATTCCGTTGGGAACGGAGACGTGCTGGAAATTCGTATTTCCCTTTTGTTTTAGTTCCGTTTCCAAAACAGATTTCGAAAAATTATTTTTCGAAACTCTAGGAAATCATAATATCCAATATTATATTCCCAGATACTATTTCCATGATGTTTTGAAATAATATTTTCAAAACTCAAAAATTTATTATACTAGAATTTACTAAATTTTAAATATGTAATCGACGATTATTTCCTTAACGAACGCTCTGATGCCACTTTTGGCGAATCCATAGCCATGGTTACATGCGCAGCGGAACCTATGGATTCAACCCACCCTAGGATCATCATTAAGGGAATAAAAGTACGAGATTAACTATTAAAATTTATACCTCGGATCTTCCTGATCCGCGACATGAAGAACGGATGTAGGTCTGAACTTTTCTGACGTGCAACCTTCTCCTTCCTGAAGCTCGACTCGAACGAACGCCTTGCTTCTCCTAGGGTAAAGAAACTGATCTCTCGCTAGTCTTCAAAGCAGAAGACCTCTACTCGTATCCACGTCGAACTTTAGATGCACGGAATAACCGAACTTGGCTAGACGAGTCCGGAAATACTTTCCAAAAATAACTCAAAACTCTCTCTCTCTATTTCTGTGTATTAGACGGCCTCTAAGGCTTCTGAATTGTGTGTGTAATAGAGAGGCATTGCCCCTCTATTTATACTAGAACGATTGCTCAGTTACCATAACTAAAAATCCTAATATGCGCCAATTCCGTTGCCAACGAAACTATTCCACTGCCAACGGAATAGGTATTTTCTTAACAGAATACTTGGCAGCTAAGGTTCTTACAATTTCCATATCTATTTCATTGGGAACGGAACTATTTCATTGCCAACGGAATGATGCTGTTTTGTTCAATCAATCCAATAATAGATTATTTCGTTCACCAATTTATACATGTTTTTGAGGTATTTTCATCCCGTATGAATGGAGTTCATTGTGTGACCGTGTAGGTTCCATTTAACGCTGGCAACGATCTTCTAAAGATCGTAAGTCATGAGTAACCTCTAGACTGATGTCATGACTACCCATGTCAAATGAAATGATCAACGATCATAAACCTATCTGAATAGACATTTGCTTATTCCTTTTGTTCTACGATATATGTCTTGATCACAAGGCACGGTAATATGTCATCCTTGAGTTTGATCAAAGTCTCTTTCCTGATCGAGAATTAGACTGAGTAAATACAAAATGATATTAACAACACGTGTTAATCCATTTTGAGCAGGGCCATGCATTTCCTTCAGTCCTAGTTCATCAGGGGGCCCAGAGATATCCCCCTCTTGACGAGAGGAACAAATCCCATCTTGGTTACTCATATTCCTCGTCATGATTCAGTGCATACCTAATGATGATCCTAATGATCATCCCATTACGGATGACGTCGGATCATATTAAAGTATGCAGTTCCACATACAGGAATCCATGGTGACCTTAGGTCGTAGGAACAAGCACACTATTCATATGAGAATCACTAACGACATATACCATGCATATTCTCATAGTGTGGTCAGTCCAGTATGTGTTCTCTAACATGTGCCTATATTCCAGACTTGACATCCCTATGTCCATGATCAGCAGAACATGATCATCCAGCCTACGAATATACTAGTGCGGATATGTATCTTCTTACCTGAAGTATGTTTATCTCTATAAACATCCTACATATCACTAGGACGATTTGGAATGTCATTCGTTGGTTCACAGTTCTACTATCAAAATCACGTATTCTGATGACGTGAACCCGAAGTGTCATTCATGGTTGATATAAGATATGTCAATGCACATTCACAACCCATACACACAGATATATAAGAAACAACCTTTATTGAATAAATAATAATGTCTTAATACATAATACATTTTCTAGCACAAATACATTTGGCCTAGGGCACTAATCTTACAATCTCCCACTTGCACATGGCCAACTCTAAGCATCTTATGCCCATAGACCTAACATGACCCTCATGCTTCGCTTGCGAGAGAGGTTTAGTTAATGGATTGGCGACATTGTCGTCCGATGGCACTCTACACATTTTAACATCACCCCTTCATATGATCTCCCTGATCAGATGGAAGCGTCGCAGTATGTGATTGGACTTTTGGTGACATCTCGGTTCCTTTGCTTGTGCGATCGCTCTATTGTTGTCACAGTATAGATCCACTGGTACCGAGATGCTCGGAACTACTCTTAGTTCCTCCAAAGAGTTCTTTATCCAAACAGCTTCTTTAGCCGCTTCTGCAGCGGCAATATACTCTGCTTCCATTGAAGAATCTGCTACAGTACATTGCTTGGAACTCTTCCATGTCACTGCGTCTCCATTTAGGCAAAATAAATAACCTGATTGCAATCTAAAGTCATTTGAGTCTGTCTGGAAGCTTGCGTCGGTGTAATCCTTTACAACGAGCTCGCCTTACAGACCTCCATAGACTAGGAACAGGTCTTTAGTCGTAAGCACTTAAGGATTCTTTTAACATCTATCCATTGACTTTCACCTGGATTTGATTGAAACCTACCTGTTGCGCTCAATGAGTATGACACATCTGGTCTAGTACATATCATGGCATACATGATAGATCCTATAGCCGAAGCGTATGGGATCCTTTCCATGTGCTTTTGCTCTTTATCACTCGCAGGACACTATGTCTTACTGAGAGAGACGCCATGTGACAAGGGCAAAAATCATTTCTTGGATTCTTGCATTCTGAATCGTTTCATGACCTTGTCTATGTATGTACTTTGACTCAGACCTATAAGCCTTCTAGAGCTATCTCTGTAAATCCTGATTCCTAGCACGTATGAGGCTTCTCTTAGGTCTTTCATCGAGAAATTATCTCCCAACCATTTCTTGACATTCAATAATGTCGGGACGTCATTTCCCATGAGTAATATGTCATCTACATAAAGCACCAGGAATACTACCGTGCTCCCACTGAACTTCATGTAAACACAAGGCTCACCTTCGCTTTTTGTAAAACCAAAACTTTTGATAACTTCATCAAAACGAAAGTTACAGCTTCGAGACGCTTGCTTCAATCCATAGATGGATTTCTGAAGCTTGCAAACCTTACAAGAATTCTTAGGATCGACAAAACCCTCGGATTGCATCAAATGCACGTCCTCGGTCAGGTTTCCGTTTAGGAAAGCTGTTTTGACATCCATTTGCCATATTTCATAGTCATAATATGCTGCTATGGCTAATAGAATTCTAATGGATTTAAGCATAGCTACAGGTGAGAAAGTTTCGTCATAGTCAATACCATGAACTTGTTTGAAACCTTTAGCCACAAGCCTTGCTTTGTAGATTTGTACCTTTCCATCCACGTCAGTCTTCTTCTTGAAGACCCACTTAAATCCGATGGTCTTCAAGCCTTCCAATGGATCAATCAAATTCCAAACTTGATTGTCTTGCATGGATTGCATCTCGGCTCTCATGGCCTCTAACCATTTCTGAGAATCAGGACTCTTCATAGCATCTTGATAGGACGTGGGTTCATCATCTATGAATGTCACATCGTCATCATTAGACATGAGAAATCCGTATCTCTCGGACTCATGACGAATCCTACTAGATCTACGTTGAGTCTGTTGTGTTTCAAGCTCACCAACTCTTTGAGAGCTTGTTTGTTCCCCCATCATAGGTTCTGTGACTATAGGTGGGTCTCGAATTTCTTCGAGTTGTACTTTGCTTCCACTGCTTCTCATAGAGACAAACTCTCTTTCCAGGAAGGCTCCATTGCGAGCAACAAACACTTTGTTCTCTGATGGGTGGTAAAAGTAATATCCTTTAGTTTTCTTAGGATATCCCACAAATAGGCACTTATCAGATTTGGGTCCGAGTTTATCGAGAAACTGACGTTTGACATAAGTCTCATATCCCCAAATTTTAAGAAAAGACAACTTGGGGCTTTTCCCCGTCCACATCTCATATGGCGTCTTTTGAACAGCTTTGGATGGAATCATGTTCAGTATGAATGCGGCAGTCTCAAGAGCATAACCCCAGAAAGACATTGAAAGACTCGTTTGACTCATCATCGTTCGAACCATAACATTTTAACTTGTAGAATAATGGTAAACAATAACAATTCAACTGGGTTGAATTTGCGATCTATCCTTGAGAAGGATAAGCTCAATGGGTCTAACTTCCTTGACTGGTTTAGAAACCTGAGAATTGTTCTCAAGGCTGACAATAAACTATGTCATAGAAGAGGCTTAACCCAGAAGAACGAGAACAGGGAGCCACAAGGGCTGCCCGAGACGCGTATGCTAAATACGTCAAAGACGACACAGAGATAGCTTGTCTCATGCTAGCGACCATGACCTCTGAGCTTCAAAAGCAACTGGAGGACATGGGTGCTTACGATATGATCGTAACTCTCAAGGAAATGTTCCAAGAGCAGGCTAGAGTTGAGCGCTACAAAGCGACCATCTCTCTGACTGATACGAAGATGATCGAAGGTTAATCTGTGAGTGCTCATGTACTCAAGATGAAGAGCTATCTTGATCAATTGGAGAGGCTTGGTTCAGCTATGCCCAGAGAATTGGTTGTTGACATAATTTTCGGGTCATTGCCTCCTAGTTTTAAGCATTCATCATGAACTATAATATGCATCAGATGGAGAAATCCATCACCGAGTTGCATGGGATGCTTATGAATGCACAGGAGGGCATGAAGACGAATATTGTCAAAGACGTCCTAATGGTTCACAAGAAGAAGGGTAAGAAGACCGGGAACAAGAGCAAGGGTAAAGGCAAGGTGTTGCCTAAACCTAAGATCAAGAAAGACAAGGATGAAGTTTGCTTCCATTGCAACAAGGTTGGCCATTGGAAGAGAAACTGCAAACTCTATCAGGACGAAATCAAGAAAGGTAGTGCAACTACCGCTTCAGATTTTTATTATTGAAACTAATTCACTTACTCCTAAATCTTGGGTATTGGATAACCGATGTGGTAATTTGTAATGATGTGCAGGGACTACAAAGGAGTAGAAGATTAGCTAAGGACGAAGTCGACATGCGTGTGGGAAATGGAACAAGAGTTGCTGCATTAGCCGTAGGAACTTATTTATTGACTTTGCCTAGTGGACTTGTATTAGTACTTAATAATTGTTATTTTGTACCTGCTATGAGCAGAAATATTATTTCTATTTCTAGTCTAGCTTTGGATCGTTAGAAATTTGTTATTGAGAATAATAATTATTATATCTTAAAGGATAATCTTTTCTATGGAAATGTTCTATTAGAAAGAGGTCTTTACGTGCTAACAGCAGAGTTGGGCATTTCTTGCAAGACTTCCTCCCTTTGTATCTCAGCCTTATTGGAGAGTGTAGTCGCGTTTTGTCCTATCCTGGAGAGTCTCTCTGCCCGAGGGATAAAGTTTCATGCTATGGTCATCCGTCATGAAACTTTATCCAGCATGTTAACTAAATCATTCACATTAATAATTAATCGATAGCTGTAAGTTAAAAATAAATAATCAATAACTAATAAATTAATTATTATTAATCATTTTTTTATTTTTAATGTTAATCTTAGATGTTTAATATTATTCAATCACAATCTCCCATTTAAGTTCAAATTTTTTTTAGCTCTTATTTAGTCTGGACTCTGAATTTTTCGTTATGAATAAAAAAATTTCAACCAACAGGATACTCTATGGTTATATGTTTAGCATCTGAAAATAGTGAATTTCTATAAGATCTTAATTCTTCTACGGAAATATAAATAATTAGTACAAGAACCAATTAGTACATAATATCTTAAAAACATTAAGCATGTAATTAATTTAATTATTATAATTAAAATAAATTTATATCTAGATCAATGTTATACCTAATATAATATTACAGAGTAATTATAAATAATTAAATATTTAATTAACAATGTATTTTGCTCACAACAAATATTGGTCTATGATTACATGGCTCACGGCACGTTACGTGAGCATCTCTACAATACCAAAAACGCGCCTCTTGCGTGGAAACAACGTCTCGAGATTTGTATCGGCGCCGCGCGGGGGATCCATTACTTGCACACCGGCGTGAAACACACGATCATTCATCGCGACGTGAAGACGACCAACATATTGTTGGACGACACGTGGGTCGCAAAGGTGTCGGACTTCGGATTGTCCAAGACAGGCCCCACGTTAGATAACACGCACGTGAGCACCGTCGTCAAAGGGAGTTTCGGATATTTAGATCCAGAGTACTTCAGACGCCAGCAACTTACTAGCAAATCGGACGTTTAGTCATTCAGTGTAGTTTTATTTGAAATACTATGTGCGAGACCCGCGTTGAACACGAGACTCCCGAGAGAGCAAGTAAGCCTCGCAGAGTGGGCCCGAGATTGTCAGAGAAAAGGCGTGTTAGATGAAATAATTGACCCATACCTCAAGGAAAAAATCGCGTCACAGTGCTTCAAAATGTTCGCAGAGACAGCAGAGAAATGCGTCGCGGACGAAGGAATAGACAGGCCGACGATCGGTGACGTGTTATGGAACTTAGAATTCGCGTTACAATTACAGAAAACTGCGGAAGAAGGGAGTCTGGTTGGTACTGGCATTACGTCTGGCAAGGCGAGCTCACTTTTCAATGCTGCGAGACAGAAGGAGTCATACGAGCTGACTTCTGCTGAGTTGACTAGTACGACCATGACCGGTGGTAGTTTGGGCAGGAGGAGCATTACGAGTGAGGATTCTGAAGGGCTCAAGCCTTGTTCGGTTTGGTTTGAACTAAACCGACCGAATGATCACTCCTAGCATAATGGAAGTGGAAGGTGAAAAAATTGTTTTTTTGTTTGACAACAAAATACAATTATTTTTTTTCCATAGGATGGAGTACTTTTTTCAAATAAAGAAAAAAATTGGTTCTGTTTAAATGGTTGTTGTATTCCTTTCCAAAATTTGTTGACAACAAAATACAGTTATTTTGTTCCAAAAGATGGAGTATTTTTCCAAATAAAAAAAAACAAAAACTGGTTGTTGTATTCCTCCAAATTTTGAATAATATTACTGTCATTTAACAAGAACATTCTATTTTAATTTTTCAAAAATATATACTAACACGTCCCTATATCTATCTGTCTCCTTCAATTCAAAGACAAACAATTTCATTTACATCAAGTAATTTGAGTCATAGCTATTTGCAAATAGATACAAAATAATGACTTCAACCATGACAGCAAGCAACCTGGGAGCCCTACCGACTGATTTGCTATTTGAGATACTGACATCTTTAAATTTGGACGATTTGTCACCTTGCCGCCAAGTCAATCGCGAGTTTTACAAAATGACAAATGACACGGCCTTTAAGTTACGACACCACGTGAAAACCAACACAGTGTCTGGATATATAGTCCGACACAAATGTTACCATAAAGCATGTTATTATTCGTTCGTCTCTGATTACCCTACCAAGTTCCCGATAGATTCATTGCCTGGTTTGGAACAATTCTACCGTACTATTGAGGCGGTATCGCAGTGTCGCGGTCTGATTTGTTGTTTAGATTTGAAGCATTGGGAGAAGCAGTATTACGTATGCAAACCTGCTACAAGGCAATGTCGAGCAATACCAAATCTGAACTTCAGGTAATATATGAGCTGTTATGCTGTATATATATATTTAAGCTGTTATAATGTATCCAATTAGAAAATAAGTGGGTGTGGTTAGCAGCATATTAGCCATCATGATTTTTAAATTTTGGTATGATAGGTGCAAGAGTATAACCATCACACATTGAGAAGAATATTAATAATTAATCGGGAACAAACGACAAAAACAATTAACGGTTTTTATGTGCATTATATATAACTATAAAAATAAGTTGGATTTAACTTTCTTCTCAAGCTCGCATTAAAAATAAAAATAAAAATTCTTTTTCTACTTTAATTTTCTTTAAATCACGTATAGCCTCTCTGTATATGAAGAACATTATGTGCCTACAGACTACTATTTAAGCAATATCTGACTATAAAATTTTGTATAGATATAAAACTGTTGCCACTGCAATGGTGGCTAGTTCAATCGGGCCTGTTGACTTCAAAATCCTTCGTTTGTCAAAGTCAAATAACAACAAAATACAAATCTCATGTGAAATATTTGACTCGCGTAGCTGGACCTGGCACCAGCCTAAAGACATAAATACTCATGTCCTTCCCCGGTGAAATCATCGGCCCAAAGACTAGCGCTATAGTTCACTGGCTAATAACAGATCAAACAGAAAATATACATATTTTTTCTTTTGATGTAGAAACGGAGACTTGGAAGTTGATTGACGTACCAGAAAAACACATGAATTATGAAAAGAGCCAGCGTTCAAAGATCGCAGCTCGTGACGGCAAGTTATGTTATGTGCTGTTGAAGAATTCATATGCTATAGATGTTTGGACCATGGAGTTCATTGACCGTGGTTATTATATTTGCTCTGGTGGTCGCCTTTTTGACGATATTTGATATGTGTCTTTTTATTTATGCTTTATTTTGTTGAAGCATTAATGTTGATTTATGTTTTCATTCTTTTTCAATATTCACTACTACAAAAGATGCATTCTATAACGCTTCTTAAATCTATTCTATATCGGTTTTGAACCGTTACCTATGGCAATGTTACTAAACATATTAAATAATCGTTATTAAATCCACGTTGCTAAATCTGACGCGGTCAAACTTTAGTAACGGTTCACAAGGAGAAACCGATATAAATTATTGACCTTTCGTATCGGTTCTTACTAAATAACCGATATAAAATACTGAATTTCCGCAGCGGTTCTCTATGAAGAACCGTTACAGAATCCCGAGAAACAACAACGGTTTTATAAAAGAACCGTTGCTAAATTTAACACCAGAAAATTATTTTTTATACACTTAGTATCGGTTTTCTGTTAATAACCGTTACTAATCATATTTAATATTTTTAATAACAGCCGATTTTCTGTGACTACCCACATTGCTAGCCAAAATATTTATAAAACAAGCATGCATACAAATGAATCCACTGAAATATATCATCACTATATATATTGTTCATAAAAAATTATTCATACAAATATTATTCAAATCAAAATCAAATATTTTCGGATATGAAATCGACAACCATATCCTTCACTTCCTCGATATCCTTCTCGGGATACACATCTGGTCCGATCGACTGTACAAAAGAAAATCAAAATTTGTAAGAAGTTGAACAAATCTAAAAATTGAAAGAAAATATGAATGAATTTGTAAATTTTTTGTTCATACCTTTGGAAGAGTAGAGCCTTGTTGGCCGTAATTTGTAATTATGTCATTTATTATCCTCATGACATAATACCCGCATTCGCGCCTCCCTGGTTGTTGTGGGCACTACAATTTAAAAATAAAACAAATGATTAGTTACACCTAAACCCTAAACCCATAATTCACGGAATTAAAAATTAAAATGCCAAATAAGGAAAATACCTGAATCCTTAAATATTTTAAATTCTTCTGGCCCTTCATGTTCTTTTCCAGACGAAAACGTCATGTCGCTCTGGAACACAATTAAATTAAGTCAGTAAATAGTGTTACTTAGTATATATTTAGGTGTTGTCATATTTTAAATTACTTGCCTGTTTAATGCATTCTGAATAAGCAACCCCGATACGTTTTGATTTGTTGGGTTCACGATGTAAACAACGAACTTCGACATTTGTAGAACAAGAAGAATCCAATGGTTCCTACAAATCATATTAAATTTTAAAGTTAGGTAAATTCGGAAAAAATTAATACAATATTTATTCGTAAAATAATATTCTAACTGTGAAATATAAGGCAGAAAGATGAAACTGTCGAGATTTTCAACACCAAGCATAACATCGCCTAGATAACCGACAACCGCATTAAGATCGGATCTGACGTTCATTTCTGAGCAACAATATGGATCGAGGAATAGAAAATTGTGCTGGTCGAATGCCGTGCAAAGGCGCTCACAAACCCTGCAGGTAAGCCCACATGAGCTCTTACTAAAATAAAATATTAATAAAGACAAAATTATTGAAAATTCATACATGCAGAAGATTTGTAGAATCGAGACGTTAAGCCAATCATCCTTAAAGAGTTCAACGATGTCGGAAATCATCAGAACGATAGTGCCGTCAATTCCGAACACCTCTTCACTGAATTGGATCTCGAAACTGAAGACGTCGGAGGGTTGGCTCATCAATACCGTGTATAGCCACTGAGATTTGGAATTAAGTACTCGCACCGTTGCCTCGTCGAGAATCGGGTCCCGTTGACAGCCGACGACGCACTTTGCACTTTATCGGATTGTTTCTTCTTCACGGGGGCCGGTTTCTTCGGTGTCAAGGACTGCGTTTACAAATTTAAAAAATTGAGTAGAAATACTAGTATATATTAATAAAGTAGCGAAAAGTAAAAATACCTTATCGGGCAGCTCGATTAAGTGTGCAGGCCATGCGACATACGTTCCGACAAATTGACCTATGTATTCCGTATCGTCCATAGGACACATAACACACACGTGAGCTAAGCCTTTGAGTACGCTGTCGATACAAACCCTAACATGATCGGGCAAAAGGGGTTTGTTGTGAATTGTAGCGCCGGCACCAGACGGATATAACCTCCCGTGCGCTCTGAAAATCGGAACCTCATCCCCTTGGACCCAGAGTTTGCATGGAGTGGGACCCTGAAAAAAGTTTTCATGTTAGAAAATATAATTAATTGAATATGGTATAATTTGCTTTTATAGAAAAAATCTTAACCTGGATTTCTTGGAGATGTTGTGGCGACACCAGATTGGAGCTCACCTGAGTCGGGGGGCGAGATCCTTGCGGCGAAGTTTCTAATTGCGGGGCATCACTCAATTTTTCAATCATGATCCGTATTGTCTCTTGGAATTCCTCTGCTTGTTTGGCCAATGCAATCTTCAAGGTGTCATCCAATTCCGCCTGGGTGATGCAACCGGCGTGACTAGTTTTCCTCCTTGGCCCTTTGCCGTAAACAGTTGACAAGGTGGCAAATGAGGAGTGCCCCCGTAGCCTCCCAGGATGCTCGGGTTTCCCAATCGAAGCACTCAAGATGTCATTGTATCGGTCGGACTTAAATAAACCTTGAGATGCTTCTTGAACCTTTGATTCCTGTGACAAATTTTTTTATAAAAGGGTATGTAATTAAATTTATATTTAAAAATTTATATCGAAATAACTTAATTCACGTACCACGTGCTGGAGGACCTCATTAGTCACCGGATTCGGGACTGTCAAAAAACCCTCAGCTGCCGGCTTTGCTCTCGCCCTCAACCATCTCCAGCTTCGAGAGTCAGCAACTGAACTAACTCCCGACGAGGACGAAGACGACATAATGACCTCATTGTTGTCCCAATTGACGCCTTTGTACCCGGCCGATCCGAGTCTGTGCGGATGGATGTTGTGCTTTTGCGCCTCTTTCCCTTTTGCGCTCTTCTTCTGTTAAATATTTTTACTTAATAATATTAATGAAGTTTTGATATTAATATTTTTAATTAATTAATTAGTTAAAATCGAAATTAAAATCCAATACCCTAAAATCATCGGATTCTTTCTGCCGACAAAACTCTGCCCATGCTTCCTCTGAGATATTGAATACATCACACGGATTTTTGGGATTCGGTCGGCGGATGAAGTCCCTCACAAGTCTACCTTTCCAACTCTTCCAATCCTCTCCCATGCGGCGGATGATTTTCTTCTTGTGAGTGTCATCCTTGATATTCCAATAATCCTAAAAAAAATAATTATAATACTAACCCTAAAAAAAATTATGATACTAACCCTAAAAAAAAACTACGAGACTAACTATGGTTTACCTTCACTTCATTCCATAGAGTTTCCTTAAGATGCACGTCCACCCGCCTCCAGTCCTCAATCGTGCAAGGAACATGATCTCTCGCTAAAACCGCTAGATAGGTTGTAAAATTGGCCGCATATGGCCCACTAGGGGTGCCATCGTCTTGAAAATCAACGTAGATAGATGATGGTGCCTTCTTGAGTAATTTCTCGCATGTTGTCCTTGCTCTTTTTCCCGATCCCTCCATTTGCAAACCCTAAAATTCACTCAAGTATTTCAACAAACACTTTATGTGCAAACCTAAAAACCATAAAGAAAACCGAAATAAAGAGTATAATAACCTGTTGAGAGAAGTGATACTCGCAGAAGAGAAGAACTCGACGGAGAAGCTCGACGGAGTCGACGGAGAAGAGGAGCGAAAATGGTTCAACGAAACAGAAGAGAAAGAAATTAAGCTCTCTGTTGTTTGAGTGGGCGGGGAAATGAAACAGCTGGTACTTAGAGAAAAAATTTCAAAACTAAGGGACTTAGTAGCGGTTTTTAGAAACGAAACCGATACTAAATATTCAATCTGTATCGGTTTTTATCAATGTTGCAAATTGCGTTTTGCGGTATGTTGCGTTTAGGATTTTTATGTAGCGTACAGCGTATAGCACATGATGTTGCGGAGCTACAGCTTTGTAGCGGAGAATATACTCCTACGTAATATATGCACTACAAAATATTAAAAAATAAATATAAAATACTAAAGTAGTAAAATATGATTAATATTCAAATATTAACAACCAAAGAGTGAAATGTCCTTGTCAAAATTTACATATCCAAAATCAAAATATAACTAATATTAAAATATAAAGATATAACATATCCATCATTTTCTAATAACTATTCGTCATCAGAAGAACTCACACCATCCATTGTAATGTCTTCATTCTCTTCCTCGGAAGAAGATGAAACAAACTCTTCCTCATCGTCTAAGTTAACAATCTTTTTATTTTTCATGGAAGGCTTGGAGCTTGAAGATGAAGCTTCTGTTCTCCTTTTTCTTTCCTCGCTACTACCCGCCAAAGCAACATCACCATAAGTTGGATGCTCATTCTCATGAATTGTTTCATCGTAACCATCACTTCCAAGAACAACATCTATATTCCTAACCCATTCATTGTTTTCATCCTCTAAAGCATCTACACCTTGGCTTTCTATCGGGTCTCTGTTTTTGTTATCTTTCTTTTCTTTGAGTTTTGAGTTGAACTTCACAAAAACAAGATCATTTAGCCTTTCATGAAGCAGCCGTGCCCTTTTCTTGGTGTGCACCTAAGTAATTTTTTAAAATGGAAGTTGATCAGAATATGAAAACAAACATAACATAAAGTAGTCAATATTATTTACTACCTGCTCAAAAGTACTCTAATTTCTTTCACAAGCCGACGAACTACATGTCAGATTCAAAATTCTCTTTGCTAGCTCTCTCAAATTAGGTGCGCTTACACCATGATTATCCCACCATTTAGCTATTACGTCATAAGAAATAAAATTTATAAGAAAGAAATAAAATATATACTTAATAAATCAAAAGTTTGATTAAATTGATAAAATCTTCTAAATACTACCTGGATAGAAATTTTTTTTTTTCTTTGCCAAATTGCAATATCTCGACCAAATGATCCCTTACAATCTTGATAGCTTTCCGTGATCTTGTCTTGTACTTCCTCACTATACATGGAAGCCATGCATGAGACCACGCCATCGATACATTCCTTCATTTCACTATCAGATTTATTCGCATAATAATAATATGGATTCAAATAATACCCGGCCTTGTGTAATGGAGTTTTAAGTTTATCATTCCATCTTTTATCAATTATATCAACCACGGGTTTATACTTTCTCTCATTTCCCTCAAACCGCAAAGCAATTTCTCTTTTTGCATCCAATAAATCCCCGTATAAGAAACCCATAGCGGGTATATCACCATCAACTCGCCGTAACACCTCCACAAGCGGCTCAAATAAATTGATAGTATCATTTAATCCTTTCCAAAAACTTTCGGATCTAATAAATTTGGATGCCGTCTTCCCTCTCACCTTCTTGAAATAATCTCCTAATTCATGAAGTTCATCGGATCGAAACAATTTTTTCAACTCACTCATTTTATCTTGGATGCTTTTCAAGTTCAAATAAGCGGTGGCAAACCGCGTAACACCACAACGAACTAAATCCTTCTCGAGAAACCTCCGCATCAATTCCAAGACGCGAGTATGAGCATAGAGAAAAATTGTAATTGCCCTAGCTTGCGAAATTATCTTTTTAACGCTAGGTAACTCACCTACATCTTCAAGCATGAGATCTATCGTATGAGCTGCACATCCCGTCCAAAATAAATGCGGTCTCTTTGCAATCAAGAGTCTACCCGCCGTCTCGTTTGGTCTAGCATTATCGATAACTACTTGAACTACATTAAGCTCGCCTATATCTTCAATACACTTATCAATCAACTCAAAAATAAATTTACCGTCTTTCTTCCCGCCCGACACATCAACAGACCGAAGGAAGCATACACCTAAAGCACTATGCACGACAAGATTCATTATACCCCTCCCTTTTCTATCTGTCCATCCGTCGGTCATAACCGAACAACCAGTTAATTCCCATAATGAAGCCCTTGCTCAAGCAAAACATGAGGGTCATGTTTGGTCGATGGGTATTAGATACTTATTAGATTCGGCCTAGTGCAAGTGGGAGATTGTTGGTTTTATGCCCTAGGACTTTGTATATGAGACTTGGTTGTATCTGTTGTGTGAATCAAACTTTGTATTTGTCTAGAGATATTTAATAAAGTGTGTATTGGTAATTTTATTCTTTTGATTTAAAATAAACCTTGAATATGTTATTCAACTTTGTATTATCAGAATATGTGATTATGATAGTAAAACTACAGAGTAGTATGAAAAACGTATTCTAAACCATCCCTGATCATTTATAGGATATTTGTGGAGACAAATATACTTGTGGAATCATATACAATATACTTATTTAAGTATGCAAGCTACAAATGTACATCAGTATGTTAGTTGATTGATGGTCATGTTTTACTGATCATGAGTAAGTGTTCCTAAATCATTAACATAGATATATGTTGGATAACATATATTGGATTGACCCACCAGGAGAATACCACATGGTTCGTGTCATTGGTATGCCTCATCAATAGTATTGTTATCCTTAGACTTGAGATTATCTCGGTTTCCTACATATGGAATTATGTACTTTAACATAATCTAACGTTACATTTAACCGGGTAACCATAAGGGTTATGATTAGGTACATAATGAAACATGCAGAAGAATGAGATAGATCAAGATTGGATTTGTTTCTCTCATAAATGAGAGAAATATCTTAAGGCCTCTTGATGAGTTTGATTGAAGAAAATGCACGGCCGTGCTCGAATGAATTAATAAGGAGTTATTAATGTCATTCATGGTTCGATCAAATTCGGGATCAAGAAACGTTATCGTACTACATAAGATTGACACAATCCATGCCTTAGGGTCAATATAAATATCGTGTAACAAAGGGATACAATACAAGGACAACACATAGGTTTGGATCGAATCATCGATATTTACTTAAATTGGGTAGTCATAATAGCTTGCTAGAGTCCTCTCATAATTTATAATCAGCTGTGATTATTTCCAATATTAAGTAAACCTATAGAGTCACACACAAAGAACAGCCGTTGAAATGTACACAGAAAATCATAACTTATTTGATAAGTTATATAAAAAGGTTCTATAGTTATTGCCACATATAATCCTACATCTTATATGATAAGATGTGTTACACATATGGTTCCATAGTAACTAAATACATATGATTAAATGAACAAAGGCTGCTCTTTGAAAAGGTGGACTAGATATACCCAAGAAGCTCTCAGATTTCAGTCTGTGTCATTCATAATTATCATTCCATTTTGTTAGACAAAAGAGAGAGAAAGAGAAAAGAGATAAAATTCCTAATTTCTCTTTGGAATTTTCTGTAATTCAAAACGTGAAGAACGAAGACTAGCATATCCTTTCTTCATCCGTTTAAAAGGTTTGTTCCGTGTGGATACCGATAGAGGACGAAACGATTCGTGGCGTCTTATTGATTCGGTTGAATTTGTGAAAGTCATTTTGGAGAATCAATTTGATTGACAATCGAATTGGTTGTGAGTCGTTTCGGTTGGAGAAGCGATTGAAGGCGATTTTAAACGAACGGGTGTGTGTGGTGGAAATCGATAATCGTTACCGGTTTGTGCAAAAGGAGAAGAAAGGCTCTACCGCTTCAAGTTCGAGATCGGATCAATTCTCGATCCGATAGGTATGAACTTTAAGTTCTTATTTTTTTTTGACTTAATCGTATTTAACTGATTCGTTTCTTTTGGTTTTCTTGAATTTCTTGAATTGTTGAATGTCTTGAATCTTGAATCCAATTCCGCTGCGTCAAGAACGCTTAAGAAATCTCATCAATAGAGCGGGTTATATCTTGTATGACGGGGCAACCAATATCCTAGGGCAACCAATATGACGGGGCCGGCCTTGTATATATATATATATATAAAATGGCCCTTCAAAATAATGGACCCTAGACCTAGGTCTTAAGAGACTAGGTCTAGAGCCGAGCCTGATTAGTACGTAGAACTGTTTCAAACCAAGCAATGAATCTATCGGGCACTTAGTAGGGTAATCGGAGACGAACGAATAATAGCATCTTTTATGGTAATGGTTGTGTCGGACTATATAACAAGACACTGTGTTTGTTTTCACGTGGTGTTGTAACTTAAAGGTTGTGTTCTTCGTGATTTTGTAAAACTCGGACAGACTTGGCGGCACACTGACAAATCGTCCAAATTTATGGACGTCATTATCTCAAATAGCAAATCAGTCAGTAATGTTCCCAAGTTGTTTCCTGTCATGGTTGAAGTCATCATTTGTGTCTATTTGTAAATAGCTATGACTCAAATTAGTTGATGTAATAATGAAATTGTTTGTCTTTGAATTGAAGGGTGGGATAATATATATAAAATAGAATGTTATTGTTAAATGAGAGAATTTTATTCTTAATTTGGAAGATTATAATAACTATTTAAACAGAAATCAGTTTTTCTTTTTTCTTTATTTGGAAAAATACTTCATGTTTCTGGAAAAAAAATAACGGTATATCTTTGTCAACTAATTTTCAAAAGAATTTTTTTTTCAAAGAAACCCGCCAATAAATTAATCATGTCTTTTTATTTTTCACCTTCCACTTTCATTATGTATTTTTATTGTGTCACATCATCCTAATTGACTCAGTCATAGAATGATCAATGATGAGATATGGGTAAATCTTAATCATTGATTTTGTGTGACTATTATTTTATTTATAAATCTTTGTGTTTCATTATTTTATAACTTTTAAATATTTTCCGAAGTACTCATGTTTTGCTTAAATTTAATATGGGTTAATACCTAATATCAACTATTTGTTCTTATTTATGTTTGAATTGTTGGTACTAAAAATACTTGTTGAAGTTCAATTTTTTTTTGTTGAATCATAATGTGTTATTTTTCATTTGACCGGGCCATGTCCACTCAAGCTTAGTGGGAAGACCTTATATTTCCAACTTGGGCTTATCTTTTAACTTTTTAATTATAATTATTATTTCTTAATCAACTAAAAGACAAACTTAGGCTTGTGCTCTTTTAATTAGAGGTGGCAAATAGGTGGGTCGGGTCGGGTCATTCGGGTCTCGGATCGTTCGGGTCTCGGGTATTTCAGATTTTGGGTCGTTCGGGTCTCGGGTATTTTGGGTTTTGTGTCATTCGGGTTTCAAGTATTTCGGGTCTCGGGTTGTTCGGGTTCGGGTCGGATTTTGGTTCGTTGATGTGTCAATATTTTCGGGTCGGATCGGGTTTGGGTACGGGTGGGTCGAGTCAGATTTTCGGGTCAGGGTAGATTTTGCCAGCTCTAGTTACGCACCGTGTTTAACTTGTAATGAAAAATCTTTGATTAAATAAATATCTATCTATTTTTAATTTTGCGCAAGCTGTAAAAGGAGGCCGATGAACTCAAAAGTCTCAAATAGAATTTTATGTCTTAAAAATTAATATAATTAATATATTATTTTCTAAAATAATATGTTGACATTATAAGAAACAAAATAAGATATTATAAAATAATATATAATACTAGCATAACAGTGAAATCAACAGGTGTATGACCATTCATTCATTATATGCAAGTTCAGGTCATTTAGGTTCGGGTCATTCGGGTCTCCAGTCGTTCGGGTCTCGGGTCATTCGGGTTTCGGGTCGTTCGGGTCTTGGGTATTTCGGGTTTCGGGTCGTTCGGGTTTCGGGTATTTCGGGTCTCGGGTTGTTTGGGTTCGGGTCGGGTCAGGTTTCGGGTCGTTGACTTGTCAATATTTTTGGATCGGGTCGGGTTTGGGTTCGGGTGGGTCGGGTCGGGTTTTCGGATCAGGTCAGATTTTGCCACCTCTACTTTTAATCGATAAAGAAATAATAATGCGCCCATTTTCTTTCACTTACTGTTATAGCATGATTTGCTTATTAGTATATTGGCTAGAGAGGGGGAAAAAATCAAGAAATCTAACTAGAAGGCTTGCTATAGATACGATTTCTTGGGGGTTTATTAATTGAGGTTCTAAGAGCAAGAGGCTTTGGTGAAATTTGAATAAAATGGATTAAAAACTATGTGTTAAAAGGATTCACAAAAATTCTACTAAACGGTAACCCAGGAGAAACTATATACCTGAAAAGAGAGGTGAGACAAGGGGATCCACTTTCCCTCATCTCTTCATCATTGTTGTGGATAACGTGGCGCGAATGTTGGAATTTCTAGGCTCACAGAACATCATCGAAAGACCCATTTTTAACATAAATCTTGCCTTGATTTATGCAGACGATTCTTTGTTTCAACTAAAACATGATTTGCTGCAAATCAGGAGGTTCAAGCTCATTCTCAGTTCATTTAACAATGCAACAGGGATGAGGATATACTACGACAAATCAGAATTCATTCTGATTGCCAGTTGCACTAGTGATGCCTCAAAAATTTCAAGAGAGCTAGGTTGCCCCCAAAACTCTTTACCGTTCACATACCTAGGCTACCCTTTACATTTCAGTAAGCCCCGGAGAGTTTGCTAAGTAAAGGGGGAAGGCTAGTTTTAATTAACTCCGCCTTATCCTCTTTACCGGTGTATTACTTCTTAGTCTTCAAGATACCTCAATGGGTTATTCTAGAGATTGATAAGATAAGAAGAGATTTCTTATGGAAGGAAAATAGTGATGAGGGGATGAATTTGGTTGCTTGGAATTGGGTTTGTAAGCCTAAAAGGGCTGGAGGTTTGGGGGTTATAAACCTCAGCATTTTCAATCAAGCGATGATGGTCAAGTGGTTATGGAGGTATTTCAATAGAGAAGAGGGTTTAGGGTGGGATTCTCTAGTTTTTTCAATTGAGATAGAGGAAGTGGTTAAGGTGAAGTCCAACAGAGACTCGTACTTTTGGAGTGAGGTCAAAGAAAACCTCGCATTCTTCTTCCAAAATTCAGTTTTTAAGGTCAATAATGGTGAAAAATTCAATTTTGGTTTAGTAACTCGTATACCTCTATCTATTCTCACGGGCAATAGCGAGAGAGGGGACAATGACACAATTCCGATCTATACCAGATTTAGACCAGTCCTTCAGAGAATTGAGGGCTCTTCTACCACAACAGAAACTCCAGGAACTTCAAAGGATCATCAGAGAGGTAACCCTGACAGAAGAGAAAGACAAAATTAGATGGATATTAACAAATAAAGGCCAATTTCAAGTAAAAAGTGTTTATGAGGCTCCGCTCCTGGGAGTTTATACCTCCAGCAGAATAAGAAATGTTTGGAAATTGAAAATCCCTTTAAGAATGCAAGTGTTTTTGTGGTGCGCAAAATAGAATAAAATTACCATGCAGGATATGTTAAAAAAAAGATATTTTCAAATAGTAAGCCGATGTTGTTTGTGAAAAAAGGAAGAGGAATCAGTTAAATACTTATCTAAAGAATGTTGTTTCACAACGAAACACTGATTGCTGATCACAAACGCTCTCAACTTTACTAATTCGGAAAGCAGTTCTTTGTCGATGATGGCGGATCTAGTGTTAGCACAGGGAGGTGATTGTAAGATGAAGCAGCTTTCTACAATTTTTCAGTTCGCCATAGGAAGAGAGGGGTGTAGAAGGACCTTCTCATATGAAAGAATAGAGGGGACAATTCTAATTGAGGAGATTATCGTTGAGAGGAAGATGATTAGAGACTCTAATGATGAAGAAGACGGAGAATAGATCGGACTTCTCACCATATCCGGCAGCTCAAACCTCCTTTTCTGGTTCACAATACTAATCGGAGATGAGACGCGACATGACCGGTCTGAGAGGATGATCGGAGATGGGGCTTGCGGTTTGAATGTTGTACAGAGAGGTGAAGAGAAGATAGACGGCGGATAGTACGAAGAGAGTAAGAGAAGGATTAGAGAGAAAAGGAGGGGAAGAGACGTACAACTGTCTGAAAGAATTTTGCCTTAGGGTGTGCTCCAAGGAGGGGAGGGGAAGACAATGGATGACAAAAAATTATTTTACCTTGCTCCCGAGTTTTATTTGGGTAGGTTGGGAAGATAATGGATGGCAAAAAAATTATCTTCATAACATGAAAAGAGCCCACTTTTGTTGCCCTCAAATTTGGGGGACAAATATTTTCTCCTCCTAATTAAACTATTCAATACCAAAAATGCCCCTTTATAATATATGGTCATATCACTTATTATAAGAGGTATTTGTGCCTTTTTTCAATGGCAAAATATTTATCCTCCAATAATTATTTTAGAACTCAGGGAGCGAGATAATTATTATGACTTGCCATCTCATCCCATGCTCTCCCTTCTCTTTCTTTCCCCTCTTTTTCTTTCTCCTCCAACAAAAAATTCGGGACCACACCCGTAAAGACACATAGGTGCTTCTAGAAGATGGGCCGGAATTAAGGCGTTTTAGATCATCTCATTTTTTTTATTCTTTTTGGGCTTAGTAAAAAGGTTCTAGTTCTAGTTGAAGAGAAAAGATAGAATTGATAATCTGGATAAATGTAGGTTTTTCATTGTAAATATTTTTATAATGAAAAATATATTGGAAGGGGAACATTCAGCCCTCTCCAATTTTCTTCAAAAAAACAGAAGGCTTGCTATAATTTTTCTAGATTATATCATTGAGGAACACCTCAGCTCGCATTGAGGTGACATGGAAATATTCTATTGAATAATAGCTATGGTAATGTACTTAAAAAATGTTTATGTAGCAAAAATGGAATACTTTGCATTGAATTGACAAAGCAATAAGTATTTTATTTTAAAGATGGTCAATGGATCACTTTGGATTAACTCGAATTGATGAGTTTGTAAACGATGGTGTGATTTTGAATTTTGAAGAATTTGGGGCTAATTAAAGTGAATTTATTTTTGAAGAAAATGGAGTGCAATTTGGAAAGGTGGAAATGAAATTCGGTTAGAAGAGCTTTGGAGAAGTTGAGATTAGCGGTTGAGTGGGGATTAGGGTTTAAAATAATTTTGTCTAAGTGTGTTTGTTTTTGTAAAGAGAGTCAATGAGCTTTCTTCACAAAAATAAGAATGCGTTTTAATACTTGTGTTATTATGTTCTTCAAGTTTTGGTTTTGTAATGTTTTGTTAAATAAAGGTGACCTTATGTTTGAATAATTGTGAAAAGCATATTATGAACTTGTTAATAAACAAATAGAGCATAAACAAAAAGACTCCATTCATATAATATCAATTAATTTTGAATACTAAAGTCATACCATTTAAAATCATCTAATTTGAATACTTTAATAAAATCTTCATATATTATAAATTTGTTTAAATTTTCTCTTTACATTAAACTCTATATAATTATTAATTAGTACATAGTTTTATCTATAAAGTGGAACTACATAAAATGTCTATATAATTAAAGAGAGAATATAAGAGCATGACGTGTATATAGATAGACGACTTGTATATAGACTTTTATAATATATTGTCAACTAATTAGGTCATGAGTCATTGACTTTAATGAATGATTTTATTTTCTCTAAAATAACAAAATTCAAAAACCGCCAAACACATGTTAGCTCAAATGGTAAATAATACACTAGAATAAGGGAGAGATCCTAAGTTCGAGATCGGCTTGCTGAGTTTTTTCTGAAAAATGTGTGGAAACGTATGAGCCGCCGTATTAAAACTTAAAAAATAAAATTCAAAAACCCTCAAGGTTGAACATATAAACAAAGATACAATATACATCATACTGACCGTACTTCTTCCAATTTACAAAAATATCTACCACTAGTTTTCTTTTTGTCTTTCTTGTTTGGAATCGTTATCAATATTTTTCTTAGTTATATATGGACAATACAAACAAAACGTAAATGAAAAAAAAAAAATAGGGTAATGCTATTTCTAGAACTAAGGTTTCTTCGTCTAAAGCGATATTCAAATATTTTATTAAAATTCCGAAAATACCCTTGTTTTAATTATGCTATTCTTCTTCGTCCACGACATCCCCAATACCGACAATTCGTCTTTTACCCGAAAGAACAACATGCCATTTTTTATCGGCCGGGTCGACAACATAAAAAATCTGTTTTGCTTGTTTTGCCAATATAAAAGGGTCGTATTGATAACCCAATCGGTTAAAGTCGACAGATACAAACCCTTCTTTGTCTTTTCTGACTCCACGGCGATTATCGATCCATTTACACAGAAATAGGGGTATCCGAAATTTGAAATAATCTAGTTTCCATATCTCCTCAATCCAACCGTAATACGACATTGATGTATCTTCAGCACCTGATAAAGCTACCAATGTCACTCCACTATTTTGCACTGTGCTTTTACGATCTTGTTGCTTGGTATACCAGATAAACCCATTCATGTCGTAACCTTGAAAGGTGGACACTGTTGCTCCGAGACCGTTAGACAACCATTTAACAGATTTGTCAATGTTTTCTGATCTCTGAGACTGTACTTTGTACGCGAACCATTTTACGAAATTAATATTATGCTCGTTGGTTATCCATATTTCATCTTTGGAAGGATTATGTTGTCGTAACTCGGCAATGTGCTCATCCACGTATGGAGACACAACAGCAAGGTGTTGCAGGACTTTAAGATGAGCTTTGTTTCGTAATTCGAGTCCCACTTTAACAAGTTTGAATCCAATTGTACCCGTACCGTGGAGTCTACCCTCGTGTCGAGACATGGGAAGACCAATAGGTTCGACCCTATCTAGATAATCAGTGTAGAACTCGATTACCTCTTCTGCAACGTATCCTTCAACTATGCTTCCTTCAGGACGACAACGTCTTCGGACAAGTCCTTTTAATTGAGCCATCGCTCTCTCAAACGGGTACATGTATCGCAAGAACACTGGCCCGCACATTTTTAACTCCCTGACCAAATGAACGGTTAAATGCACCATGATATCAAAAAATGAGGGCGGAAAATGCATCTCCAGCTCACAGAGGGTCAACACGATATCGGCCTGTAATTTGTCTAATGTACCAGGATCGATCACTTTGGAGCAAATCGAGTTGAAGAAAAAACACAATTTGGTGATGGAGTGTCTGACATTTTGGGGGAGATTTCCTCGAATTGCAACAGGGAGAAGCTGGGTTAAAAGGACGTGGCAATCATGTGACTTCATACCAATCAATTTCAATTTCTTTAATCGATACATTTCTGGTGATATTCGATGAATAACCAGATGGAACCTTTATGGATTTCAGGCACTCCAACAAACTGATTTTTTCTTGTTTTGATAAAGTAAAACATGCTGGAGGTAGGAAAATTCACTTTCCTCCATCCTGAGGTGCTAGTCCGGGCCGAATCCCCATTATAACCATATCTTGTCTAGCTTTGACGCCATCTTTTGTTTTTCCTTGAATATTCAACAAAGTCCCAACCAAACTTTCACAAATGTTCTTAATTATGTGCATCTCATCCAAGCAATGCCGAATTTCCAAATTAGACCAGTAAGGAAGATTCCAAAATATAGATCTTTTCTTCCATAGGCCGTCCGGGATTTGGTCAGATTTCTTTCCAAATTGAACATTTACATTCTTTATTTTTTCATAAACTTCTTTCCCGGTTAATGCTATTGGCGCATTACGGAGTTCAACAGTGCCGTCGAATTCCTCTTTCTTCCGCCGATAGGGGTGGTTTCGGCGAAGAAACCTACGATGTCCCATATACCCGTTCTTCTTACAGTTAGGCAACCGTATAGAACACGTTCCGTCCGCGCAAATAGGACATGCTTTGGCTCCTTTATTCCTGAAACTCGACAAGTTACTGTATGCGGAAAAATCATTAATCGTACACAAAATCATGGCACGGAGGGTAAAAAAGTCTTTCTTCCATGCATCAAATACACGCACTCTGTCCCTCCACAGTTTATCAAGTTCCTCAAACAATGGAGCCAAAAACACATCTATATCATTACCCGGCTGTTTAGGACCCGAAATTAGTAAAGGCATCATTAAATATCGTCGTTTCATGCACAACCATGGAGGGAGATTGTAAACACATAGTAAAACTGACCACGTACTGTGACGACTACTCATATTGCCGTAAGGATTCATCCCGTCCGTACATAGCCCTAACCTCAAATTTCTAGCATCACCGCCGAAATCGTTGAATAACCTGTCAATGTTCCTCCATTCGGGAGAATCAGCGGGGGGTCTGAGCATTCCGTCGTCTTTACGGCAATCGTAATGCCACCGTAACAATTTAGCGTCTTTGGGATTTGCGAAAAGACGTTGAAACCTAGGTATCATTGGCAAATACCAAAACACCTTCGCTGCGGGTTTTTTCGATCATCACTCTCATCATCCTTCTTATTGTACCGCGAAGCGTTACACTTCGGGCATTTATCCAAATCATGGTACACTCCTCGGTATAATATGCAATCATTTGGACATACATTGATTTTCTCTACGGACATACTCAAAGGACACAACAACTTTTTCGCCCGATAGGTCGAATCCGGCAACTCATTTTTTTCGGGGAGCATTTCTCTTAACAGTTTGAGTGAAGATGTGAAACTTTTATCGCTCCATCCATTTTTGGCTTTTAAGTTGTATAGTTTAAAAACAGCTGACATTTTGGTAAATTTCGTACAACCGGGAAATAACGGTATGTTAGATTCATTATAGAAATTTTCAGGAATATCATTAAAATTTTGTGCTACATCATTTATCATTTCATCCAAATCATCGTTATGTTCATTACACTGTGGAATATCTAAATTTTCTTCATTCTCATCCCCCAATTGATCATCTTGTACGAATGTGTCCCAATTTAAATTTTCTATATTTTCAGTTTCTATAAATTCACCCAAACCGGGTATATCAAATACAGTCATGCTTGTCCCAACATTATCGCCCTCTCCATGCCATTTCCAATGGGTGTATCGCTCCTTAAATCCACGAGGAATTAAATGATCTCTAACTTCTTCGATATTTCGCAATCTTCGCAAGTTCTGACAATCTCGACAAGGACAAAGAAGTGTCCTTACATCTCTCAGCTTCATATCTTCCATGGCACATTCCACAAATTCATCAATGCCTCTCAAATATTCAATTGTGTCTCGCTTGATCCCATACATCCAACTGCTACGATCCATCTGAAGAAAAATAAATTATATAGACCTAATTAATGTGATCAGATTTACTATCAGGCTACGGGCCGGTCAACAATCCTAACCCACTCTCTGAATACTTTGTCTCATTAGCACACATACGTTAGCTGCAATATGATATTTGAGAAAAATCCGGCAGTACTTCCCCTAAGCTCCCCGAGTATGCCAACGCACATTTCAATGTGCGTACGTACCCGTGGAAGCAATAGGAGAAATACTACCGAATTTTTCTCAAACACCACATTGCAGTTAACGTATGTGTGCTAATCCTAAATGAGACAAAATATTCAAAGAGCAGTCCCAAAAACGGGGACTATTCTAGATTAATCCCTATTGGATTAATCTCGAACGGGTTGGACTAATCTCAAACGGGTACCGAGACCAAAATTATTTTAAGTAGAGGTTGGAGAATATAATATTACCTTAGAAAAGAGAGAGGAGGAGGAGAGGGCGAGCAGCGCTGGTTGGAGAAAAGAAAATAATAGAGAGAACTTTCTTTCTCTTCTATTTCGCTGGTTGGAGGAGAAGAGAGGCGGCCAATGATCGTGGGAAGTAACCCTAAGATATTAGCATCGGTTTTTAAAACAAAACCGTTACCAAAGCTGAACAGGACATTCTGCATCTGCATCGATTTTTACAAAAAAACCGTTACCAAAGGCGCACGCCACATTCTGCATCGGTTCCTTCACGGAACCGTTACAGATTTGCATCGGTTCCATGGAGGAACCGTTACAGATCTGCATCGGTTCCTTGGAGGAACAGACACTAACACTATACGCAACGGTTTCTCCAATGAACCGTTACAGAGTTTGCATCGGTTCTTTGAAGAAACCGTTATAGAATACCCCTGCCAACTTTTTAATCTTTTCTTGTCTCACTTAGCATCGGTTTCTGAGTTACAGCCGATATGGAAAGTTTAGAAATTAATTTCGAAACTGCCATTGGCCTCTTTTAGTAATGGTTCTCTTATAAACCGTTATTAAAGTGGCCTTACTAAAAGTCTTTTTTGTAGTAGTGATTATGAACGTAGATATTTGTGGTCCTTGTTAAACAGAAGTGGTTACAGTTCTGAACATAAAGGATACCCGATATTATAATCCTCTTTCTCGGCAAATGCATATTTCTAGAGATTTCATATTTCATGAACATACACCATATTACCTATCTTCCAATGCTCCTCTGCATTATGGGCGTATAGAACTAACGTCAACTTTGATTTTATTGCTGTTTTTCAGGGGGGGACTTTTTGAAAGCAAAACTAAAGAAACACCGCCTGGATAGGTTTTCTATCGGAGAGGTCTTTAAAATTGAGTCTGATTTTACCCAATGCGAGTGCCGAGGAAATACCTCCATTTTCCACCGGAATAGAACCCTTGCAAGATGAACATAATACGCATATATCTTATTTGCGTTCAGATCATGAAGAAGGTGTGTGGGTACAACCGTCAAAATCCAACAAGACTAAATAGTTATGTTTTAATTAAATATGTAATTTCATATGTAATTTTATTTGTAATTTCATTTTTTTATATATATTTTTTTTTTTAAGTGTGCAATTTTATTTTTTTATTTAGATGTGTAATTTTTTTTAATTGAAATCTGTAAATTTTTTTATTCAGATCATGCATATTTTGATTACAGATACAAAGACCCATTTAGTATCGGTTCTTTGACTATGACGAAACTTTCTCACCAGTAGTTATTGTTAAGTCTATAAGAATTATGCTTGCCATATCTTCATATTATGACTATGCGATATGGCAAATGGATGTCAAAACAGCATTCCTTAACGGGAATTTACTCGAGGATGTGTATATGACACAACCCGAAGGTTTTGTCGATCCAAAGAATTCGGGAAAGGTATGCAAATTGCAACGATCCATTTATGGATTGAAGCAAGCTTCTCATAGTTGGAATCTTAGTTTTGATGAAGTAAACAAACAGTTTAGTTTCATCAAATGAAGATGAGCCTTGTGTTTACAAGAAGGTCAGTGGGAGTGTGATTATTTTTCTCGTACTATATGTGGATGATATATTACTCATCGGAAATGACATTCCCACATTGACAAATGTTAAGACATTTTTGGGAAAATCTTTCGTAATGAAGGACCTAGGAGAAGCCGCCTATATATTGGGCATCAAGATCTATAGAGATAGATCGAGAAGGCTTTTAGGTCTAAGACAAAATACTTATATTGACAAGGTGCTGAAAAGGTTTCGGATGGAAGACTCTAAGAGAGGATTCATACCTATGACACATGACATATCATTGAGTAAGACTCAATGTCCTACTAGTCAGTAGGAACGAAATCGCATGAGTAAGATTCCATACGCCTCGGCTATTGGATCTATCATGTATGCCATGATATGTACTAGACCAGATGTATCATATGCATTAAGTGCAACAAGCAGATATCAGTCTAATCCTGGTGGAAGTCACTGGATAGCGGTTAAGAATATTCTTAAGTACTTGAGAAGAACAAAAGATTCATTCTTAGTCTATGGAGGACTTCAAAGTGAGTTAGTTGTAAAGGGTTACACGGAGTCAAGCTTTGAAACCGACAATGACGATTTCAGATCGCACCAGCGATCCAAGCACATACTTCGCCGTTTCCATTTGATCATAGAGATCAACAAGAGAGGAGACGTTGATATATGCAGATTTGACAGCGATGACAATAACGCTGATCCTTATGCATTTTAAGCCCATCTACTACATTTTGCTTCCTCTTCTTTAATAAGGGCCCCCCAAGTTCATATCACGTTGGAGCCTGCAAGCCTCTGCCATAATCCCCAATAGCTTCTAACATAAGCTCAAAGCTTGGAAGTGTAATCGCATTGTGTGGAATAGAAGCTTCATAAAACCATTGAGCAATATACTCACAAGCGTGGTCCCTCTTTTCTTTCTTCAACTTCGCGGTTAATTTTGTTTGTAGTTTTACTTTCGCTCCCTTTCTTCGAGCCTCTTCTGGAGTTGCTTTACAAAATTTATCAATAGGCCCCACGGACCTCAAGCCAACATCAACAGTTTCATCACCTTCCTCGGACCCGGCCCCCTCCGAACGATTGAAATTGACCTCGTCACGTTTTTGTTTTAAAGCATTAGCTTTCTCCTCCTTTTCATTCATTTTGCCGGTTACTAAATCGTACATTTTCTTCCTCAAATCATCAGGAACTAGTGCACATGCAACAACATCCTTCTTCCTAATTCCGGCTAAATGATACTTCACCCTACTTATTCCTCCATAATACACATTCTTACAAATGGTGCAACCTACTCTCATTCTATTATTAGCATCTGGTTGAAAAGCATATTCCCAAGCTGGATCTTTTTTCGCCTTTGAAGAAACAGAGCCCGTCCCTGACATGCTACATATACATACAAAATAAAAAAAAGAAGAATAAAAGATTAAAAATTGAAAATATATAAGTGAGAAGATCATATTACAAGTAATAACCAACTAATATGTAGTAATTGTAAATAATATTCAAATTTACACTAATCGTTGTATAAAATCACTGACCCAAAATTGATCAATAGATTCAATGCAATCAAAAGAAATCAGAAATATGCCAAATTGGAAGTTCAGAAAACAGTCCCAAATTGATAACTCATACAAATTTATGATAAATTTTAAGTTTAGAAAAGTAGATTGCTTATAAAATACTATTCTTACATGTTGGGTTTAGAGTTTCTACTTTGGAGAAAGAGCAATTCGTGAAGAAAGGAGCAATGTGGTGATAAAGAGGGAGGAGAAAAAGAGCATGGAGAGAAAGAATGGCATGAAGAGTAAGAATGGAGAGGGAGTCGTTTGAAAAATGAAAATGAAAACCCCCTTTCGTGAGAAGTTTCTGGAGAGGAAGAGAGGAAGGACTTGCAACATTTTATATTAATTTTTCAATTATATGGGTGAGCCCATACTTCTTTACAACATAGAATTCATATTTGATTTGTTTTTAATTTTTTTTATATAAAAAAGCCTAGCTCAAGAGTCTTGAAAAAAAAAGAAAAAATTGAAAAATTATGTTATTTTCAACCGCTACACGCTACACGCAACATACACACGCAACACGCTATTGCGGGCCGCTTCAGCGCTACATCGTCAAAAAAAGCTATACGCAACAAAACCGCTGAGCGCAGCATTTAGCTTCTCGGAACCGCTATAGCGCCGCTATTGCGCCGCTACGGACCGCTATTTGCAACACTGGTCTTTATGAAAGAACCGATACTAATGTTTGAGCTAGCGGGAAAATCAAAGAACCCACTTCGTAACGGTTTTCAACAAAGAACCGATACTAATTTCAACTCTGTATCGATTGTTTCCAAAGAACCGATACTAAATGCGTCAAAAATATACAAACAAATTTACTGATTTCAATTAAAAAAAATTACACATCTAAATAAAAAAATAAAATTACACACTTAAAAAATATATATATATAAAAAAAAAATTATAAATTAAATTACATATGAAATTACATATTTAATTAAAACATAACTATTTAGTCTTGCCGGATTTTGACGGTTGTACCCACACACACCTTCTTCATGATTTGGACGCAAATAAGATATCTGCACTTAGTAACATGGATTGTATCTCGGCTTTCATGGCAACTTGTCATATATTGGAGTCTGAGCTTGTAATAGCTTATTTATAGGATGTAGTCTCATTATCTATGAGTGTTACATCATCCACATTACTAACAAGAAATCCATATCTCTCGGGTTCATGACGGGTCCTACCTGCTCTACGAGGAAGCTCTTGTGTTTCAGTAATTGGCTCTTCAACTCTTGAAGATTGTAGTGGCTCTTCCATCGACTGTTCATTGCTTTCATGTGGTTCTTGAACTTCTTCAAGATTTACTTTACTCCCACTATTTCCTTTGAAAATAAACTCCCTTTCCAAAAATTGGCCGTTTCGAGCAACAAACACTTTGTGCTCTGACGGGTTGTAAAAGTAATATCCTCTTATTTCTTTAGGATATCCACAAATAATCATTTGTCAGATTGGTGTTAACTTGTCAGAAATCTAACGCTTAACATAAGGTTCGCAGCCCCAAATCTTTAGAAATGACAATGTGGGACTCTTCCCAGTCCATATCTCATATGGAGTCTTTTGAACAACTTTCGATGATATTCTATTAAGAATGAACGTGGCAGCTTCAATGACATAACCCCAAAAAGATATAGGAAGATCTGTTTGACTCATCATAGAACGAACCATATCTAATAAAGTTTGGTTTCTCCTTTCTGATACACCATTCCATTGAGGTGTTCCTGGAGGAGTGAGTTGTGAAACTATTCCACACTCTTTCAGATAATCGTCAAACTCTACGCTTAGATATTCGCTGCCTCGATCCGATCGAAGTGCTTTAATCTTCTTACCTAGCTGGTTTTCTACTTCATTCTTAAAAATTTTGAACAATTCAAAAGATTCAGACTTATGCTTCATTAAGTAGACATACCCATACCTACTTAAATCATCAGTGAAAGTAATAAATTATTTAAAACCACCTCTAGCCGGTGTACTCATTGGACCGCATACATCCGTATGTATAAGTTTCAATAACTCACAAACCCTCTCACCTTTCTTAGTGAAAGGAGCTTTCGTCATCTTACCTAATAAACAAGACTCGCACGTCTCCAATGATTCCAAATCAAAAGAGTCTAATAATCCATGTTGATGGAGTTTCGAAATGCGTTTCTCATTTATATGTCCTAGACGGCAATGCCAGAAGTATGTGGGATTTAAATCATTCGATTTAAACCTCTTGGTATTAATTCTATAGATAGACTTGTAATGATCATGATCAAGATTTAAAACATCAAGACCATTTTCTAATTGACCACTCTCATAGAAAAAGCCTTGTTTACTTAAGGAAAAATTATTATTCTCAATAATAAACTTAAAATCATCCATAACCAATCTCGATTCAGACACAATATTCCTGTTCACAGCAGGTACATAGTAAGAATTACTTAAATTTATTACAAGTCCAGAAGGTAAAGATAAAATATAAGTTCCTACGGCAAATGCAACAACTCTTGCTCCATTTCCGACACGTAGGTCAACTTCACCCTTCTCTAATCTTCTACTCATTTGCAGCCCCTGCGAATTATTACAAATGTGAGTGCCGCATCCGATATCTAATACCCAAGATGAGGAAGTAAAAAGATTAATTTTTATAACATGTATACCTGAAGTGGTAGTCTCACTACCCTTCTTCTTCTTTAGATCCTCGAGGTAAGCCGGGCAGCTCCTCTTGTAATGTCCAGGCTCTTCACAAAAGTAGCAAGTGACATCCTTGAGTTCTTGCCCTTAGGTGCGAGCAACTCCTTGCCCTTATCTTTGCCTTTAGGCTTGCCCTCGAACTTCCTTTTCTGTCCGTTCCCTTTCTGAATGACGAGGACCTCTCCGACAATATTTGCCTTCATGGTCGCCTCGAAATTCTTAAGCATACCATGCAACTCGGTGATGGTCTTGCTCATGTTATGCATGTTGAAATTTTGGACAAATGGCTTGAAGTTGGGAGGTAAGAACCTAAGGATCTAATATGTGGCCATCTCATCCCCAACTTTTGCGCCTAGTTTTTCAAGTTGATCGATGTACCCTTTCATTTTCAGAATATGAGCACTCACCGAGGAGTTGGGTTGCATCTTACACTAACTAGAGTGCAATGTGCATTGTACCTTTCATTTCTAGCTTACTCTTTGAACATTTTCTTAAGAGCAGCCAATATGTCTAATGCCTCTTTATCTTCAAACAACTTTTGAAGCCCGGCATCCATAGTGGCTAACATGAGACATGTCACATCGGTTAAGTCACTAAGATGCTTTACATAAGCATCTTTTACTTGCTTGGTAGCCGTGGAAGCGTGTACCTCAGGAATGGCCTCTTCAAGGACATAAACCTTCTTTTCTTGCTTGAGAACAATTCTCAAGTTCCGATACCAATCGAGAAAGTTTTTCCCATTCAATTTGTCATTCTTAAGGACGGATCGCAGGTTCATGTTTGAATTATTGCTTGTTGCTATTTTCTATCGAAAAATATGAATGCAAGTTGACGTTTACAATTTGTACCTTGTGCGAGATATTTAATTTTAGCTCCCACTATTTTTATTCAAATCAATAACCCTCAAAGTATTTATTCGGAAATTTCTAACTTGAAATTTCAAAGTGGCTCAAGATCCATATTTTATTAAGTCCTAAGTGAGCTTGGGCACATCGTCTAGAACTTAATTATTTAGGTAGGAACCCTTCCAATTGTATCTTATACAACTCTTGAAAAAATCATAGGATCAACATCACATGCTCGGCGCATTTATCCTATTCTATACCTCGAGCCCAAGTCCGACTTGATAGCTCTTTTAAGTCAAACCATGTCCATTATCGGGAATCGTCATTTCCCGCCTCTTACCCTCCTAAAATTAAACGAAACTCTGTTGCTTAGGCAAACCCGAGTTAGGATGATCGAAAGCATGGTAAGTGTAGACACTTTGGGGGCATTTTATGACTTAACATTAACTTGAGAGATTATAATGTTTAACTTGGCTTTCACTTTATATTATTTTATTAAGTATTTTGACGATGGCATCATATCACATCATTAAAATAAATAAAATAAATATAAACCCATATAACATGGCCTAAATGATCGAAATGAGCCAAACATTAAGATCATTTCCTAAGATATAAACAATCACACAAGGCAATGATGATGAACTCCTTCATCTCCATGAAGAATGTGAAGTTGATGGTGGATTCCTTCATCTCCATGAGGAACGTATGGTGGATGGTGCCCTTCCTTCATCTCAATGAGGATTGTGAGGTCGTGGTTACATACAAATAATTATATAAACGAACGGAACCATGCCCATCATTAAATACATACATACATCACACACATCATCACAAACACATTCATTCATCACATATCTAATCAGCCATGCTATATGCAAAATATAAACTTTTAACCAATTTACGAATTATGTATAAGGCATTTACTCATTCTGAATTGGGGATTAATTCTAAATTTATTCTCTATGGTGCCGAAACATTAAATTTCATTAAAATTTTGATGTGTGGAATACATCCTTTTGAAATTTACTTGATGTATCATATACATTATTTCGCACTTTTGAAGGATCTGACACATCATATGCATCCCTTTATGAAAAATCTTACCCATTCTTTCATGAATACATCATATGCATCCTTTCATTAAATTGCACCCTTTCATGAAATTGCAACTTTTCATGAATATGATGCATCACATGCACCCTTTCATTAAGTCGCACACTTTCATGAATTCGAACCCTTTTATGAAATTGATACATCTCAGGCATCTCTTCATGAAACCGATGCATCTCATGCACCATTTTGAATCGTAACCTTTCATTAAGAACATTTAATACTTTGAAAAATAACGCCTTAACATCAAATCAAAATTGGTTTAACTCTTAACTTAATCATAAATTACTTGGCTCTGATATCATTGTTGGGATTTCTTGAGCATTCTTGACGCAGCGGAATTGGATTCAAGATTCAAGACATTCAAGAATTCAAGAAATTCAAGAAAACCAAAAGAAACGGATCAGTGAAATACGATTAAGTAAAAAAAAAATAAGAACTTAATGGTCATACCTATCGGATCGAGAATTGATCTAATCTCGAACTTGAAGCCGTAGAGCCTTTCTTCTCCTTTTGCACAAACCGGTAACGATTACCGATTTTCACTACACACACCCGTTCGTTTAAAATCGCTTTCAATCGCTTATCCAACCAAAACGACTCACAACCAATTCGATTCTCAACCAAATCGATTCTCCAAAACGACTTTCACAAATTCAACCGAATCAATAAGACGCCACGAATCATTTCGTCCACTATCGGTATCCACACGGAACAACTCCTTTAAATGGATGAAGAAAGGATATGCTAGTCTCCGTTCTTCACTTTTTGAATAACAGAAAATTCTAAAGAGAAATTCGGAATTTTCTCTCTTTTCTCTTTCTCTCTCTTTTGTCTAACAAAATGGAATGAGAATTATGAAGGGCATAGACTGAAATCTGAGAGCTTTTTTGGTATATATAGTCCACGTTTTCAAAGAGCAGTCTTTGTTCATTTAATCCTATGTACTTAGTTACTATATAATCATATGTGTAACACATCTTATCATATAAGATGTAGGGTTATATGTGTCAATAACTATATAAAGTTTTATATAACTTATCACATAAGTTATGATTTTCTGTGTACATTTCAACGGTTATTCTTTGTGTGTGACCCTATAGGTTTACTTAATGTTGGCAATAATCACAACTGATTATAAATCATGAGCGGACTCTAGCAAGCCATCATGACTACCCAGTTTATGTAAATATCGATGATTTGATCCAAACCTATTTGTTGTCCTTGTATTGTATCACTTTGTTACACGATATATATATCGACCATAAGGCATGGATTGTATCAACCTTATGTAGTACGATAATGTTTCTTGATCCCGAATTTGATCAAACGATGAAAGATATTAATAACTCCTTATTAATTCATTCGAGCACGGCCGTGCATTTTCTTCAATCAAACTCATCAAGAGGCCTTTACATGGAGTTCTTTGACTGTGGCTATATGTGCTCTTCTGATCGCCTTTTCACCGATATTTGGTATGTGTCTTTTTATTTATGCTTTATTTTGTTGAAGTGTTAATGTTGATCTAGGTTTTCATTCTTTATCAATATTATGAATGTAGATGTTTGGCACTTGTTTTTTTTTTCCCCGAAAGTAAGCAAATGCCTACCGGCATTTCATTAAATAGAACAAAGTTTTACATAGAAATATAATTTACATTATTTACAAGCAATCATAACCTAGAAATCTCTCAGGTGGGATCCACGTGAAGTATTCATCCTCCGCCTACTTGTAGACGATTCCCGGCGGTTTTGAAGTCGTGTTGAAGATTCTTCCATTCCTTTCTTTCCAGATCTGCCAGCAGCAGGATAGCCACAATGAGCCCGCTGTCTTCAATCTATCTCAGTGGACGGTTTGAAGTATGTATTCCAGGATTCCTTGCGGTGATTCCTATCCTTGTGGTATGGCTATTCCTAGCTTGTTGTATGCATGATTCCACACCTGTTTTGTGTAGTTGTACGTGACGAATAGATGGCTATGGGTTTCATTATTTATGGGACCATAAAAGTGGCAGGTTTTGTCCTGAATAGTACCCCATCGGGTGATTTTGTCTTTCATACGTAATTTGTTCTTATGCATGAGCCTTTGATCTTCCTAAATTTAGCATAGAAGGGATCTGTAATCCGCGGATAGGCAAAGTAATCATATGACTGCTTCACCTTGTATTGACTGGAATTATTGTTTGTGGACCACTCGTATTGGTCTTTCTCGTCCGATATCGAGATGTTTTGTAATGCCTCAATAATTCGGGCCCATTGGGCCTGTAGATGGGAGCTGAGCTGACGATCCCAGAATTGATGCCAGGAAGTCTGTTATTTCATTTGATATAGGGTGATTAGTGGTTCTCTACATCTTGAGTACAAGATCGGGAAGACCTCATAAAGTGTGGTGTTGTTCAACCACTTATCTAACCAGAAATTGGTACCCTTACCATTTCCTATCTTAACGTGAAATTGTTCATTGAACCATTCCTTGTTGTCGAATAGATCCTTACAGAAAAGTGAAAGATGTTTTTTATCGAATTGAATAGTATTATAGTCATGTATTTGCTGGAAAGTTTGTGTCCACATAGAATTAGGCTTAGTGTGTAATAGCCATAGCCATTTTAGTTGCAAGGAAATATTTTGGATTGGGAGATCCTTGACCCCAACTCCACCATTCGACTTAGGTGTGCATATTTTTGGCCAGTTAATTTTGCTCTGACCCGGTTTGTATTCGTCCGAGCTGTAGTGTATTTATATGATGGTTGAACTGTATAATAGCCTGCGGCGTATGATTATTTCCTGTTGATTCCGATGGGTGACGGATCATGTTGAAGTCTCCCATGATGAGCCATGGAAGATAGTTGATTTCTCTGATTTGAGAAAGTTCAGTTAGGAGCTGAGTTTTTAGTTGTTCATTAGTAGGGCCATATACATTTGTGAGCATGAATTTGGTGTGGTTTTGTTGTTCTAGGATTACGGTTGAAGTGAATGTGAGATTTTGAGTGAAGGTGGCGGTGAATTCATCTGACCATGTTGTCAGTAGTCCCCTTGCCGAGTTGTTTTCCTGGTTGAGGAGGGCGTTGTGAATGTAGTTATGGCATACTCGGTAGTGGATGAACGGTTGTACAACGTTCTATTTCGTCTCTTGAAGATAAACTATTTTACAGTGGCTGTCACGAATTAAATTCTTGATGGTGTCACATTTAAAAGAGCTACCGAGCCCTCTAACGTTCCAAAACAATTTTGATATTTGATTGATGTTTTAATAATTCATTAAAAAGATAGTTATGAAGCTACTATGTATGTACATGGTAGCTGAGTTTAGGTTGGTTATGCTGTGTAATGTGATCAGCACACACATTTGTTGATTTTTAGTGTGTATATTGAAGTTTGTTAGCCATTGTGAGGCAAGTCTGTCCCGGAGACATTGAGATAAGAATATTTAAGGTGTTGTGTTTAGCACAACTATGACATGTATGTTGGTCTTCATTCCATGGAATAGAGAGATAATATATTTTGAAGAGAGCACAAATAGTAAATATAAGTTCAAAAGACATGCAGCAAATTGGCACACCAAAAAGCAACATAATAGAACTAAAAAGAAATTCAGAACTCAACATGCAAGAAGATAACATAAAACCTAATCAAACCAACCAAACAAACATGCTTGAAAAAACACCAAACAGAGAGCCGAAAATAACAAGCAAAGACATGATAAACATAATTAAAGGTAAGAATCCTTGATGCATAGGCGCATGGTTGAGAAGATGTGAGAATCTGAGATTCAGTTCTCAGAGGCAACGTGGCCTGATGGAGCTGCTTGACCGGTCTGGTTGACCTGAGTCACCTCGGCGGTTTGTTCGCCCACCTCTCCTTCCTCCTCATAATACTCGTCCTCTTCCCCCTCATAATATTCCCCCTCTTCACCCTCATAATACTCACCATCCTCCTCGTACTCCTCTTCCCCTTCTTCCTCATTGGTTCCGTCAGCCCTCTCTTTGGCCCCATTGCATAGGTTATCTTTAGGATCGTCCGCCCCAAGTCCCCCCCACCAATTGCTGATTTTGTTCAACAATGGAAACTAATTGGTCGTTAGGGACCTATTTCTGTTGCTGGATATGATTTTCCGCCATATCCTCCACTTGAGTGGTCCCGCTGGCTCCATTCCATTCCATTCCAACAAAATCAGCCAATTGTTTCGCCGATGATTCATCTAACGGCTGGTTCTTCAGAGCCTCAACATTGAGGCTTGACAATAAGGCCTTTTTGGCTGCCGTAGAATGTGCGTCGGAATCCTGACCGACGGCTCTGGATTTGGGAGCCATATTCTTATTAATAGTATTTTGAGTATTGCGGCTACTTCGCCGCATTTCAGGAGAAAGGTTAACGATAGGTTGGGCCGTGTCGTTAGGGCCCGTATTTTTGGCTAGAATTTCAGCTGGGCCCGTGTCCTCTTCACTGACTTTGCATTTTTTTGTTGGATCTTTTGCCCGAGTGATCTTTTTTGACCCCTGATGGGCCACCTTCATGGACTTGTTCTTTTTGTTTGGGTTCCGGCCCATTCTTTGTTGCATTAAAAATGAACCCCTTGTCAGATCTTTCTCCTCCAACTAGTTGTGTACAGGAGCACCATTGTCGTTGATCCCGACATTTGAGGCCTGACCCGTCACGGATTGAAGCAGTTTCTCCAAATTAGCCTTTATTAGGGCGGGGTCGTTCAAGGAGATGAGGTTTTGGAGAAAGTTTGGATCAATTGTTTGAGATTGATTTTTCAAAATAATTGTTGTACCTCTGTTTATGGGGACGTTAGGTCTGGATTGTTGCCGTGCTCGATTGCACCGTTCTAGCTGTAGTTTGAGCTCAGAGAAATATTCATATGTGGGAATGTAGTTTGGATAGTCCGGAATCAGATGGGGTTCATCATCCCATCCAGCAAACTTGATATGCACCAGAGTTACAATATCGTTGTAATTCATCCCGGAAGTCATTGGCACATCCCGGAGGTAAGGAACCAGAGCGACAACTCGGAGTTTCTCAAGAGAATCCAGATGATAGAGAGAGGCATGGTGTTTGAGCTTACCGAATGTGCATATCATGTTTTCGAGATCCTCCTTCCGCTAGCCATAGGTAGGGAGATTATAAAGATCCAGCCATACCCGGTATCGGTAGATGACTTTGGTACCCCCTTGAATGGGGCTTCAAGGATAAGCCACAAGGCCATTGTCCGTCAAGTATTGTGGTGGAGAGGCAGAAAAAGCTATGGGGTCAACGGTGAGGAGGAGTGAGACCACGTAACGGTTGCACTCCAAGTGTTCTATTTGCAGCTTGGTTTCCCACTTCCTAGCTCTGTGAAGGATTTGTGAGATCACATCTCTGGTATGGTTTTGATAGAGGCGTGCATCAATAATTATGCAACGGTTATATCTTGTCATATCCTTGTCGAGGACTGGATGGGAGGAGTAATGGAATTGGGTGCATTGTTGCCGATGTGGTGGTAATCCTTTGCCGTCAGTATTTGCAATGGGTATTAGAGGGTCTCTGTCGGGGTTGTGATGAACTCATTCAAAGCATTGTTTATGTAAGTGAACCAAAACGTTGCAATGAGAGAAATGAAGTGGAAAGGTACACGAGTCGACGCTATGGCCGAGCTCATAACAGTTCTAGCGGCGGTTCCATGATGCCATGTTTGCATTTATGGGTGGGAATGGGATGTTGGTAGGAATAAGCTTTCGGTGCTCAAGGAGACGTTCAATTTCCTTTGCTTTATTGTGCGACAATTGATGTTCAGAATGGATTGGCTTTTTCCCCTTAAATCAGGTCGGTGGGTGGCTTAAGCATAAGAGCGTGGCTGGTTTTCATTGACTGTTGTTGATTGGTGTTTTACCGGGGAGAGAGCGGGAGGGACGTAGGTGGCCGGAGTGAAGGCGGAGGTGCCATGCGTGTTTGCTCAGGATGAGTGGAGAGAGCGATTGTTCGATTGAAAGTTGTGAGTATTCCTATTCTTTGAGAAATTATTTCTGTTGCTATTGAGAGAGCGGGATTGGGAGGAGGAATTGCGATTGGTGGTTGTTTGGGAGAGATGTCCATGATGATGGTGGATTTAGCAAATGGAGCTGTTGGTGGAGAAGAAGATGAGTGCTGTGAGCTTCTGCTATGGTGAGTCGCTGCTTTAAAGCACGCTGGATTGAATCGATCAATTGTTGCTCTGGTGGGCTGCGAGCAGGGAGAGGACTGACGCTGATAAGTGTACCAGCCATTTTCCAGCGTCGTTAGGCGGCATTTTGTCATGATTAGTGGGTTGTCTTCTTCAAACTCGTCAGGAGTCTCTCAAACCCTAGCCGCCTCTTTCCCTCCATTTGGTACTTGTTAAACATAAGAAATTGAATTCTTTTAAGCATTATGGGCGTATAGAACTAACGTCAACTTTTTTCTATTGTTGTTTTTCAGGGAGAACTTTTGGAAAGCAAAACTAAAGAAATACCACTTAGATAGGTTTTCTATCGGAGGGGTCTAATTTAGAATTGACTATGATTTTACCCTCTGCAAGTGCCTAAAATGAAATCATGATATGCATCACTCATGTTTAGTTTAACAACATTTTTGTTATTTCCAATTTTTGTTTTGTGTACTGTCCTTAACTGAGAAAAATATTGATAAAGATTCCAAAAAGGAAAAAGAAAAGACAAAAAGAAAACTGATGGTGGATATTTCTGTAAATGGGAAGCAAGTATTAATGTATATTTTTTTCACATGTTTTACCTTGAGAGTTTTTGAATTTATTGTTTTATAAAAATATAAAAAAAAATCATTTTTTTTTGAGAATTAAAAAAAAAATCATTATTAAAGTCAATAACTCATAAACCCAGTTAGTTTAAGTCACCGACTCAATTATTCGTTGACAATATATTATATAAGTCTAACTATATAAAAAACCATGCTCTTATATTTTCTCTTGTTTATATACACATTTAATGTAGTTTCTCTTTATGCATTCAGTTGAAAGAAATTATAGCCGAAATTTTGTACTAACTAGAGCAATCCTTGCTCCGCCACGGGTTTAAGTCAGTTTTCTGTAGGTAAAAATATGTTTTGTGTACATGTAACTTCTTGACTCAACATACTCATAATCAACATTATCTTGTATATAAAGTTAACAAACACTTAGAGTAGAGAATATATACAATATACATATAAAGAGAAAAGGTTGCACATATTAATAACAAAAGATGGTTAAATAAATAAGTATTCAATATTAGAGTAGTGGGTTGAAATTTTCATTTATTTCAACACTTCAGTTAAGTCCCTGCATATTTTAGTATAAACTAGATGTTGCTCGCGCGTTGCGCAACTGTTTAAATACTTTTTTATATCACTAATATTGCATAAAATTTTATATTTAGCAACATTTATAAATTACCTGCATAATATTGCTTGCGTACATACATAACATATCAAAAACACAGTGTTTTAAATTGCGGCGCAATTACGCGCAATTGCGGAAAACTCATATGAAACGCAACTCGCAACAAAAAAATAGCAAATATAGCGTTTTGGCCGCTACGGACGATATTGCGCCGCTATTGCGGTGATAATAGCGGACAAAAGCGGCGCTATTGCGCTACAAATATGCATAAATAGATTTTTTTACAATTCTGTAACGGTTTTTAGTGGAGAACCGTTACTAATTACATATTAGTAACGGTTTTTATTAAAGAACCGTTACTAATATGTAATTAGTAACGGTTTTTCCTAAACAACCGTTACTAATATGAAATTAGTAACTGTGTTTATTAAAGAACCGTTACTAATATGTATGTCCTTATTGGAGAACCGTTACTAATATGTAATTAGTAACGGTTTTTATGAAAGAACCATTACTAATATATATGTTCTTATTGGAGAGCCGTTAGTTTTTAGTAACGGTTATTATTAAAGAACCGTTACTAATAAGTATTTAGTAACGGTTTTTATGAAATAACCGTTACTAATTTCAGAAACTCCCTTCTCCTTCCCTCCAGAAACTTAAAACGCAAAAACATAACCCCACATAAAAAAAAACGAAAATAGAAGGAAAGAAACTCTAGTCTTCGACCCATCCCTTCTCTCACCGGCACCGACAGCAGACGACGGTGGCAGACGACCGGCGACGGCGACGGCTATTCCACTTCTTCTTCTAGTTCAAGTAATAGTCTTTTTTCTCCTTCTTCCTTGTCATCACTTCTTAATTTTATTTTTTCTTGATAAGGTTTATTTTAGAATTTGATCTAATTAGAAAGTTGAAAATCAATCAAGCATTGTCCATTTAGTTTGATTCAACAAAGAAAATGAGTTATTTAGAGAAAATTGGCGACACACATAAGGTGTTCGATGAAATGTTTTTTTATTTTTTCTTTTTCTATTTTTCATCCTATTAATTGTGTTTCATTTTTTCTCTAATAGCATGACAACCCCAAATTCCGAAACGCAAGCGCCGCCATCAAAAGATCCGGCATGGGCACATTGTTGTCGTCCGGATCCTAAAATTTCGGCACGAGTACAATGCAATTATTGTAAAAATGTGTACACCGGAGGCATAACCCGGATGAAAGAACACCTAGCCGGGATTACGGGAAATGCGGTGTCATGTACAGTTGTACCTGACGAAGTACGCAAAAAAATATTTAATCTTGTGCAAGAGCAAAAAAGAAAATAGAAGAAAAAACAAAATTGAATAAAGAAACTCAGGATAGTGTCAATTTGGATCATTCTAATGGAGGGGATGAGACGGATGATGAGGATGGCAACGAGGGATTACGAAATTTGAGAGCAAGTGGGAGCTCAAAAGGTACGGTCGGACCTATGGATTTATTTTGCAAACTCTCTGAAGAAGAGATTGAAAAAAAGGGGAAGAAAGTGAAGGTGCAATCGGCTTTAACAACCAAGCTAAAAAAAGAAAAAAGAGCACGCGCAAATGAATACATTGCACAATGGTTTTACGAAAGTTCGATTCCACATAATGCCGCATCATGCCGGAGTTTCAGACTTATGGTACAAGCAATTGGAGATTATGGTAGAGATTTAGAGCCGCCGACGCCATATGAGCTTAGTGGGCCTTTATTGGCGAAGAGGAAGAAGAGTGTGCAAAATTGGCTTAAATCACATAGAGACTCATGGGTTCAAACCGGTTGCTCTTTAATGACGGATGGTTGGACGGATACGAAGGGAAGGGGTCTAATGAATCTTGTTGTGCATAGTGCATACGGAGTTTGTTTTCTTCAATCGGTTAATGCCTCAAGTGAAAAAAAAGATGGCCGGTATATATTTGAGTTGGTGGATAAGTGCATTGAAGAGATAGGGGAGACCAATGTTATCCAAGTTGTCACAGATAATGCTCGACCTAATGAGACGGCTAGTAAATTGTTGAAAGCAAAGCGGCCGAATATTTTTTGGACGGGATGCGCGGCTCATTGCATAGATCTTATGCTTGAAGATATTGGTAAAATTTCAATTGTAGAAAAAACAATTACGAAGGCTAGGGCGGTTACAATTTTTCTCTATGGGCATACCCGTATTTTGGAATTGATGAGAAGGGTTCTTGGTAAGGATTTGGTTCGGTGTGGTATTACCCGTTTTGCGACCGCTTATTTGAATTTGAAAAGCATTTATGACAAAAAAAATGAGTTGAAAAAATTATTCCGGTCCGATGAATTACATGAGTTGGGAAATGGAGAGTATTTGAAGAAAGCGAAGGGAAAACAAGCATCCTTATATATTGCATCCGATGCTTTTTGGAATGGGGTCAATTATTCGATTAATTTGTTTGAGCCACTAGTTGAGGTTTTAAGGCGAGTAGATGGTGATAAACCGGCAATGGGTTTTTTATACGGTGAATTAGTGAATGTAAAAAAAGAAATTGCTTTGAAATTTGGAGAAGATGAGAGTAAGTACAAAACTGCATGGGATATAATTGACAAGAGATGGGATCTCAAGTTGAAAACTCCATTGCATGAAGCCGGTTATTTTTTAAACCCATATTATTATTATTCAAATCAAAAGGAGATTGAAGAGGGAACATTTAGAGCTAGTGTTTTGGAATGTGCAACGCTTATGTATGATATCGATACACAAGATAAAATTACGGACGAGTTTGATATCTATGAAAAATGCCTAGATTCGTTTGGGAAGGATATGGCAATTCGGCAAAGAAAGAAAAAGACTTTTGATCCCGGTAATTTTTAAATTCTAAATTAATATTTTTGGAAGTATGTAATGCTAACAAATGTACATTTTTTTTTAATAATATAATAGCTAAATGGTGGGCCAATCATGGTACAAGTGCACCCCATTTGAGAAGCTTGGCCAAAAGAGTATTGAGTTTGACATGTAGCTCATCCGCTTGTGAAAGAAATTGGAGTTCGTTTGAACAAGTAATAAGAAAAAAAAAATTCTAACTTGTACTAATCAATATATTACATCATTCAATTTTTTATTTGACTCATTTTTAATATAATTTAGGTTCATACCAAAAAACGAGCAAGATTGCTTCATGGAAGATTAAATGATTTAGTGTTTGTGAAGTTCAACTCCATGCTCGAAGAAAAACAAAGGAACAAAACTAGAGATCCAATAGCAATGGATATTGAGGATGTGTTAGAGGATGAAAATAATGAATGGGTGAGAAATATTGTTCATGATGTCAACACATCAACACTTGATGAAATACCCGTTCCGAATGTTGTTTTGAAAAGATGCCAAAGTGATGCGCCTTCAAGCTCGCGACCTTCAAAGAAAAAGAAAATGATTGTTAATTTAGAAGATGAAATTGATTCATCATGTTCATCCGAAGAAGATGATGAAATAACAAATGTTAATTTCTCTTCATCCGAAGAATAAAGAGTTAATTTAACTTTAGATATTTAACTATATATGTTTATTTTGGATGTAATTAAGTATATATGCTAATTAAGTAAATATATACTTATTTTGGATAATTAAGTATTGTGGAATGTTAGTGGCATGTTTAATTATGGACAATGAACTTTGCGTGATATATGTTTAATTATGGTTTATTTTAGTGTCTTTTATTTTGGTTGTTTGATTTTTTTTTTATATTGAAAAGTTTCTTATAAATTTATAATTATAACCAATGTTACAGAATGTGTGGGTATTGTAAAATAAATTTCTAGGCGTTTTTTTTTTAAACCGTTACAGAATGTGTGGTATTTAAGCTAATTTGTAACGGTTAATTCATAAAACCGTTACTAATTAATCTATTAGTAACGGTTTTCCTGAAAGACCGTTACTGAATTGTCCAATTTCTGTAACGGTTCTTCAATAAAAACCGTTACTAATAGTTCATTTAGTAACGGATTTATGAAAGAACCGTTACAAATATGCATAAATAGATTTTTTTTTACAATTCTGTAACGGTTCTTTCGGAAAAACCATTACTAACATATAATTAGTAACGGTTTTTATTAAAGAACCGTTACTAATTATGTAATTAGTAACGGTTTTTATTGAAGAACCGTTACTAATATGTAATTAGTAACGGTTTTTATTAAAGAACCATTACTAAAACGCACAGAAGGCCGACTATATATAAGTTATAACCGTAACTAATATATGGACGGCATTTTAGAACATTGATTATAAGTTATAACCATACAAAAGTTATATTTCCGCTACAAGGCCGTAGCGCCGCAATCTCGCCCGCTACCGCAATTCGCTACAAAAAAACTCCAAGCGCTACGGACCGCTATATCGCAATTTAAAACATTGCAAAAACACATTGTCTACTTCAAGTCTTAGCATACAAAATGTAATATAATATAAAAGCGAACTACTGGCATGATAAATATTGGATTTCACAATCATCAAAGTTACATAATGTTCGATTTCAAAATCATCAAAGTTACATAATGCTGAAAGATAACTTACGCCAACATATCCATAAATACATAAATATAACAACACAGCCAAGAATATAATATAAATTGATGATATGTGAATACCCTAAAAAAAAAAAAATCTTATCATGCTTGCAGAGTAATAGTTATTCATCAATTCATCCATCATTCATAACACCATTTGATTCATGGCATCCTTTTCTAAAGAAGGCTTGTGAAAATTTTAGCATTACAACAAACCTCAAAGATTACAACACAAATATTATTTAATGAAGAAAGTTGCTTCTCGTGCAAAAACAGAACAAACCCTGAAACATGAAATTCAGATGACATAAATTTGTTGTAGAATTTTGAAGTTTTTATACTTTCATCAAAAGCTACTATGGAAATAATTTGTGAAACGAAAATTTACCCATTCATGTTAATCAACAGTTTCATTTCATGTCACTCCCATCCTCTACAACAAACTGAGCTATTGGAATAAAATGTTTAGATTAGAAACTCAACTAAGTTGTTAATGAGCATATCAACAATTTCGGAATTGAACATAAATTAATGAATTTAAAATTAAATACTGCCTTAGTCAAGATTCGCGAGCTGATTGCAATTTATTTTCGGGACTTTATTATACTTGTTTTATTATTTGTCATTAAGTAGTCGAATTCTCATTTCTTTAAAGCGCATAATTTTTCAATTTGTACAGGACTATATGGCACATTTTAATATTACGCAATTTTGAACTAATAAAGGCAATGTGGTTAAATAACATACAAAATCCGAAGGATATACACATAGCTGCATCGAAGTCCATGTCTCTGAACATCATCCCATCACATACTTTGCCTGTCACAAAATGAAGAACAGAAATAATCCAATGAAAGGAAAAGTTAAAATTCATTATATGGAAACTGTGTTATATAAAAACTACAATGGTAATTATGAGTTTTCCAGGGGTATCAAATGTAAAATAGGATTTAATTAGAATTATTAGAATAACATGTATCTAAATATAACCTGATATGTAATTCTTCAACATCACCATAAAAAAATATTAAAGCATTACAACTTGATAGTGTGACAAAGGTTTCTTTGAATTTATAGTTAAACAACAATACAATTTATTATCAAACAACTATGACTACTAAAACTTTTGATACTATATTAAAATATTAATCAAAACACTGCCACTGCAACATCAATCAAATAGTAATCAAGAAATTAAACAAATATTAATCCTTCATAATCTAAACATAATTTACCTCGAAATTTGACCTTACGAAGTATCAATAGTTAGAAGAGTAAGCCCGCACTCCAAGCTGCAATCACTAAGCAAACAAACAGTGGCTTTCTGTGATATAACAATAGATTTATCAAATTTGAGAATATACAATAATGTATCAGCTTTGTAAAAGAATTACAAATTTTGAATAAACACATGATAAATCAAATATTAGACATAAAACAGAATAAGAACAAACTAAAAATTAATCACCCTAAGGAAAAAATATTGATCATCTCAGGGATTGTTAAAAAGTGGGGCAGGAATTCTAATAATATTGCTGCAATTTGTGTAAGGACAAATTTTACAAATGAAATTATGATTTCGCCCCTAATCTAAATACAAATGAAGTTATGATTATGCCCCTAATTTAAAGACAAATAAATTAATGAAAATCTGCCCTCATTGGTGCAACTAACCCTAAAAATTAACCTAATTTGTCTCAAATGACATTCTATTATACAATTAAAGCCTCAATTTAATAAAAATGAATCAACAAAAGCTTAATTTTGCACTGTTTTATGCGTTAGAAATGACATTCTGTTAAACACCTTGTCTCACTTGCAAATTTTGATTACCACCTAATTAGTCAAAATAAATCCTTAAAGGTGCAATTAAACCTAGATTTAACCTAATTTTGTCTCAATTAACATTCAAGTATACAATTTAAAGCCTCAATTTAATAATGTTGGTTCAATAAAAGCTTCATTTTAGATTATTTTCCGCGTCAGAACTGAACAGACCTTAAAACCTGACGGGGCGAGAACTTCGAGCTCTCTAATTGGTCAAAATTCAATTCCGACCACTCGTGTTAATTATTCCAATTGTGAAGAGTGACTCGATTGGCTTGATCCAGTCACACGGTCAACATGCTACTCAGCTCCAGGTCTTCAAACCCTAGCTGAAATTCTTATATTTCTCTTTTTTTCATTTGGAAATGGTGAACAAAAGCCGTGCCAAACAATGCTGCGATTTGGGGATAGGTAATAAATAGATATCCTTATTTCGGTGATCTTGATGAAGTTTCCTTATTCAAGCATGTTCAAACCATTCAATTTTTTTATTGGGTGGATTATTCTCTGATTTGTGATTAAAACCAGATAAGGAAAAAGCTATATGTGTTTTGCTTTTTAATCAATAAGTTTTCGAAAAGAAATGGTTTGGAATTTGCATGTAAGGTGTTCGATGAATTGTCTAAAAGCTTAATTATCTAGATTCAAATGATTACTCGCTACAGCCAAAAAGGATTTGAAAAGGAAGAAAACCTATTAACTACCGAAATAAAGAAATAATCTGAACAAACTAATTTCAAAAAGAAAAAAGTACCTTATCAAAACCCTCAACAATTGTTGCCACTGGAGAGGTCTTCTTCATATTCCATCCTTAATTCATGCATCATTTCGTACTGTCCTATGAAATGAACTAAAATTAGATGCTTAAAAAATGCTACAAAACCTCTACAATTTGAATAAATTGAGATGAGAAATAATTTCATAAAAAATACAGAAAAAATGAGATGAAGAAGAAGAAAAAGAGGTGACCTATTAAAGCCTGTGGTGGATCTGGACCAGAGAAAGAGATACTGAGGAGAGAAAAAAATGTCATCAACCTACAAAAATAAAATGCAGTTAGTAATTATCAATTAGTAATTGTTCTAATTGCTTCTATTGAAATATCAAGTATTCAATTAGGTTCAAAAACAGAACTTTGCGTCATACTGCAATGGTGTCCAATTGACCCCAAATAATCATAATAACCACTTCAGTTCTGCCATAATTAATACTCAATTTATTTCGATTGAACTCAAAACAGATAAAATAGTTTAAAGCGGAGAGAGAGATTTCAAGAAGAGAAGAGGAGAGAGGTGTTTGCCGTGTTGGATGTTGTCGAGTAGAGAGAGTGAGAGAGGAGGAAGGTTGAGCGGTGGCGGAGTTGGAGATCGTGCCTCAGGCTGGAGTCGCTGAACGCTGGAGACGAAAGGGAATGGACGGAGGTGAGAGAAAATAAGAGCGAAACGAAGAATTGAGAAAGAAAAAAACATATATACTTCGGTTTAGGATGTATTATGTGGACCATTAAAACAGAACCAATCAGAACACGAAATATAACTCTTGTGGACGTGATCTTTTACCGTACTCTTTAAGCCCCTCTCAAATATTGACCGTAAGATCAAATTCCGATGGTCATATTTAATTGGGCGACGTGGATGAATATGGTGAGAGGGTGGACCGTCTAGATTAAGATATATATATAAATTTATGCCAAAAGATGGTTAAATAAATAAGTATTCAATATTAGAGGAGTAGTGGGTTGAAATTTTCATTTATTTCAACACTTCAGTTAAGTCCCTACATATTTTAGTATAAATTTATGCCACAATAGATCTGAATAGTCACATGGAGATATGGGATGGCGGCAAGTATTTAAGTATAATAATTGTCAAAGACAATTATTAAGCATTTGTCTAAGTTCGAACTCAGGTGGACAGGATACGTATCCTACTAGCTACCATTGCAACTAACTGAAATTTGAGATTAGGATGGATCAAGAAGTTAAAAATTTTAGAGGACATTTCTAAGTATATTAATTGTCAGAAAATACGAAGCAGCTCAGGTTCGAACTCGAGTGGACAGGCTCCATGTCATAGTTCGCTACCGATACATCAAACTTCACATGTATTTTGGACGGATCAATTAGGTATATATACTCAATGGTTTCTGAGGACACGTTCAAAATGTGAAAACGCGTCCAAAATTTTAGTCCAGTAAGAATTATATGGAGTTACACATGGAGAGAAAATCCGGAAAATTCGAATGAACTGAGGAAAATATAGTTTTTTTATTAATTTTTTTTATAATTATGCATAGAGGATTTGGGTTTTCTCTTCAAATTTCAAATTTTAATTTTTTTAACATGCTTGGTTCTTGAATCGTGATGGGAAGGAATCTTATCATGGCTCCAATATCTTCACTAATTTAAGCGAGAAAAAAATTAGACTCGTGCTAGTATGGAGTTCAAAATAATGAAAAATTAAAATGAATATATGAGTCTTTACTATGAGAATGCAATATTTAATTAAGATTTACTTCTTTTTGAAAAAAAAATAATTGTGCGTTTGATAAATGATCTCTTCATTTTCAATACAATATAATATAATAAAGAGATGATGGATTTTGGACTTCTAGTTTTTAGAGAGAATTACATTTGGGTGAATTGTATAGAGAGAAAATTCCAAGAATTACTTAATTCTTATTCCGATGGTTTGCCAAACAAAGAATTTGTAGGAAATGAAATTTTGAGATCCAATTCTACTTCCTAATTCTACTTAATTTCACTTGCCAAACAGGCCCTAAATGTAACTCCAAATGATAAGCATTTTTGTGCAATCAGTTCAGCATGAGCCCAACTAACGAAAACAAGTCACATCATTACTACATGTTAATGTGGTCTTTTGAAAATATTTCATCATTCTACTACTACATCGATCAATTGGGATTCTGTAAGACAATTAATGAAAATGCATTAAGAAAGGTGAAAAATAAAGGGGTAATATAGTTAACTCTCATTTGCAAATAGGGGTGCTCATTCAGGTCGGTTTATTCGGTTACCGAACCGGTCTATTCGGTTGATTGATCCCTCCTATTGTCGTCCCATCTCAAAATGGTAGGTACCATCTCTCGAATATCCTTGCAGATCTTCTTGCCATTAACGTTGATTGATCCTTGATTTGTTCTTTCCCGATCTGCTCCTTCTTGAGCGCGTCTACCTTGGTGTTGCCAGATCTTCTCTTGAATTGCCAATCAATTAGTCCGTGATTCCAGCGTCTATGTTTATTTTCCAGTTTGCACGCCCTTGAGCCGCTACTCTCGAATCACGATTCCTTGTGATCCGTGCTGACAGGTCGATGTCTGATGTCTGCTCCAATCGCTCTCTAGACTTCTTGCGTCTCTTTTGCATCCTTTTTGGTCTTTTTGCCCTAATTCCTGCAATCACTTATGATTCTGGTAGTAACTCGAATGTTGGGTTAAAATATAAATAAACTACTAAAATACTAACTAAAGTTCAGAAAATAAGATACAAGATAATGGGTAAAAATCTATATGAATTACCCCAACCACAATTCCATAAACTTACTCTTGCTTGTCCCGAGCAAGTGACAACTCTGAACCAAACGTCCGGCTTACTATACTCGTGCAATTCCCATTCCACGCATGGACTTTCGCTCATGCACCCGCATCCTTCTCGCTCTTCAGTCCCTCTCATAAAACACCCATTCGTCCATCGGAGTGAAACGACCCGCTCTTTCAACAGAACCGTAATTCGGGACCTCGCCGCGTGCCTTAGAAGATTGACCGATTTCTCGGTCTAGGTTAACCTGCGCCATACCTTACCGGATCATTCCCCCAAATCTCTATTGAACGTCCTCTTTATGACTTGTATTTTAATAGGTGGATATTATGGAAGTATATATTGTGAACATCTGAAATCAGTTATTGAGAGTGCTCATTCATTGCAGTATACCTTAACCAATCACATTTTGATTACTATTCCCTCTTGGTAAAAAGAAAGCCTCCGTCTTTCCTTCTTCCCCAATTCATTGCTAGTGAGAAGAGAAAAAGAAGCCGTGGCAGTTTTCCCGAGCCTAATTTTCCTCATAAATGAACTCCTCGGACTATAATACCTCATCTTGGCAATTTAGTCTTTCCTACTTCAGTTTGGATGTTACTCCGAAGGGTTCACCACCAACTAACGGTCTCTGAAAGGGTTTCTCCAAATCGCGAGTGACCGGCTTATTTTATTATTTTTTTCTTTCTTTCTTTCTTCTTAGCCTTATTTGGTCAGTCGTACTTTTAGTCCCTCTTGGACTTGGCGAGCTGTGAGGCATTTAATTTTTCTCTTTCTCCTTGGCTTTTCTTTTTAGCAGCTCGTCCTCTGCGTTGGTTGTGTGTAAGTCGCGACCTTTGTTTTCCTCTTTCTTCCTTGGCCTTTATTTGTGACTTGTATTATTCCTCTTCAGGTGGCGCCAACTCTGATTTTTTACGTTTTTTAATCAATTTTTTTTATCACATATTCTTCTTTGTTTCGTTGAGTATTCGTCTGGTTCGCGCCACCTATCTCATGTTAGGTCGCTAGCCTGATTTTCCATTTCTCCTTGACTGAGTCGAGCGACCCAAACTTCTCCTTCTGCCACGCTTCCTATCACAGGTAGAGTCGCTAGCCTGATATCCTCTTTTCTCCCTGGTAAGTCGAGCGACTCGTACCTGATGGTGTTATGACCTAGGCCAAAGTATTTGTGACCTAGGTTTACGAATTGAATTAAGAACATTACATTTATTCTAAAAATTTCATATAATATGTGCATATAGATTATTTTAATATAATTAAAATAGACCAAGAATATGCAATTTAGCTTTATGTCATCAAAGTGCGTGACTTTGATAGTAAAACTATAAAGTCTTATGAATGCTATTATAAATCTTCCCTGGTCATTTAAAGAATATTTGTGGAGACAAATATACTTGCGGAGACAAATAAATATATATTTGTAGACAAGGTATAAATGTACACCAATATGTTAGTTGACTGATGATAATGTTTTACTGATCATGGATAAAGAGTTATCAAGTCATTAACGTAGGTATATGCTAGAGACCATATACTGGACTGATCCACCATAAAAATGCTATATGTTGATGATCATAGATATCGAACTTTATTAGATACAGTTCGACCATTATGAGTCAAGCATATCTTCTATTTCTTTCAGGGTTACACTCTTAAAATATTTTGTTTATACTGAACATAATTCCATCTAAACTCTAAAGTAATTATAAAAGAATCCATATGAGATATGGACTGATAGGTGTATCAAATTGTCTTTTCTAGAAATCTGAGGATATGATACTTATTTGAAGCGTCATGCCTTTAATCAGATTAATGATTGTTACTAGGGTTGAAAATCTTGCCAGTTGAAAATCTTGCCGAATATTATTACTAGGGTTTCCTTTGAGTAGAGGATGTTTGCTCAAGGTTTTATTTTTCGGCCATCTCCTATTATGTTTTTATAGTGTGTGGGGTTGTAGGTACTTGCCATAAAAGGTTGCCGCCCGGGGTTGCATTCAATGGAGGGTATCTGAAGTAGTAGCAATTCCCTAGCCTTTTCGCATTCCCCTCGTGTGTTCTCGGGTCGCGTGATCTACTGTCGCGGTGTGGCATTTCTCCGTTCGTCCTGAGTTCGCCTCGTGACTTGCCAATCCCTCGCGTGCAAATTTTTTATTTTTTTTGGTTGCCTCCTAGAAAGAACTTGTTTAGGGTCACGAGCCTGACCTCTTGGATTCGCTAGCGGGGACGATTCTTACACGGGCATTGATCGTCACCCGGTTGCACGTCGAATGGCGTTTCTTCATACTCATCGATGTCAGGAGGAATTGCTACCAACTCTTCCCCGACCATCATCCATCCGCGCAATAGCCCCTCGTGTGATGATGGATCGTTCGCGCGGTGGTTTGCCAGTCTTGTTTCCTTATCCTCCATACGTGATGCTTCTGGCTTGGCGTACCTCTGCATTAGCATTTGTCATCTCACTTGTAACTCGCTTGGGTTCGTTTTCTTCATCCAGTGTTGAGCGTTGACCTCGTCTATGAAGAACAAGTTCCTCGACCTAAACTTGTATCAAAACCTATTATTATTTTACATGAAGGACAACACTAAGAAATATCGGTATTTAACATTGGTGGCATTTGTTCTGAATGTTGTTTTTCGAAACCAATGAAGATATTAACAAATGTTGCTTCAAATCAATGGCAACATAAAATTATAAATGATGTTCTTGGAATTATTTGGTGGCAATACCATATAAATAGTGCGTATACTATTAGATAAAATGGGATTTTCTGCCAAATGCACTAGTTTCAATCAGAAAAGACAACACTTTTACCAATGTTGTAAATTAAATGTCATCGTATCATGATATTATTGTAGTGACGAGGTGATCTTCTTCATAGCAATTCAAGCATCGCTTTTGCCATGCTTGAAGGATTGGGTTTGGTGGTAATGGAAGGCCAACTGGTGCATGTTTGCGATGTTCAATTGTGGCCATGATGGATTATTTGGCACTGAGACGTATTTGATGGTTTGTGCCAGTGGGTGCTTTGCCTTTTCTATCTGATTGCAAAGAGTTACGAGCTAATCTCATGTAGGTATTAACATTACGAGTACCTGGATTATATTTCTTGAGTGGTGAAGAAGTAGTGGAAATGTTGGTCGCCGGAGTAAATCCGGCCTCTGGTTTGGGCCTGTTTGATTTGATTAGCCTGTGGTATGACTTGTGGTTATTGTCATTGGAGGCTTTGAATGATTTGCTCTGTGAGCTTGAGTTATGGGAGGAGGATGTACGAGAGTAGCGATCCATTGTTGATGAGACGAAGCTTTTTTTTTGTTAAATGGGGAGAATTGTGATATTTGTGTTTACTGTGAGATTTATTGGCCTTTTTGTAGGTTGAGGGGTGAAAAGGGAGAGGTCTCGAGATGCTCTATTTTTCCTGGCGAGCTGAGAGTCCTTCGCCTGGCGGCGCTACAAGTTGGCGTTTGTTTTTTGTGAAGACGTTTAACAAGGAACCATTCATTGACAATGGAGACAATCCATCTCATGCTCATCTCTGGAAGAGACGCAGGGTCTGGAGGGAGAGGGAAGAATCTCCGTTCTGTTTTTTTGTGGATTTTGAAATCGCCTTTTCTTTTCTCTCTTTCACATTATTGAACATTACATGAAAGCTTCATGCTCAAGCAAAAAATGTGTGAATATTTGTTCCGAAATTCGCTACCAATGAGGAATTACAAACTTCTATTACAAATGTAACCAATCTAGTGCCACGAAAAGTGAAAAAATACACATGGTACAAAAATAAAAATATAAACATCATTTCTCTTAAAAAACATCATTCTTAGAATGCAACAGCCTAGCGAAAGTACTTTAAGGGTCACTTGTAAAAACTCCACTTGTCATGCATTTCACTAGGTATATATATAGGTTGATAGCAGGTGGAAATGCAGTCAAATCATCAGCAGTTAAAAGAATATTGCATTTTATGTAATCTTACATCAAAAGAATTATTGATTTATATATCTAAACAAAATAAAAATTTAAGTCCAATTTAGGACTACTGAAACACTTTGTTCAACCTCTTAGTCTTTTTTGTTTTATTATTTTTAAGCCCATGGTTCAAAAAGCCCAATGATCACTTAATTTTCTTCATTTATTGTCGTGTACAAACATGCTCATTTGGTTGGTGTACAAGGACGACGGATCTAGTCTGTTTATGTAATTGAAGATTAGCTCATCTCTCTAAGTCTCTCTCCAAGCTTATTAGAAAAGAATTAGTCATATTAATAGGGAAATTGGATATCATGACAGGTCTGGGGACGATTCGTACATGACCCGTCGTGCTGCGCGTCCTCAGCCGCCGGCGCCTCCTTCTTTTTCTTCCCGTCATTCCCTTCTTCTCCAACGTGACGGGTCTTTTATATACTGTTTTATCGACTTAAGAAATTGCAATGTATATATATATGTATATATATATATATATATATATATATATATATATATATATATATATATATATATAAGGAGGGTTCTTTTGACAACGAACTTATTCGGCCAACATGTGACAACATTGGTAATAAAAGCGAAAATTCAAATTTCAACCGTACGGGTGGAATATATATGTTTTGAATATGTTGTGGATTAATTTTCACAAGAATCAGAATATTATATCATTGTTATCATGTATCATCAAAATAAGAAGCAGAATTTGTAATAATTATGTATACATATTTTGATAATTTTTGATAATGCATGATGGTTTACAGAAGGATCTAGAGATACAGTGAAGTGGTCTAGATATACAGTGAAGTGGAGATGGCAAGAAAAATGTGTTTTTTCGACAAAAAATGCCTACCTACAAATGGCAGTAAGTGTCTTCACCACAACAGATCTGAAACACATCTGGAGGGTGGAAGTTCCATTGAGAATGAATATTTTCATGTGGGAAATGAGGCAAAATAGGATCCTTACCTTAGATAATCTGAAGAAGAGAGGGTGCCACTTCGCTAACCGGTGTTTTATGTGCAAGAAGGAGGAGGAAACATTCCACCATCTCATAGTGGAATGTGACTTTATATTCCAACACTGGCAGCTACTTCAGACAGCCACCAATTTCGAATCGGAACTCGCAGCTGATAATAAATTGATGTGGCACTGGGAAAAAGAAAAGGAAGGACTCAACAAATCACTGTGATCATCCTTTTTGTTCTCTGGCGAGAGAGGTGCCAACAAGCTTTAGGAGACTTTCAGAAGGAGAGAAAGGTGATCATTAGGAGATCTTAAATGAAGAGGAGGAGATTTAGCGAGCAAGGTCAAGCTTTGTGTGTATCGATTCGAACTTTGGTAATGTCGAAAGAGAATAAGGAGAAGAAGCCAGAATAAGAGAAGATGAAAGGAAGTGGGGTTGTAGTGCTGGCACTGAAAAGCAGCGAGAGGGATACAACTGGATTTGCAATGTCTCTTTTTCTCACCTCTACTTCTTCGTTAGGGCTTTTAGTTTCGTTTTTTGGGCCGTGTAATATGGGCCGGATTAAAAATGTAAGAAAAATTATATTCTGAGAAAAAAAGAGGAGATATGATAGAACAAAAAGATGTCAATATATAGATAGAAAACTTGTACATAAAAACAAAAAATATAAATGGAAATTTTGATTCACATTTGGAAGGGGGGCACTTTGAGCCCTCTCCAAATTTTCTCAAAAAAAAAATAAATAAATATTATGTGCATGAATGAAAATCTTGGGTCAAAAATGGTCATGACCACTATTCTATAAATCACGCCTAGGCGGCTGTTTAGGCGTCAATCAGCCCTCCACTGAGGAATTATAGGAAAATCAGACAAATAAATCGGTTTTGTCATCTTGAACCGTCTAATCCCCAATTTATCCGATTAATTGCCGAATTTTCCAACTAATTTTTTATTTTTCTGATTAATGCTGACCGTCTGGCTCTCCTAGATGCTGATTATTTCGTTTATATCTTGATATTTCCGCCTAGATCTTTAATTCCGATTTTTCCCACCTAATTTAAATTATTTTGGTCCAAAATTTTCTAAACTACATATACGTATGTATATTGTTGAGAAATCTTCTATTATAATTCTAGAACACCTAGATGCTAGTCCCTGCCCCAACGCGTAGCAACCGACCACTGATTTCTTGAACACGTGTCATGATCATCCTCAGGTCTCTTCAACCACTCAACTCTCTCACATTCCTCTCAACATGAAGAAAAAACAACCACCACTAAAATAGCCTAGTGGTTATGGTACGAGCTCCGCTTTCCATAGATGAGTGGATCGAATCCCGCATTCAACAGAATTGTAGAGAGATTTTGAGGAATTTTTAGATAGAATTATATGTGTCCTCCTCTGTGTGTGCGCGTGCGTACGTGTGTTGTGTATGCGCCCTCCTCTATTGTCAAAAAAAAAAAAATGAAGGAAAAGCATTGTTCTTAAGCTTATACCTCTCTAAAGTCCACTTGATACTATAATCATTGTTCTTAACCATAGATGAGCTTCATTGGGGCGTTTCATTGGGGAACTCTTGTTTATAAACAAGGGCTCACATTGAGTCACTCCAACTAGACCTTGAATCCACACTCACTGAGGTCCATTGGATCAAGCAGAACAAAGAGTTCAGTAATGGCCAGCTTCATCTTCTTCTTCTCCTTCAAATTGCAAATATTTTTTGAAACCAATTGACGGACGTGAGTTGCTTTCTCCTCATCTAGTGGTTATAGTTCTCAAACTGAGATGGTAGTGCCTGCCCGGTTTTTCAAAGGCCCCAAACGACTAATTGCTTGATGGACATTTAAATAATTTTATCTTAAATTTTATTACAAAAAATATTTTTTAGAATATGTAAATCTTCAGTACATGACTTTGATAAAAGAATTGAATCAATATTTTTTTGTGGCTAACTCAAGCTGGCGCCACCAAATTACAAAAGACAAGCTTTGTGCCAGAAGAAAGAAAACAAAAATTGCCTATTTAGCTTCATACGGAGCAGGCCAAGGTTTAAACTAGTCATTTTATGATATGATACAACATGAATCAAGTCTCAAGCGGGGATGTAGGTATTTTTCTAAAAATAAGTCATTAGACTTGAGGCCCATTCATTGTGAGGCCCAAAGCACCGGCCTGGTTGGGTTTGCCCCAGGACCGGGCCTGTGAGACGGCCATTGTGCTCTTCTTCTTTCCCTGAAGAGGACCATCGAGAGAACTCGAGAAATGTGGGAAAATCGAGTTAAACTATCCAAAGTTTTATGCACTGTTGAGATATAGAGAGAATAGAGGAAGAGAGTGTAAATGAGTGATTGTATTTGCTTGCTTAATTGAGGAGATTACAAGAGCAATTTATAAGTCTAAGACTTGATCCTAACCATACAATAACTAGCCGTTGGATTAAATCCAACCGTTGATTATCTTAGAGTATAAATCCTAATTGACAACTAATCCTATATCTAATACTCTATCATCCCCCCCCCCTCCAACCCCACTGTCAAGTGAAACTGGTTCTTGAACAGTGAGCACGCGATGAAGAGACTGGAAACGTGGAGTAGACAATCCTTTGGTGAGAATGATAAGAGGTATTTTTGCAGTCGTTTTACACTTACCAAAAGAAATTTATAACCCTAGACTTAACTATTTGAATATCATAACCAATTCAATAGAAATCATTGGTTATTTAAACAAATCAAAACCAATTCAATAGAAATCATTGGTTATTTAAACAAATCAAAACCTCCTAAACAATGAGCTTGTTTAGAACTGTTCAGATCGTTGTGAGTTATTTGCACTTGGCTTTTATTCAAATTCTAATGGATGCTATTGAGCAAAACAACCAAAGGAATTTTGTGGCCCTTGTTAATTACTATTGAACATAGAATTGACCGAAATAAACTTAAAATAATTCATTGAGCATGAAAGATAATAAGTAAATAAAAACAGAATATAACCGTTCAAATGAAATTCATTATTAATGGTCTCAAAAGTTACAACACAAAAACATAAACACTAACTATGCCTCGAAGGGCTTACTCGAAATACATGGAAAATAAAGAAAATAAAATAATGATAGAACCCATTAATGAAGCGTGGATGGAAGGGTGAAGCCTGCTTGACTTGCCCAACTCCAAGAGAGAGAATGATGAAGTTCAAAAGTGATTAGAATAGATACCTTGCACCTGGTTATATCCCTCTCAAAAGGTGATCATGAGGGATGAATGAGGCCCCATGCAAAGAGTGTGAATGAGCATGGCAAAAACATGAAGAGTGAATGCAAAGTGCATGATAGATCTGTCCAGAAGATGGTCAATTTGGGACACGTATACCTCTGAATTGGGCTCTGGTGATATGGAATGAATTGTGGGCCTTGTTCTCTTCTTTCCAACAGTATATAGCATGCATATAGAGAAGGCCCAGATTGTGAGTTATGGCCGAAATACTGAGGCTGTGTCGGCAGGCCCGAGTCTTGATTATTATTTCCATCTTGTGCTCCAACATATTTATTTTCAAGCTATGCTCCATCCAAATTGCACCTGAATTCACATAAATATGTCATTAGTAGTATCAACATTCAATTTGTGATTATTATCGATATAAATAGAATATTAATGTATATAATGGTGCAATATCACATATGTATAGGGTATAAAATGTGTATAATTAATGACTTATCAAATCACCCACACTTAAACATTTGATCGTCCTCGAGCAAAGATTATAACTTGCATTGGTAAGATGGGTCCCATGTTTTTGACTCGCTCTTCACTTATATACCAGCCAATAATGATCTTTGGTCCCTTGTGTAAGATTCCATGCACTTTGGTGAAACTCGCACTCACTCTCTTTTTTGTATAGTGGAATATGAATATGGAATATGTGGAGTGTCTCTCATAATTACTCTCAATTCAATTGAATCATGATTTCCTACCTTGGTCGTGAGGGGAATTCTCAAGTTATGTTTGGTGGATAATACATATATATATATACTACGTAATTGGTTTGCTTGTCTACTTCACCACTTTAGGTCAAATTGTCACTTGGTTTTCTAAACTCATGCCTCTACTCTCCGAAAAGATATCGCGTATACCTCTATCTTCTTGGAATAATGAACCTCCTAATGTGCGTACCTCCTGGCACCTTCAGTCATCTGGCCCAAAATGTGTCAACCTAACTGCTGGCCTGAGATGTATGACTGGAATCCACTCTTTCTCACAAATCGGGTAAACTAAGGTTTAGGCCATGTACAAGGGGAACCAGTTTGAGTCATGCAATCTTTTTATTATTTTTATTTTATTTTTTATTTTTTATTTTTTTTGTTTTTGTTTTTGTTGTGTTTTTTTTTTTTTTTTTGGAAGATTGTGACTCAAATCTATGAGGATTATGGGGGCCTAACTTGCCTTTATGTCAAAATTAGAGTTTACCCGAGAGTTTACTCTCATAAATTTGTCTCTAAGATGCATCTACTCAGTGCACAAAGCTCATCTACTACATATAAGCACTCAACTTCTGACACTAACCTCTACTTCCCGTCCCCTATCTTCTTATATAATGCCTAACCCTCCTTCTCCAAAACCAAGCAACAAAGTGACTTTAGAAGCTAATAGACTTGGATATTATTTATATATATACGAGATGATATAGTGGGTTATTATGGATATTATACTATAAACAACTTGAGTTCCGGGTCACGGTCCAATGGTAAGTCCTAACATGATTTCTCGCGCAAATCTCTAAATTATTGGCACTCAAACAACAAATCGAGTTCACCAGTGACAAACGATCCCTAAACCAACGACCTCAATTCTTCTTGAACTGGTCTATATGATCCTTTTGAGTCTAAACAAGTTCCACCACATTATTCAATACAAGTTACAGTTCTCTCTCATTCCATTTGATTTTTAATTGGGCATTTTTTATTTGAGGCTTAAAAATGGGTTATTATTATTTTTTTTATATTTTTTTATTTATTTTATTATTATTATTTTTTTTTTTTTTTTTTTTTTTTATACTACCTAACATGCAATAAAGACTCCACCCCACACTTAAACTTTTACTCGTCCCCGAGTAAAGCTAAGCACAAAGTAGTAATGCAATGCAAGAAAAAGAAAATAAACAAAGAAAAACACAACCTTTATTCGCAGGGTTGCCTCCCAGTAGCGCCTCTCTTTAACGTCGTTGGCCCGACGTTTTCATCTCCTCAAGCAGTGGATGCTGGCTCTCCAAGCTCGTGAATGTCAATCCAGCTCGCATCGAAACTCTCATGAAACCGCTTCAGCCGGTGCCCGTTGACCTTGAAGACTTTCCCTGAATCCAGACCCTGAATTTCTGCTGCACCATAATCGAACAATTTGGTCACAAGAAAGGGCCCTATCCACCTACTTTGTAGCTTGCCCGGGTGTAATTTGAGTCTTGAGTTAAACAACAATACTTTATCACCCACTTTGAAATCCTTGTGGGCAAGCTTCTTGTCGTGATACATCTTGGTCTTCTCCTTGAAGATTCGGGAGTTCTCATACGCGTCATTTCGGATCTCCTCTAACTCCTGGATTTGTAGCTTCCGGTTGAGTGCATCATTTGGGTAGTCTAGATGGCACTTCTTGATGGCCCAATAGGCTCTGTGCTCGAGTTCAACTGGGAGATGGCAAGCCTTTCCATAGACGAGCCGATAAGGGGACATGCCTACAGGGGACTTGAACGCAGTCCTGTAAGCCCAGAGTGCGTCATTCAACCGAAGACTCCAGTCTTTCCTGGTGGGGTTCACCACTTTCTCCAAAACGCCTTTGATCTCCCTATTCGAAAGCTCTGCTTGGCCATTGGTTTGAGGGTGGTAAGCTGTCGAGGTTTTATGCGTCACATGGTATTGCTTCATTAATGCCTCGAAACTCCGGTTGCAGAAATGGGTTCCTCTATCACTGATGATGACTCTCGGGACCCCAAACCTACTAAAGATCTGGTCCTTCACAAAATCCACAACCGTTTTTGCATCTGCCCGTTTTGTGGCCTTGGCCTCAACCCACTTGGAGACATAATCGACTGCCAGGAGGATATACTCAAAACCGTATGAGGGAGGAAAAGGTCCCATAAAGTCGATACCACACACTTCAAAGACCTCACATGCAAGAATATACTTCATCGGCATCTCGTCTCTTTTGGTTATTCCTCCCGTTCTTTGGCATCGCTCACATGACTTCACGAAGAAGTAAGCATCCTTATGTAGAGTGGGCCAGAAGAAGCCACACTCAAGGACCTTATGAGCTGTCCGCTTGGCGCCAAAGTGTCCTCCACACTCCAGAGAGTGACAAAACTCAAGCACGGATCTGACCTCATTATCGGGTATACATCTTCGAATAATTTGATCCGCGCAAATCCGAAAGAGGTAAGGCTCATCCCAAATATAAAATCGGGAATCATATCGGATTCGATCAGCCTGTGCACGTGTAAGATCCTCTGGTAGGTCTTTAGCCACCAGGTAATTCACTATATCAGCATACCATGGTGTATAGCTTTGCACGGCATAGAGATATTCCTCAGGGAAGAACTCCGATATTGGGGTACCCTCCTCAATTCTCGTAGGAAGGCGGCTAAGGTGATCGGCAACTAGATTCTCTGATCCTCGTTTATCTCTAATCTCCAAGTCGAACTCCTGGAGCAACAATATCCAACGAAGTAGTCTCGGCTTGGATTCTTTCTTCTTGAAAAGATGCCTCAATGCGGCATGGTCAGAGTATATAATCACCTTAACCCCTAAGAGGTAGGACCTAAATTTCTCCAGCGCAAAAACAATGGCTAGCAACTCTTTCTCCGTAGTGGTATAGTTGCACTGAGCATCGTCTAAGGTCCTAGATGCATAGGAGATAACATGGGGTTCTCGTCCATCCCGCTGCCCAAGAACAGCTCCAACTGCCCTATCACTCGCATCGCACATGATCTCGAAAGGCAGATTCCAATCTGGAGCTTTAATGATGGGGGCAGAACACAGTTTCTCCTTGAGAAGGTCGAATGCCGCTTGGCACTTCTCATTAAACTCAAAAGAAGCCTCTTTTTGGAGAAGAAGACAAAGAGGTTGAGCGATTTTTGAGAAATCTTTGATGAAGCGCCTATAAAAGCCGGCATGACCAAGAAATGATCGAATGTCCTTTACACTGGTCGGGTACGGAAGGGATCTAATGACATCGATCTTTGCTTTATCTACTTCAAGACCCCGAGAGGAAACCACATGGCCTAAGACTATGCCCTGATCCACCATGAAATGGCATTTCTCGTAATTCAGCACCAGGTCGGTCTCTACACACCTTTGAAGAATCATCTTTAGGTTTCCCAGGCAGTCATCGAATGAATCACCATAGACGGTGAAATCATCCATGAAAACCTCAATAATTCGGGTAACATAATCAGAGAAGATGGACATCATACATCTCTGAAATGTACCGGGTGCGTTACACAACCCAAAAGGCATACGTCTGTAGGCAAAGGTGCCAAAAGGGCACGTGAAGGTGGTCTTTTCTTGATCCTCGGGGGCGATGGCTATTTGAAAGTAACCAGAGAAACCATCTAAGAAACAATAATGGTGGCGCCCAGCAAGGCGCTCGAGCATCTGGTCAATGAAGGGAAGGGGGAAATGGTCTTTCCGGGTGGCAGTGTTTAATTTGCGATAATCAATGCATACTCGCCATCCATTTTGTGCTCTCGTAGGAACTTTTTCACCATCCTGATTCTCAATTATAGTAATACCAGTTTTCTTGGGTACCACATGGATTGGTGATACCCATTGTGAATCAGAGATAGGGTATATGATTCCTGCATCAAGGAGTTTGATGATTTCTTTCTTGACCACTTCCATCATTGGAGGATTCAGCCTACGCTGAGGCTCACGGGATGGTTTAGATCCATCCTCCAATAATATATGATGCATACACGTAGAAGGGCTGATTCCCTTAATATCAGCCAGAGTCCATCCAATCGCAGTCTTGTGGTCCCTCAAGACATTAACTAACTTCTCTTCCTGAGTAGCAGTGAGGCTACTAGAGATGATCACTGGAAGAGTGTCTCCTTTACCTAAGTATGCGTACTTGAGATGAGCTGGTAGAGGTTTTAGGTCAAGAGAGGGGGGGTTCACAATGGAAGGTTTGGTGGGCTCAAGAGAGGGTTTCAAGTCTATCAAGGTAGGAGAAGGAGAAGAGGAAGAAGCCTCTCCAATGGCCAAGGCAGATAGACTTTGAAGAAGGTCCTGCTCATCTGGAGAAAGATCAAGAATGGTCTCGAGCAGATCTATGAACTCAAAAGAGGAGAAGTCATCGACACACTCGTCAATTGAGTCGATGGTGCAAATAGCGGAGACATTCCCATCAGAAGGATGCTTGATAGCATCAAAGATGTTGAAAGAGATGGTCTCTCCGTCAAATTCCATAGAAAGAGTGCCATTGTGCACATCAATCTTGGTTCGGGCAGTTTTAAGGAAGGGTCTTCCCAGAAGAATGGGAGTCGAATTCGGTGAGCTATCAGACTCATCCATACGCAGAATATAGAAATCCGCGGGGAAGATAAGGCCATTGACCTTAACCAGGACATCCTCTATAACTCCCTCTGGCACAGCAGTAGAACAATCGGCTAGTTGAATGATCACCCCGGTCTTTGTCAAAGGTCCTAAACCGAGGGAAGAATAGATAGAAAAGGGCATGACATTGATAGATGCCCCAAGATCGAGCATGCACCTAGCAAATTCATGGTGCCCAATGCTGCAAGGAATGGCAAACATGCCAGGGTCTTTTTGCTTCTCTGGAAGCTTCTTGCGAATAACCGCAGAGACATTCTCACTCATTGTTACTCTCTCATGACCATTTAGCTTTCTCTTATTCGTACACAAGTCCTTGAGAAATTTCGCATAGCGAGGGAATCTGCGAATGTAATCGAGTAGTGGAATGTTTACTTCCACTTTCTTGAAAACCTCTAGGATATCTCTCTCTGCCTCATCCTTTTTGGTGTTAACCGCTAGACGGCTAGGAAAAGGGGCTTTAGGTTTATAAGGTGGTATTTCCTTGGGCTTTTCTTTCATCTTCTCGGATTCCGGCTTAATTACTTCAATCTCTCCTTCACCTTGCATGTTTCCCTTACTCCCTTCTATTTCTTTACCACTTCTTAAGGTGATAGCACATGCATTCTCACGGGGGTTTAGAGTTTGGGAAGGAAGTTGTGAGGACCCCTGAGTTTTTAACTGGTTTAATTCAGAGGATATTTGAGCAATTTGGGTGCCCAGATGTGTTAGGGCACTTTTTGTATCCTTCTGAAAAGAAGTAGTTGATGTGGCCAAGGAGGTCACAATGTCAGAAAGACTTTTCAGAGCAGGGTCAATCGGAGGTGAGGAAGAAGAAGAGTTTTGATTATGGTTTTGAGGAGGTTGTTGCTGGTTTCCTGGGTCACGCCATCTAAAGTTTGGGTGGTCACGCCATCCAGGATTGTATGTTTTAGAGTAGGGATCATAGTTTCGGTTGTGGGCCCCATTTGAATTTCCTTGTTGGTTTAGTTTAAAGATGCCACAAGCAGTGGTCGTGACCTTCTCCTCATCATGGAGTGTTGGGCATGCATCAGTCGTGTGTCCCGTCTGAGTGCAGACACCACATGCCTTCACTTCTATCTTGGTTCCCATGAATGACGCCATCATATTAGCCAGGCTATCTAATTTGGCGTCCATACCATTCACTCGCTTCTCCAAATCACAGTCTCTAATCTCATTAACTCCCCTAATTCTAGATCTGGTTCTACTAGATTGGGCATTTTTGGCCATGGTTTCTATCAAGGTACGTGCTTGCCTAACGGTTTTATCTATGAAAGCACCCCCACTAGCAGAATCTACATTATCCCTAGTCTCTTGAAGCATCCCATCATACAAGTGTTGAATCAGGAGATTCTCTGGGACTTGATGGTTGGGACATTTTGCACACAACTTCTGGAAGCGATCATAGTATTCGTAGAGGGTTTCCCCTACTTCCTGTTGAATACTACAAATCTGCTTCCTAATAGAAGCGGTAAGAGAGACAGGAAAATACTTGTCTAGAAACAACTTTTGAAGTTCTACCCAAGTTGTTGGAAAAGGTGCCAAATGGTAGTACCAGTCCTTTGCTGGTCCTCGAAGACTGTATGAGAACAGTCGCAGCTTCTAAGGACCTTCATCTTCAATCTCCGCCGGCATCATTGTTGCGGTGATATGGTTGAACTCACGCATGTGAGAGTGCGGATCCTCTCCAGCACTCCCATTGAAGGTTGGTAACAATTGGAGAAGACCCGTATGGATCTTGAAATTCGGGACCGGTGGTAGTACAATACCATACTGGTTGGTAGCAAAGTCAAAGGTAGACAGGTCCCTAAGTGTCCTATCCTCAAAATTAGCCATGGTTGTAGTGTTACCTGTTGTAGCGTGAGGAGAAGCTCGTGGAGTGGGAGGATCGCTTCCGCTGTCCGAGTTCTCCACCTTTTCAGTTTCTTCGGCTGCTTTCGGTGTGACTGGAATTGCTCTTCTTCGCTCCAGGTGTGTTCTCTCAATCTCCGGATCTAGTGGTGCAAGTGGAAGATTAGAACTACGAGTAGCTTTCATGAACTGGAATCAAGTGTAAGAGAGAGAATTAGTGAATGCAAGTAATGCAGACTCAAAGTGAAAATAAATAGTATGACTGACTCTGACAAAAAGTAAAAAAGATAAGGTAACGAAAGTGTGACTCTGACAAAAAGTAAAAAATATGTGACCGACAAAAAGTAAAACGAATTTGGTTTACTCTGACACAAATGCAGACTACCGTACTACACAAGAGAAGTGTGAATATTGACCTAGACTAGTCGCGTTGCTAGCTCCCCGGCAACGGCGCCATTTTGATAAGAGGTATTTTTGCAGTCGTTTTACACTTACCAAAAGAAATTTATAACCCTAGACTTAACTACAATAAAGTAGACAGTGGAAGTAGGGGTCGAACCACAGAGAGCTATTTAGACTAAACTAGGTGAAAAGATTACTTCTCTAATGAAAATGGACTCAATAAAAATAGAAACTAAAATAAAGAGAAACCAAGACCATAAATAAAGCCAAACACAAGACCTAAAACAAGACACACAATTGGGGGGGTTGTTGATTGGTTGATTGCAACAAAATGAAAGTAACAAGTAAAGAGAAAACTTAAAGTAAAGATTAAGAGATGTGGTGGTTTTGTGGAATGAGGCATAGTTTCGTGTAGTGAATTTGTGTGTAACTTTATCCTTGATTATAATAATGAATTTGGAATTAATCTCTTAAGTGCAGTAAGATGAGCTCTAACCGATAAATAACTCAAACGAAAAGATAGGGTTTTAGTTTAGATGAGCTCGTAAATAAAAACACTAACCTATTTGAATATCATAACCAATTCAATAGAAATCATTGGTTATTTAAACAAATCAAAACCTCCTAAACAATGAGCTTGTTTAGAACTGTTCAGATCGTTGTGAGTTATTTGCACTTGGCTTTTATTCAAATTCTAATGGATGCTATTGAGCAAAGCAACCAAAGGAATTTTGTGGCCCTTGTTAATTACTATTGAACATAGAATTGACCGAAATAAACTTAAAATAATTCATTGAGCATGAAAGATAATAAGTAAATAAAAACAGAATATAACCGTTCAAATGAAATTCATTATTAATGGTCTCAAAAGTTACAACACAAAAACATAAACACTAACTATGCCTTGAAGGGCTTACTCGAAATACATGGAAAATAAAGAAAATAAAATAATGATAGAACCCATTAATGAAGCGTGGATGGAAGGGTGAAGCTTGCTTGACTTGCCCAACTCCAAGAGAGAGAATGATGAAGTTCAAAAGTGATTAGAATAGATGCCTTGCACCTGGTTATATCCCTCTCAAAAGGTGATCATGAGGGATGAATGAGGCCCCATGCAAAGAGTGTGAATGAGCATGGCAAAAACATGAAGAGTGAATGCAAAGTGCATGATAGATCTGTCCAGAAGATGGTCAATTTGGGACACGTATATCTCTGAATTGGGGTCTGGTGATATGGAATGAATTGTGGGCCTTGTTCTCTTCTTTCCAACAGTATATAGCATGCATATAGAGAAGGCCCAGATTGTGAGTTATGGCCGAAATACTGAGGCTGTGTCGGCAGGCCCGAGTCTTGATTATTATTTCCATCTTGTGCTCCAACATATTTATTTTCAAGCTATGCTCCATCCAAATTGCACCTGAATTCACATAAATATGTCATTAGTAGTATCAACATTCAATTTGTGATTATTATCTATATAAATAGAATATTAATGTATATAATGGTGCAGTATCACATATGTATAGGGTATAAAATGTGTATAATTAATGACTTATCAGAGAACATCCACGATCTGATGTATGCTGCTGATGAATTGGACAAGGAGTTGTTTGGAGGTGGTTAGTTCCCGTACGAAATAAAAATCAACGCCGATGTATTTAGTGCGAGAGTGGAACACCAGGTTTTGGGCAAGGTATAGCACCAACGTTATCACACCAAAAGATGGGAGGCCATGTTTGAGGGATGTGAAGTTCAAATAGAAGGGATTGAAGCCAGATAATTTCTTGGGTAGCCATGGCAAGGCTACGATACTCGGCCTCGGTACTAGAGCAAGATATCGTTCCTTATTTCTTGGAACTCTACGAGATTAGATTTGGGCCAAGGAAGATGCAGTAGCCGATGTTTGTTCGTCGGTCATTCGGACAACCTGCCCAGTCCGGATTAGAGAAAACCTGAAGGAAGAGGGATGTCACAGGGCGCAATTATAGCCTGAGGGTGAGTGTTCCTTTGAGGTAGCAAAGAATTCGCTTAATGGCAGTCCAATGTGTGGTGTCGGGGAACGCATGAATTGAGAGACTTTATAAACAGCAAATGTGATTTCAGGACGAGTGATGGTGGCATATTGCAGGGCCCCAACAATACTGTGATAGAGAGTGGGGTTGCTCATAGGTTTGCCATCATGCATGGAGAGTTGTTCGCCTGCAAGAATAGGAGAGGGGCAAGGTTTCACGCCATCCATCTTTGCTTTTTGGATGAGGTTGAGGATATATTGAGGTTGAGAAAGATGGATGCCAGCGGGAGAGGAGTGCGCTGTAATTCCAAAGACCAAAATGGGCCAAGACCAGTGAGAGTGATTTTAAGTTTGTGGAATCACGCGCGAGAGCTTGGTTTAGTCCATAAAGTGCTTTGTGAAGCTGACACACATAGAGACTAGTTAGGTCAGAGAACACTGGTGGTTGTTGTATGAAGACCGTCTCTTCGAGATCACCATTGAGAAAGGCATTATTAATATCGAGTTGCTAGATAGGCCAAGAATGAGAGAAAGAGCAATAGTAAGGAGAACATGAATGGTGGTTGGTTTGATGACTGTACTGAATGTTTCAGTATAGTTGTTGATACCTTTTTCTTGATGATATCTTTTGGCAACAAGACGAGCTTTGTAATGTTGGATGGAGCCATCGAAGTTTTTCTTGATTTTAAATACCCATTTACATCCGACAAGATTTTGAGAGGAGTTGGGTTGGTACTAGGGTCCAGATCTTATTTTGAAGAAGTGCATTAAATTCTTCGTCCATTGAAGTGCGCCATTTAGGGTGTTTGTTCGCATTTGTAAAGCAAGTAGATTCAGTCTCGTCGGGAAGTAGAGATATAGAAATGGGATGTCTGGTGGAAGTGTAGGTGATAAAATCAGTGTGCTTCTTGACTTTGTGAGTGTTATCGCGTGTTCGAGTGATCATGGGATGAGTTTATGGTTGTGGATCGGGAAGAGAGGATGCAGAAGATGGTGGTGGGTATTGTCGAGGGATGGTGTTATGATTGGAGGGTTATTTTCGAGAAGGAAAAGAGTAGTATGTTGTGAGGTATTTCGAGCGAAGGATGACAGGTTTGTTGAGTGATGTTGAAAGGAAAAATAGGTTTCATCAAACATAAAATATCGACTAATGTATAGGCAATTTGTGGGGAGATGAAGGCATTTGTATCCCTTCTAAGAAGGAGAATAACCGAGAAAGATGCACGTCATAGAGCGGAGTTCGAGCTTGTGCGAGTTGTATTCCCTTGTATAGGGAAAGCATCGACATCCAAGCATTCGAAAAAGGGAATAATCAGGTTCTTTGTGAAAAAGAATCTGGTATGGAGAGGATTGTGAAGAGTTTGTGTTTGGAATGTTGATGAGGTGAACAATACTATAGAAGATATCATCCCAATAAAGTTACGAATGGAAGCGAAGGCCATGGTGGAGAGGGCGAGGTCAACGATGTGACAGTATTTTCGTTCAGCACGTCCATTCTACTCCGGGGTACGTGGGCAGGAAGTAATGTGCGTGATGGAGGGAAACATTCGTCTGGTTGGCAGAAACTCAGTGCCGCCATCTGTTTGGAGCATCTTAATTGATTGAGAGGGAATGTTCTCAATCCTTTCTTTGAAGAGCGTGAAGATTTGTTACACATGTGATTTAGAAGAGAAGAAATATATCCAAGTAAAACACAAAAAAATCATCAATCAAAATTACAAAGTAATGAACACCAAAGTTTGAAGTAACTGGAAAAGGCCCCCACACATTAGAATGTACTAATTGTAAAGGCTCACGAGAGCGAATGTTAGAATACTTAAAGCAATGTTTATGCATATTCCGAACACAACATGCATCACACAATGACATTTTATTAGAGGATACACTAAGTTTATTTTGCGAAATTAAATTTCCAATAACACTAGATGAAGTGTGGCATAATCATTGGTGCCAAAATTCGGCGGGTGCCTTGACTCCAAATAAGGTGGAAGGTTTCTTGTGAAGGGTAGAGGATAATTGATACAATCCGTTATCCAAGGTAGCCTTGAGAAGAGGGGATCCAGTTACTAGGTCCTTAATAAGATATGAAGATGGATTAAATTCAATAATAACTTGATTACCTTTTGTGAATTGAGAAATGCTTATTAGGTTCTTAGTTATTTGAGGGACATGTAAGACATTATTAAGTTTTAAATCATGTGTAGAAGAATTAAAATAAGTTTGACCAAGATTTAGAATTTTCAAACCTGCTTCATTCCCGACAAGAATTTGATCGGTACTAAGGTATGGAGTGTGTGAGTTGAGATTTGTGACTTGAGAAGTTACGTGATTTGTGGCGCCTGAGTCTAGATACCATCCATCGGTGGTTGTTGGTGGAGCGTAAACCGTATTGGCTTGAGATTGGTTGTTCTGATTGCGCCAATGACATATCTCGGCAGTGTGACCAGGAATTTTACAAATTTGACAACGCACCTTTTTGCGATTATTATTATTATTATTATTATTATTATTATTATTATTATTATTATTATTATTAGTAGTAGTAGTAGTAGTAGTAGTAGTAATAGTAGTAGTAGTTGTTGTTGTTGTTGTAGTAGTAGTAATAGTATTACGTTTGTCACGATTTTTATCGTTTTCCTGATTTTTAGAAAACCGAGTGTTGATAAATTTGGTGGCGAGTGGTTCAAGAATTTGTTGATTTGGAACGGGGCCTAAAATGGAGGATTGAGATGGGTCAAGTTGGATATTGGCCTGAAATGGGCTAGTTGGGTGAGAATATTGAGTGGAGCCCATAAAATTAAACCCATTATAATAGAAATGAGAATTGGACCCATGGGTATCATGCCCATTAACAGAATTACAACCGGCCGGTGTATTTTGAAGCTGTAGACCAAGTCCTTGGAAGCTCGATCCATTCAAGGCGCCGTTGTAGCTCGAAGAAGAAGAGGTGGCGAAATTAATGGAGATTTGGCGATTTCGTGCTAGGGTTTGCTCCTGGCTGAGGAGACGACTAGAAAATTTGGGGAACGACGGTGTGTCTGATCTTTGATTGATCACCGTCACAAAACTCTCATATTCAGGCCCTAGGCCATTGAGGCAGTAATCCACCAGGTCATTGTTGTTGTTTACTAGAGACATATATGGGGGTCTACTACGTGCGGAAGTGTGAAGATTAAACTAATTTGTTGATGGTTGTTTAAATTCTAATTGACAAAGTAAATTAAGTAACAAGAAATTAAAGTAAATAGAGAAAGCAACTCAATACCGAACACCAGATCCATTGACGAAGTTTGGCGAGGTGGTTGCGTTAGCCTTAACCATTCGTTTACTCGCTAGCGGCGCTTGCCGCGTTCACGAGTTGCCTACTCTCCGGGACTTGCCTTGCGGCTCCGATAGTCACTAATCCAAATAGTGTTTGATTACAAAACCACGATCCACCGTTGCCTTACAACAAACTCTTGACGACCGGTTGAACAATCAACTTACAAATGATTTATTTTGATCAACCAACAAACAATAATCGCTCGCTAATTTCTCCCTAATCTCACAAAACTATTGAGTGGATATTATTCAATACTAGAGAGAGAGAATTCTTGCCTTTTCTTATCAAAAATCTGATTCTTAAAATTCGGATTGGAGCTTCCCTTTTAAAGATGGAAGGAGCAGCTCCCAAATAAGAAAAAACAGACTATTACGTTGACAATGCAGTTATTCCATTGCCAACGGAATACCAAGAAGGAAATAAAATCAGCCAAATAAATGCTCAAACGACTAGAAATCTGTGTATTCCGTTGACAACGAAATCTCACTGTCTATTCCGTTGACAACGGAATAATCCCAGCTTATTCCGTTGACAACTGAATAAGACTGCTTTTGCAAGAATAGACTATCTTTAGTATAAGCTAAAAAAAACTCTAAACTTTACTACACACTAGAAGAACACGAAGACCTTCAAAACTTGAACGCCAAGAACGCGAAACTTGAAGGCTAGAAAAAGTGAAGCAACTCTTCGACAACTTCAAATCCGATCGAGATAGAACTTTTGCACGTTGACTCGAACTTCATAAAACTTTCGCACGTCGACTCGAACTTGAGAAAACTCCTGATCTTAAACATAAAACCCAAACAAGATTAGTAATTACGAAATTATTTTAAATATCATCAAACCGAGAAAAATAATTGTCTTGAACGAGACTGCCAATGGTCACGAGTTGGTCAGCTGTGTATTTCATCCTATTCAGGAACTCTGAGAAAGTAAGATCTAATTGTTTCGTGTTTTGAAGTTGGTGTTTGAGCTCATGTCTTCTCGCTTTTGAAGTCGACTGGTAGCGTTGATTGAGTGCAGTCCATACTGCTGCACTGGTTGTGTAGCTGATTAACTTAGCTACAACAGCTTCCATAACAGAAGATAGAATCCAGCCAAGAATGAGTTTATCTTGCCTTTCCCAGGTGAGATAAGCTTGATTTAGTATGGTTTCAGTGATGGTTTGGATTTGAAACTTCCAAGTTAAGAAGTTATTATTGTTATTTACTGGAGATCTATAGGGGGGTCTACTACGTGCAGATATATGAAGATCCCCCCAAAACATCTCCATAAATAAATTCCAAGAACCCTTCCTAAACCCCAAACACAACAAAATTTTTAGGGTTTTTATTTTTTAATATTTTTAGACTGTTGGATGATGGTTGTATAAATTCTAATTAACAAAATAAATTAAATAAATAAGAAATTAAATAATTGAAAAAAGAAATCGATACCGAACACCAGATCTGTTGACGAAGTTCGGCGAGATGGTTGCGTTAGCCTTAACCATTCGTTTACTTGCTAGCGGCTCTTATCGCATTCACGAGTTGCCTACTCTCCGAGACTTGCCTTGCGACTTCGATTTCACTAACAAACAAGATCGTTTACAGGACCTCAAACCACCGTCGCCTTACAACAACCTCTTGACGGCCAGTGGAGCAATCAACTTACAACCCGATCTTAATAATCTCAACAATCAAACACCAATCGATCTTTAAACTCTCTTTAATCTCACAAAGAATTTAGAGTACTTTTCTTAGTCACTAAAGAGAGAATTTTGCTGAAATATATCTCAGAAAAATCTTAGAAAAGAATCTAGAGTCGGCCCCCTTTTAAAGAGGGAAGAAAAGGCCGAACAAAAAAAGAAATAGCTTGCTCGATCCGCTCGAACGGACCAGGTAAAAACGGAAAGAAATTAAGACGAAATCCAAAACAACCGGCTAGAAAATATTCCATCCGTTCGAACGGATAAGTTCATCCGTTCGAACGGATAGGCTCTATCAAAAATCCTTCAGAAATACTGACCAATTCGTCCCAACGGATTGGGGATCCGTTAGAACGAATCAGACAGAAGAAAAACAGGCATAAACTCTCTTTTTGGTGATCAAGATAAATACTCAAAAGATTTCTTAACTAACTAGAAAATACTCAAACAAAAAGCTCCAGCACTTTAACGCGTTTTGAGATCTTCTAGGTCTTCTAACGAGATTGGAGATTTCCCGCTTTCAAGAAGTTATCACGCGTATCGACTTGAACTCTTTCAAACTAATTCTTATTCATAAAAACTCAAAAAGATTAGTAGTACGGAATTATTTTAAATATCATCAAACTGAGAACAACAATTATAATATAATTTTGTTGCTAATTAATGATTAAAAGTAACTAATCTTGGATTAGTATCCAGAGAGCTCAGGTTTGTGTTTGTGGTTTGGGAATTGACAGATGTAGAGGTCATTTCACAGAAAAGAGAAAAGAAGATTGAAGAAACCTGAGTTTTGTTGAATGAAGAGTTGGAATAGCTTCTTGAAGTTCCTTGATAATGCTAATGATGTTTCTCTAATAGATTCAAGATAGAGGCGAAATTAATTTGGATTTGCTCTCTTGATTCAAGATAGAGGTCAAAATAATTTTGGTATGCTCCCTTGATTAATAAAAGAAGTGGGTTTTTTTGAGGCAAATTAAATCTTTGTTAGTTCTTTAAAGAATTTTGGTTCTTTCTTGAGAGATTATTTTTTGGGTTTGGAAAGAGGTGAATTCAGTTGAATTCAATGGATTTAGAATGGAAATTGAGAGATAAAGTCTTGAGGTTTTGAGAGGTATTTTTTTGTTTGGATTGAAAAATAGAGGTGAGAAAAGAAATGAAATTTTGGAGATTTATTTGAAGAAAGAAGGCCTCTTGAAAGAAATTTTGACAATTTCTTGTTAAATTATTGTTGAAGAACAAAAAAAGAGAGGATCTTGAGAAAGAATTTGAAGAAAGAATGCTTCTTGGAAGGAGAAAGAGAGGATCTTGGGGTAAAGAAAAATGTATGTTCTTATGAAGGTTTAGTTATAGGACTTTGATACCATGTTGAGATGTAGAGAGAATAGAGAAAGAGAATAGTGGAAGAGAGAGTAAATGAGTCATTGTATTTGCTTGCTTACTTGAGGATTAATGTTTTTAAAGTCTAAATATTGTGCATCTTATATTTTTATTTAGAAAAATAAATAATAAATAATCCATGCATTGATTTTTGGTAACTGAAATGCATATACATGAACAGTAATGAGATTATATTCATTTTATGGCACATTCATTTATTCATTTAATGGATTTTTTTATGCGCCTATTAATTTCATTTGAGGTTAGAAATATTGCATGCATGAAGCAAACTATGATTTATATCGTTATCTTATAAAAATAAAGAAACTTTTGTCTAGGAACCTGATATGAATGCATCAAATTAACATTTATTTAATATAGAACATTGAGATGTGAGTTTTCTTTAGCCTATAGATATATAGCTAGTCATTTTCATTCTTTCATACACTTGGCTGCTATCATATTTCAACAACACTATATATACAATTTCAATAAACAAAATAAATTATGAAATGTGTCGGGTCGGCTTGACATATCAAGTTATGAGGTCTTTTGTTGCGTAATTCCGTAATGGTTCTTGCGAGTTTCGAAGTTTCGAAGTTTTGTAGTTGCTCTTATTTTCAGGTAAGGTTTTGCTCGTATATACTTTTTCTTTGGCTATATCTTTTTCTTCCGTATATATAATAGACATATTATAATTACATAATATGACTAATAAAAAGATAAAACTTTTCTCTAAAGTAAAGCTTATGTAGCTCCAATAAGTATTTTTAGTAACTTGATTATTTTGAAAAAAAATGATTTAAGATGTTTTGAGAATAAGATATGGGATATAGTGAGATGCGTGAAAAGTGATAGTAAAATGAATACAGCCGTACTTGATAGATAGAAGCCAAGGCCGTTGTTGTGATAGGTGACGGTGAGAGGCCCTACTTAGTAGGTAGAAGCTGGGGGCCGCCGATCATCTAATAACATTGTATCTGTGGCGTACTCGAAGTCACGGAGGATGATCTAGTGTGTGTGGTTAAAGTGGCAAGTGAAATAAGCAATTATCCCGAAGAAAAAAAAAGTATTTTCTTTAGTAATACTATAAATAGATGTTTGTATTATTATTACTTTATTTTCCACTAAACTTTTACTTTTGGTATATGCGACTGGGCATTTCTTTTTATACCTTACCAAGTCAGTACTCATCCTTATATTTTATTTTGCCCAGATTTAGAAATCTAAGGTTTGGGATTCAAGTGATGTCGTAGACGAATTGAATTTTAATCAGAAATTAAGTGTATAAATATTTTTTTTAAATTTATATTCCGTGTGATATTTTGTAATGTTGTCCTCCAAATCCGATAATGAATTTGGGGTGTAACATATTTAAGCTAACATTTTTCTTGCTTCTTTCACAATACATCCCTTTATTCAAGTCCACACCCAATTTGAATTGAAGCAAGAACTGAATGTAAGTAGATAACATTAAAGCAAGAAGAATGACAAGTATGAGTTTCTACGGTCAAACAAGGGATAAAAATAGATAAAATTCCAACTCATCAACTTCCCTAAAGGTTGAATCCTTACTTGTTCGCCAACAAAAATGTTGATTGTTTATATGATTTTTGTGCACGCCATTATCTACTCTTCCTCCCAAGTAGGATTTTCCCTTCTTTGAGATAGCCACTTGAATTATATAGTTTTTTTTATTAAGGACGAAATTAACGTTCTAGCTATCGACCCTTTTAGACTTAAGCAGCCCGAAACCTTTGATGCATGGTTGGCTCCTTTGATAGCTAAGGTCTTCACCTGATTGTAGTTACGTAGTTGATAGTATTGTTAAGAAAACAAAGTATATTGATGCGCTCCTGAGTCTGTTGGCCTAAGATTATGCTCTAAGTGATCCTTTGGGGTTAATGATTAGTCTCGTCTCTATAGGGGACCTAATTGGACAATGGCATCACTCTGTCCTATAGATGAAGAAGATTGGTTGACTTCCGAGCAAATCGAGTCTCATTCGAAAATTGTTTTACCAAACAAAGGAACACTTTACTATCGTTACATATCACATGGAGATCATGTTTGGATAAATTAAAACAATTGGGTTTCTTCGGTAGTTGCCTATTCTAAGTGAAGAAAGAGGTTTGCAGTATATTATAGCACTTAGTTTTCAAGGTTTCGAGCCAAGAGCTTTCCACATTCATCTTGTCATTGAACTATTGCTCATTCCCTTTTCGGCGGCATCAAGCATTACAATTGGCCTCCACACTCTTAGCTGACAAAGAATAATTTTTAATCTTTGTAAAGTGATAAGTCAGATCGGTCAACAGTGAGGAATATGAAATTAGAATTTTCTAATTATAAACTCGATTTTTATATTTTCAGATTAAGCAATGAGAGTAAAAAATTTCCCCACCCCTTTATTTTGCAAAGTCTTCTGAGACCTCTCAAGAGCAACATCATTCTAATTATATCCTCTATTGGATTAAATAGTATAGGTAATCTATACCATTGAATGTTTTATATATTCTGATTTTTTGTGACATTATTTATATCTCATACTAACATATATAACAATGATTGGTGATTTTCGTGTTTGTTATTATATTTCCCGATTATGTGAGAACGGTTAAAGTTATTTTTTATCGTTAGATGTTAATCAAACACAATTATGTTTAATTATTAACACAAAGAGAATATGAAGAGTTCATTTTTTAAAACATATTTAGTTTTTTCTTTTCTTTTAAAAAAAATGGTAATTCATAATAAAACATTGTATTTCTCACGTTAAAATCTTCAAAACTAAATTTGTTTGAATTTTCTCTTTATTTTGAATTCCATATTGCTAATTTAATTTTTTCGGTGAAATATGCAAACATAGACTATATAAGAGAATATACTTATGTAGGAAATATATCATTTTTTTTTTTACATTTAAACAATTAGACATTTAAAATGTTATGCAATAAATCTTTTTTTTGTATTATCAATAAATTATAAATTCTCGCCTTATTTTTTAGCCTTATCATTGAATATGTCATCAATTTTCTATGGGTCGTCAGATCAAAAAAATTCTCAAATTTTTTTATTTAATTTATCAAGTTTTTTGATATTTTATAGTAATATGTGTGTGATTATTAATACATAATCATAAAATTTATTTGGTTGTTATTTTTTTATATTACATTTCCGATTTGATAAGAACCATAAAATTCTTGGTATCTCACTACAAGAAGTAATATAACAAGAAATATATTACATTCATTAATATATTACATATTTCAATGAAAGTTATATGATTCATTTATTCATAAAATATATACCTATTGCACATCATTTTGACAGTTGAATATGATCAACAATGAGAAAATTAGTGGTGATATCATTTTTAAGAAAATGATTCATGTTATATTTTCTTATATTACTACAATTTGTTTTCTCTATATATAACATTATATTTTTTTCTTCAAACATAATGTTAAATCTAAATATTTTTTTCGCTTTTATAAAAAAAAAATGAAACGTCTTTGACTAGATCTTTTGGTACTTCCACTAAAATCTTCGGAATATAATTCAAAATTCAAAAGACAACATAACTTTACAGAACAATTGAAAATAAACTTAAATTGAGATCATAAAGATTAATTCATAGTATCTTATTAAAAAATTAGTTTTTTTTGTCCATTAATTTGTCATTCTTACTAATATATAAAGCTTATGAATTGGGATTCTTTTGACACGTGTCACCTAGAGAAATGATAAATATCTCCAATTTGCACCTAATAGATTCTCTGTATATATATTCTCATTGATAATCATCCCCCATTTTGAACCCAACAAATATATTTATCTTTTATAAAATTTATTAAGGATCTCCAATTTGAACTCAATATTGATTCTCTCCACTGATAATTATTTTTATTTTTATTTAAATATTTTAATTTATTAAGTTATTTTGCGCTGTATCTATTTATCAATCGACATTACGTCGCAAGTCATATTCAACCCGTTAAACCAAGTTTGTTTATTTATGATTCTTAGTGGCATTTCAAGCATTGGTTTGATGTATTGAGTTATCAATAAAATTATAATAATTCATATAACTAATTATACATGTTATTAATCAAAAAGATAAATAACAAATTTCTCAAAAAATAATTATTAGAAATATTAATGTCATATATATGTATGTATATATGTTTAAGATATGATTTCATTTACAATAAGAATATCTCATTTTTAATCATATAATTTAAAATCATTTTGCATTTATCAATCAACTATAACGTGGTTAGCCATATTCACCAATAATTATGGTCTTAAAATTCTGAAAATTATTAGCAATAACTTGATGGTTATATTTTAGTAATAGTATGAGTTTTTATAAGCAATGCAAATTAAATTATAATTGATGCGTCATACTTAAATAATTTATATTTGCAACAATGATTTAAGTTATACTTGAAAAGAGGCTAAAAATATCATGTATACCTTATAAAATGAGAAATCAAAATCTATTATTTTTTTCATGCCTTTTCGACAAATATTAGGTATTGCGCTAAAAAAGAGCTGAAATATTGACAATATTTTCCGTTAAAGGAGTGTATAATCTAAAAATATCATATATACACCTTAAATTTTAACATATAGTACATGACAAAAGAGCCCTACTAAAATACATATGTAAAAAAATTGCAAAATCTCAAATTATTATTTGCCCGACAAATTTCATGTTTATCACCCCGTTGTTATTTGTATGATTTTTTAGGATTTAAGTCATGAGTGATAAAATATTATTTTTTCACATTTAATGCAAAAATGTTATAAATAGCATAAATGTGATAGAAAAGAAAAATAACGTGAATATAGTAACATTCTCTTAAATTAGAAACATGAATTAACCAAGATGGTCATAATAGTAAATATCATGTAAATTTGTCGAGTTCAATATTTAAAAAAAGCTACAAAATTAGAATTTATGCTGCTAAATTATGAAATATATCACCATTATTTTTACTAATTCCGATAAAACTGTTAGATCCGAAGCGGAGCGAGGCACCCACTCGTTTATATTATTAATTTAAAATACCATTATTTATTATATAAAGTTATCCATCATTCCAAAATTAGATGTGACAAAATATCTTATAATGCAATACAAAATTATGACTAAAAATATTGTACTTACTCTACATAAATTTTCTATATTTTATTTTGTGTTGTGAATTAATTTAAATATTTTTTTCAATTTTTATATATTTTTTAAAAAGTTACAGAGAACTTATGTAATTTTAGAATTGTAACTATTATATATCAAAATAAATAAAAAATAAAAATATTCGCAGCGTAGCGCGACCATACGGTTTCTTTACTTATTCTCTTAAGTTTTCTTATATTATCATCAATTTACAATATAATAAGAGAAAAATGGAAAAAAAAATAGAGAAGAGACAGAAATTAATGATACCGACATTATTTTTGTTGAAAAGAATAAACTATATAAGGAAAATAAATAAAGTGATACATAAGAAAACTTATATGACTAATTTTCTTAAAATATTAACTATTCGTATTCTCATTATGGATTTTTTTTAGTTGTCAAAATATGTACAACATATATGCACTATGTGGATAAAAATATCATCTTATTATTGATAAAACTCGGTACATAAATTAATATAATATGATTATCAACAACTTAAAAAATATTTTGATGCAGCAGTTTCATGAAATCGAATATTAGTCCGATTGTATATTAAAATGAAAGTATTAGCAGCTTAGCGCGAATATTATCCTAGTTTAGATTAAATTTTCAAATCAAACGTTAAAATTGCCAATCATGCTAAAGTTGATACTCATTTGGTTTGTTTTAAAAAAAATTGCAACGATTGTGGCTAAACTGCCTCAGGGCAGCCCCTTGGGCCTTGACCAAACTCATTTTTGCTCATATGAAAATTATTTTCTAGCTAACGTTCCCATCCCATACACTTGATTATCGCATGCGTTTACGTATGAAAAAAAATATATTTTTTCTAGCTTACGTTCCCATCCCATACACTTGATTATCTCTAAACCTGGAAGAGTGTATTTCTTGTGAAATACCGTTTGTTACATTATGATGCAAAAAAGTTTGCCAGCAAAGAATTTTTTCTTCTAGTATTTATTATATAAAATATGGGTTGTTAAATATTTGAAAATTACAAGTACAAAAAGGCCCAGGGTTGGACTCCAGCCCAAATATAAATGATAAAATAATAAAAATATGGATCAAAAATCAAATACCAATATCCTTGTTGAGTGCATCTCATTTTATTTCTCAATGATATATATATATATATATATATATAAATATATATATATATATATATATATATATATATATATATATTCTTTTGCACATGTCAATACAACTTAGATAGTTTTAAGTTTAACGAAATAAAAAAAAAATGTTACTATTTATTTTTTAGATATGTGAAAAGGGACGCCTTACACTACGATCTGCACCACAGTGATTTTTTTCCTTTCTTCTTATCTGTGTTCTATATAATATTTTTTAAAAACAATATATTGAACACATAAAATGATTGTTTTATATAGTTTTTTGTGTATTTTAGATAGTGTTATATATATATATATATATATATATATATATATATATATATTGCCTTTACAAAATATATATCTATATACTGTTTTAAGAATGTATACACAATTTTTTATTTTATATAATGTTGTTTCTATTCTATGCATTGTTTTTAAGGTACTGCTTTTTTGTATTTTATAATGTTCTTAATTTGTATATACTATATATATTTTTTAAAATAAACATTTATATACTATTTTACAATAAATTGCCGGGCTGCACCATGGGAAGCCCCATTGTGGTATCAAGTTCTTTTATTATTATTTTTTTTAATATCACTATCAAGATGTCTATTTATTAAGGGGGATGCATACTCCCAAAACAGGCTGTGTTTGGATCTATAAGGAATTTCAAGGAAAAAGAGGGTTAGGAAACTTTTTTGGAATTTTTAGAAATGTATGTTTGGATGCAATTTAGGAATTTCCAGGGAGTTTTGGTTTAGGATTTTTAGGGAAATTTTGTATATAAAGTTGGAAGGATTGAAAACATAACTTTTTGACAAGTTTTTTGTAGAAATTTTTAGGGATTAAAATAATAACAAATATTATATTGTATTGTATTGTATTGTATTGTATTGTATTGTATTATTTCATATTATTTCATATTATATTATTTTATATTATTTTGCATTATATTATTTTATATTATTTTGCATTATATTATTTTATATTATATTATTTTATATTATTTTATGTTGTATTATTTTATTTTATATTATTTTGTGTTATATTATTTTATATTATTTTATGTTACATTATTTTATATTATATTATATTATTTTACATTACTTTATATTATTATAAACTAAAAATTATTTCATACCATATATTTATTTATACATACATAAATATAATATAAAACTAGATTTCTTTATTTTCCTAAAACAACATTTTTAAAAATCTCTACATATTACTTATCTTTTAGTATTCCCCATTTAACAATCCTAATCCCTAAACAATCCTTTCCAAAAAATTACAAAAGAAGTCTAGGAACAATGTCAACAGAGAAAAAGTAATCAACAACTAGTGCAATGACACAAAACGTTTTTTGAATGAATTACAATGTACACATTGATCAACTGACACCAACAATGAATTGTGGTGGGACAACAATTTTAGTTTGACAATCATCATGAACTTGTTGAGAGCCTTTTTCTGTATGACTTTCTGTGAAATACAATTCACCAACTGATCATATGCAAAAAAAAAAAAAAGTTCTAATTTAAATTTCAAAAAGTAAAATATTTCTAATTTCCAATTCATAACCTAAACAATTTCAGCATACAACTCAACCTAAATAATTACCCCAAATAACACAACAACAAAACCGTAGAACAAGAAATCAAGTATCCAATTTCATTTTTCCTCTATTTCTGCCTGTATGCAATGTAATTAGCCAAGTGAATCAATGGCTTCGCCTTTTCCGGATCGAACCCATTAAGCTGTTCCTTTGCCTGATTCAATAACTCCTCAGCAAACTCCCTTGACTTATCCAGTCCGATTAGCTTAGGGTAAGTAGTTTTATCACTGGCTAAATCTTTCCCTGCCGTTTTCCCCAATTCCTGCGATGATTTAGTCACATCCAAAATATCATCAACCACTTGAAATAACAGCCCAATACTCCTTGCATAAAGACCCAATTTCTTAATCTGCTGATCTGATCCTCCTCCAACAATGGCGCCTGTGACAACCGATGCCTCTAATAAAGCAGCAGTCTTGTGTAAATGGATGTATTCAAGTCGGTCTAATGGTACGGGTTCAGCCAGACCCGTTGATTCAAGATCCACCAACTGCCCTGCAGCTAAGCCTTCTGCTCCGATACATCGGGCTAACACGCCCACGGCTCGGGTTATGCGTTCTGGTGCCACGTCAGCAGGGTAAGCTGACATGTCTGACAATTTTTCAAAAGCCAGCGCGAGTAATGCGTCCCCTGCCAGAACCGCGATTGGTTCATTGAATGCACGGTGACACGTGGGCTTCCCGCGACGCAGGTCGTCGTTATCCATGCAAGGCAAATCGTCGTGGATTAAGGACATTGTGTGAATCATTTCGACGGCCATGGCGGCTGGCAGGGCCCATGATTCCAGACCGTTAACCAGGGTACACGAGGCGAGACATAAGGCTGGCCTGACCCGTTTGCCCCCGGCCAGGAGAGAATAACGCATGGCTTCTTGAAGACGCGCGGCCTGAGGAAACTCGTCGAGGCGAATTGAGTCATCCAAGGCTTTGTGTATGAGCGCGGCTTTCTCAATCATGAATTGCTTGATGTCGAATTGGACAGCGGTCGTGGTTGATTGGGCCGAGACGGTTGTTGGTTTGCGACGTAATTGGTACAATTGGGGCCGACGGGGTTTGGAGGCGAGGAATTGGGAGGGAAAGAGGTTAGTTGTGAAGTAAGTCATTTTTGGGGATTGGCTAGAGAGGTTTCAATGGGAGAGAGGAAGACGGGAAGTGGAGGGAGTAGATTAGATAGAATAGACTACTACTAAGTACTAGTAGTGGGCTGAGGTAAGAGACATAATATTTGGATGCACTTGGTGCATAACTGAGGATTAGAATTGGGTTTGGATTATGTAGAGGTAGCAAATGGGTGGGGTGGGTCGGGTCGTTCGGGTCTGGGGTCGTTCGGGTTTCGGGTCGTTCGGGTTCCGGGTATTTCGGGTCTCGAGTCGTTCGGGTTCGGGTCGGGTCGGGTTCCCTGTCAACATTTTCGGATCGGGTTGGGTTTGAGTCGGGTGGGTCGGGTCGGGTCGGGTTTTCAGGTCAGGTTAGATTTTGTCAGCCCTAGTTACGCAGATTTAACTTGTGATGAAAAATATTACATTAAATAAAAATCTATCTATTTTCAATTTTGCGCAAGTAAAAAGAGGCCGATGAGCTCAAAAGTCTCAAATAGCGTTTTATATCTTAGAAATCAATATAATTAATATATTATTTTCTAAAATAATATGTTGACATTATAAGAAATAAAATAAGATATTATAAAATAATATATAATACTATCATAACAGTGAAATTAATATGTGTATGATCATTTATTCATTATATGCAAGTTCAGGTCATTCAGGTTCGGATCATTCGGGTCTCGGGTCATTCGGGTCTCGGATCGTTCGCCTTTCAGGTCGTTCGCGTTCCGGGTATTTCGGGTTTTGGGATCAGGTCGGGTCGGGTCGGGTCGGGTCGGGTCGTTGTCTTATCAATATTTTTGGGTCGGGTCGGGTTTGGGTTCGGATGAGTCTGGTCGGGTCAGATTTTACCACCTCTAAGATTATGTGACACCTACCTGCCGCCATTGTTAAAAGTGACATTAAAGCTAACGACAAGCAAAGTTTGTACGGTTTGAGAGCAATATATGGCAAATTATTTACTATAGGTTGGTTGTACATGATATACATTTATTTTTGTGAGGTGAGGTGCATGCATATTATAATATTGAGACCATGAACGTTTTAAAGCTTTTTTACATGGAAGAAATTTATACATTTACAAAAATGACCAAGTGAGAAAAAGGAAAAAAAAAGTGGGCCGGCAAAGAGACAACGTTGCGTGTTAAATCATGTAGGCGTTAAGAATTTGCTCATATGGGTTTCTGATATTAAATATGTTAAAAATGATTAATTTATTACTAAATTTTGAAAGATTAAGGTTTTTTTAATCTTTCTCAAGTCTCAACTATTTGTTTATCCTTTTGAGAATAAATATGAAAAAAACACATTAATGGGAAAAAATTCACACCGCTAAATTTGAATCGCTCATGCATTATCTGCCTTATTAAAAAGAGACAGGTAGCATCACAAATGAGATAAGAAGAGAAACCGTCAGCAGCGCTCAAAACCCTATTCTTCATGCTAAATCTTGTAGGCGTTAAGAATGCTTTTTTAAATCTTTCTCCATTATTTGTTAATCCTTTCGTGAATTAATATGAAAAAAGCACATTAATGAAAAAAATTCCCACCGCTAAATTCGAATGGCTCATGCATTGTCTGCCTTATGAAAAAGAGACAGGTGGCATCACAAATGAGAGAATAAGAGAAACCGTCAGTAGCGCTCAAAACCCTATTCTGCATGTTAAATCTTTTATTCCATAGACAACTAATTCACTTTATTCCATAGACGTTCGGAAAGGTAGTTATATGAAGAATTTGATTTAAACATATAGAAAATAACTTATGACTAAAATTTTCTTATTCCATAATTTGAATTTATACAAATTATATTAATGAAAAGTCTACTCAAATTATAAGAAGATAAAAATAAAATAAATTAATCTAAAAAAGCAACATCAAAATAAAATAAATATTCAATACAAATATAATAATAGAAGATAAATTGAAGTACAAATTCAAATAAATTTTCATTTAAATAATTCATAAATTCTTTTCAATTATTGTTATGACGTTGCATATCTTCATTTTTAATAGTCATTCGAAGCAAAGAAATGAGCAATGACAGATGAACGAAGAAGTGAATAGCTGAGAAATATTGTTGATATGGATCTTGTTAAAGAGAGAAAATAGAGTATATTTGTGTATAGTTGTTCGATTGATTATTTCATTGGTGAATCACTCGAAAATGACGGCAAAACTAGTATTGAGACGGTCATGATGTTTACAAGAAAGATGAAGTAGTTATGTCACGTAGGACATACTTTGGAATAGATAGGTACATTTTTGTCTTAAATTTAGGCTTAATGCATGGAATAGTCAATTCCATCTTAACCATGAAATTAAAAATTCTATTATTCTATAGTTCTAATCCGACATATTCTAATACTGTTCGGATGGAATAATTTGGCTTATTTATTTTAATTAATTAGATTGGTGGAAGGACTGGTGAAATAATTTTTTTCAGGGCTTTAATTTCAGCATAATGTTTGTGAAAAGTGAATTTGTGCTGAAGCCTAAAGGAAGAATTGATGCCATAATTTTTCTTCATAAAATTTTAAATATATAATCGATGATTATTTCTTTAACGAATGCTCTGATGTCACTGTTGGGGAATCCATAGCCATGTACGTTACATATGCAGTGGAACCTATGGATTCAACCCGCCCTAGGATCATCGTTAAGGGAATAAAAGTACGAGATTAACTATTAAAATTTATACCTCGGATCTTCCTGATCCGCGAGACGGAGAACGGATGTAGGTCTGAACGATTCTGACTATCAACCTTCTCCTTCAAAAAGAAAAGAAAAAGAAGATTGATCCCAAATGACCCTTAAATTCTTGACCATACATACATTTAATGACAACATCTTTTCAGGTTCAGACGGAATGCGAGATGTCTCCAGAAATAGCTCTATTTCAACTAATAATTCAATGAAAGGAATGGTTCTTCCATTCCAGCCTCTTTCACTCGCTTTCAATCACTTGAACTACTATGTGGATATGCCTGGTGTAGGTTCAACTTCACAAAAGAAAAAAGAATTATTCTTAAATAAATTACAATTTTTGTTCTCTCTGATATGTATATTTTTCCCCAATGACATGATTCCAAAAGAAGACAAGTTTGCTCTACTTCAATTTAAAAAGACACTAGGCAAACTCAAATTGGCACGAGACTCAGAGCTCTTAAATTATGCATTTATTATTTTGTTGATATTTTGACACATATTTCTTTATCTCAGGAAATGAAGAGTCAAGGGATCGAAGAGAATCGTCTCCAGTTATTAAGCAATGTAAGTGGAGCTTTTAGGCCAGGTGTCCTCACGGCATTGGTCGGTGTAAGTGGAGCTGGAAAGACCACATTAATGGATGTTCTTGCTGGAAGAAAAACAGGTGGTTATACTGAAGGGGAGATTAGCATTTCAGGTTACCCTAAGACGCAAGAGACATTTGCTCGAATTAGTGGCTATTGTGAGCAAAATGATATTCATTCGCCTAATTTATCAGTTTATGAATCTTTGGTTTACTCTGCTTGGTTGCGTCTTTCCCCGGAGATTAGTGATAATACACGAATGGTAAGTTTGTCTTCTAGTAACTCGATTGTTTACGTTTAAAATTTTCAAAGTGGTTAATTTAGAAACTTGTAGTTATGAACTGAACACGATTCACTACTTAGTAAAACTAGGCGCTTTATAAATCAATGTATTTCCGGAAATTTGATGCATGAGCTTAGGTAGCTCCCAGTTCAGGCAAAACTTTCCGTAAAAAATGAAAACAAAAGAAAAAAAAGACTATGGCCTACCCTAATCTGAGGTTCTTTGATTGAATTATCTATATTCATAAAATACACAATCATCTTTTTCTCTAATGAAAATACATAATCTTCTTGATTGTGACTTCTTATCTTTTTTTCTCTTTTGTTTTTTATGCGATAGATGTTTGTCAAAGAGGTAATGGATCTAGTTGAGCTTAACAAATTGAGGGATTCTCTAGTGGGACTGCCAGGTATCAATGGTTTATCAACCGAGCAAAGAAAAAGGCTCACAATAGCAGTTGAACTGGTCGCAAATCCTTCAATTATTTTCATGGACGAACCAACATCTGGCCTTGATGCTCGAGCTGCAGCTATAGTTATGAGAACAGTTAGAAATACAGTTAATACGGGACGAACTGTTGTTTGCACGATTCATCAACCAAGCATTGATATATTTGAGTCGTTTGATGAGGTTGGTTCTTCACAATATTTACTTTTATTTTGGGGGTAAACATCACACCACATGTCACCAGAATTTATTATGTTCTCAAATGAGTTGTTTTTTAGAGACAATTGAAAGTAGATTATCTATTTGAGTAAAGTGTTAACTTCGCTGATTTGAAATGAAATTTTACCCTCCATTTTTCCCATAAAAGTTTTGCAATAGCATGACGTTTTGTTGAGACTGTGTTTTGTGGTCTTTTAGCTTCTCTTGATGAAGCGAGGAGGGCAAGTCATTTATGCAGGAGAGCTCGGTCACCACTCCCACAAACTCATCGAATACTTTCAGGTTTGTAAAATTTATTCTAGGCTCATTGATTTATACAGAACTTGGAAACTTTTTTTCTAGTAAAGAAGGTACCTTCATTTCCAAAAATTTGATAGCCTACTTGTTTGGTAAGGTTTACCTTACACCTTACCACTAGGCTATCGAAAGTCATATTCAATTTCAGGTTATCCAAACATCAGTAATGAATTGCACACAAACTCTATGATACTATTATTTGGAAGTCTTTGTGAATAATACAGTCAACATAAACCTCTGTGCGGAAAAAAATCCTAAAGAACATTTATATACATCAAATTCACAAGAATGCAATAAAATTAGACAATTCCTGGAGTTCCTAAAATAAGAGAGGATCATAATCCTGCAACATGGATGCTAGACATTACCACCCCTGCAATGGAGGCTGATCTGAGTCTTGACTATGCTGAAGTCTATGCTAACTCCTCTTTATATCAGTGAGTTTTTCTGCTGCTTCTTTTTCTTTATTCTTTTTTTTTTTCATTTTTATGTAAAGCATAAGATAACCACTGTTCTCTTTATTTATCATCATATGATTTTAATTAAACAATACTGAACAAACAATAGAAGATCCATTTTAGAAAACTATAAGATATCTCAGTACTACAATATTTTTTGTTGCAATAATGAAACAGGAGAAACCAAGAGCTAATAAAGGAGTTGAGCATACCAAAACCTGACACACAGGATCTCTCTTTTCCCACAAAATATTCACAAAGCTTTTATACGCAATGCATTGCAAACTTTTGGAAGCAATATTGGTCATTTTGGAGGAACCCCCCATATAATGCAACTCGTATGCTCATGACAATCCTAATAGGTCTTCTATTTGGTACAATGTTTTGGGACAAGGGAAAAAAGACGTGAGTTTTGAACTTCATTTCCTTTCTTTTTGTTAATATAAGTTAGTCTAAAAGGCCAATGAGCTCATAGCTTAGTGGTTGTGTGAAAATCACAACAAACCATAGGTTGTGAGTTCAAGTCTCATTGGCATCAAAATAAAAGTGGGACAAAAAATCCTCTCTATTCAATAAAAAAAAAAAAGTTAGTATAAAAGAGCCTAATAATCAGAGCATCTTTCTGCTCTTCTATATCAATTTGATTGAAACTTGTAGTATTATCATTTTAGCTAGGCTTAACTCTTAAGCACTTCGGGTTCTTTATTGGCCTAAGTAGTTATCCTGGACAAGTATTCCCCTTGGACTAACCATTCTTCATCCTTGGTTGGAGTTCACTGTTTTTTATTAATATATTTGTTTTTACTCAATTATTACCTTTTTTGTCTAACAACAGGAGCGTTCTACAAGACTTATTGAACTTACTAGGAGCCATTTATACAGCAGTATTCTTTCTCGGTGCAAGCAATGCGACAGCTGTACAACCTGTTGTGAACATTGAGAGGACGGTTTTCTATCGTGAAAGGGCGGCAGGGATGTATTCTTCTTTATCCTATGCAATTGCTCAAGTAAATTTTGTTACCTTATCTTTATGTTGCACATTGAGCGCCATATTGCTCAATACAAGTGGAACAACTTTTGTTATTTAATTAACGAAAATTCTTTGTTTCTTACAATTATAGGTGGCCATTGAGGTGATATACAACCTGGTTCAGGGGACCATATACACGATTATCCTTTTCTCAATGATCGGTTTCAGATGGACTGCAACTAAGTTCTTCTACTTCCTTTTCTTCATCTCCATGTCGTTCAATATGTTCACTCTTTACGGAATGATGGCTGTTTCCTTCACTCCTAATCATCACATTGCTGGCATCATTTCTTCCTTTTTCTATGTCTTGTGGAACTTGTTCACTGGCTACATCATCCCGAGACCGGTAATTTCCCATTTACTACCATTATATGTATGTTATTGCTTAGAACTTAAAGAAGTGATTATTCTCCCGCCTTGACTATTTAGTAGAGATTTGAATTTTGAACTTAGTTAGATGTAAATACTATCATAACAATTTAGTCCAATCATTTTGTGGTTTCGTAGAGATTTGAACTACTTATATAGTTAAAGAATTTTGGGTTGTTGGTCTTGAAGCTTACTACTCGTTTGATTAAATATTTTATTGTTGTCGGATGTTTTTTCATAGTTATATTGGGCCCATATATCACCAGAATTGAAATCATGAGGCTGAGAATTCTTTTTAGGCAATGACCAATTGAAGTCATTTTTCCCAGTAACTTATATATTTGTTAATGTGATAAATTAAATGTTTTCTTATATATTTGTTAATGTGATAAATTAAATGTTTCCTAACAGCTTATCCCGATATGGTGGAGGTGGTATTACTGGGCCGACCCTGTTGCTTATACAATATATGGTGTTATAACATCACAATTAGGAGATTTAGAGACCATGGTAGAGATTCCAGGCACAGATAGTTTAAGTGTGAAAGATTTCTTGAGACTAAATCTTGGGTACCGGTACGACTTCCTTGGTTACAATGTCCTTATACATTTTGCATTTGTGATAGTATTCTTGTTTGTATTTGCATACTCTATCAAGCATTTGAACTTCCAGAAGAGGTAGATTAAAAGACTGAAGATTAGTTTGCTGCCAAAAATGATGGCTTGATCATTGCATACTTTTTATGTTCATTCTTTCTTCAGTGTGTATCATGTTCTTTTTGTAGAGATCTTTTTTTTTAATTACACAATTTTATTGTTGTACACAATATTGTTGATCCAGCATATATTTGATTAGTGATATATTTTTTCTTCTTTCTTCAGTGTGTATCATGTTCTTTTTTGTAGAGATCTTTTTTAATTACACAATTTCATTGTTGTACAGAATATTATTGATCCAGCATATATTTGATTAGTGAAATATTTTTGTTCTGCTCGTTGAGTGTAACATAAGCATACAAAGATGCAATATCTGGAGACTGGATATGCATATTTTAACTTTGTTTTATTACTTTTTTTTACGAGAGCTAAGCTTCGAGAATTGCATCCGAAATAATTTGAAATGACACCAGCTTAAATGCGATAATTGCAGTACAGGCCGAGATGACATGCATTAAAAACTAAACGACAAACGAATAAAATAGGACACTTAAGGAGAAATATGAAAAATTTGTATGGTACGATGATTTATTTTTGTGTTGATTTTATTAATTGGAGTATTGTTCTATGTATATCATTGTTATATATAACTTGTACCACTAGTACATGGTTCATACTTCTACGCCATTCATTTTTTTTTTTTTGATGATCACCCTATTAAATTGAGAAACTTTGCTAAATATATGCTATATGGTATTTGTTGGAAGTTGAATTCATTACATCTTACTACGCATGTAAATATTTTAATTAATTATTAGGTTACAAGTCATTTGGTACGCCATTCATCTTGAAATAGTGGAGTACCAATATTGTAAAACAACATCAAAAATCATAATATCATGTAGACCAACCATGCCAATCCAAACATACAACAAACAATATAAATATAACCATAAAGTCATCCATAAATAAACATACAATATAAACACATTCATTAATCAATATCATCCCAAACAATTAACACAATCATCCCTACACATCCATATAAATTAACACAACCATTAAATAAGGTGCTAAGTTAATCAGCTTTTGAACAATTCAATCATAAGCATGCTCTTTAGGCTGTGTTTGGATGCACAAGGATTTTATAGGGTAGGATAGGTTATTTCTAGGGATTAGGAATGCAAAATGAGAAATAAATCCTAGAAGTTGAGGAAAATTCAGGGAGATGTAAAAATGGATGTTTGGATATGTTTTAAGGAATTTGTAGGAAAATATTATATGATTATTATAAAAAATAATTATTATTCTAATATATTATTATTATAATAATATAATTATTATATTATTATTTGAACTACTATTATAATTATTTTAAGGGATAATTTCATACATGCCATTACAAAAACTCAAAATATCATATTTGGCATTACAAAAACATAAATATCATATTTGCCATTGTAAAAACTTTAAAATATCTTATATGATTCCTGAAGCTCGACTCCGCGAACCTCCTTGCTTCTCCTAGGGATGAAGAACGATCACTCGCAAGTTCTCAAGTTAGAGAACCTCTACTCGTATCCACGCGAATTTCAGACAAACGGAATAACCGGACTCGGCTAGACTCTCTCTCTCTCTCTCTCTCTCTCTCTCTCTTTCTGAAATACTTTCTGAAATAACCTCACAAAACTCTCTCTCTCTCTCTCTCTCTCTCTCTCTATTCTGTATCACGACGGCCTCTAAGGCTTCTGAATCGTGTGTCTAATAGAGAGGGACTACCCTTCTAGTTATACTAGAGAGGGAGGCGAACGATTGCTCAGTTACCATAACTGAAAACCCTAATCTGCGTCTATTCCATTCCCAACGGAACTATTCCGTTGGCAATGGAATAGGTATTTCCTTAACAGAAAACTTGACAGTCAAGGTCGTTACAATTTTCATATCTATTTCGTTCCGAACGGAACTATTCCGTTGAGAACGGAACTATTCCGTTAACACCAGAATAGCATTGTTTTGCATAATTAACAATCCAATAGTTGATTATTTCATCACCAATTTATATATCATCTGTACAACTGTTTTGAGGTATTTTCATCCCATATGAATGGAGTTCAATGTGTGACTGTGTAGGTTCCATTTAACGCTGGCAACGATCTTCTAAAGATCATAAGTCATGAGTAACCTCTAGACTGATGTCATGACTACCCATGTTAAATGAAATGATCAACGATCATAAACCTATCTGAATAGACGTTTGCTTATTTCTTTTGTTCTATGATATATGTCTTGATCACAAGGCATGGAAGTATATCATCCTTGAGTTTGATCAAAGTCTCTTTTCTGATCGAGAATTAGACTGAGTAAATACAAAATGATATTAACAACACATGTTAATCCATTTTGAGCATGGCCATGCATTTCCTTCAGTCCTAGTTCATCAGGGGCCCCAGAGATATCTCCCTCTTGACGAGAGTAACAAATCCCATTTTGGTCACTCACATTCCTCATCATGATTCAGTGCATACCTAATGATGACCCTAATGATCATCCCATTAAGGATGACGTAGGATCATATTAAAGTATGCAGTTCCACATACAGGAATCCATGGTGACTTCAGGTTGTAGGAACAAGCACACTACTCATATGAGAATCACTAATGGCATATACCATGCATATTCTCATAGTGTGGTCAGTCCAGTATGTGTTCTCTAACACATACCTATATTCCATACTTGACATCCCTATGTCCATGATCAGTAGTACATGATCATTCAATCTGCGAATATACTAGTGTAGATATGTAGCTTCTTACCTGAAGTATATTTATCTTTATAAACATCCTACATATCACTAGGAATAATATATTTTTGGTCTGATTACCAGTAGTAATTAGAATAAAATTCGGCCAAATGTAGGAAAAAAAAAAAATCTAAAATCAAACACAGATCGAAATCCAACCCATTATTTCAGAAATTTTAAACACCAAAACAAAATCTATTTATATACTCTCTCTCTCTCTCTCTCTCTCTCTCTCTCTCTCTCTCTCTCTCTCTCCTCATTTCTCCCAAAATAAAACTAATTTTGGTTCTCTCTCTTCTATCTTCCATAGCCCCCGAAAACAGCCGATGATCTTTCTGGTAATTGACAACCGCCGCCATAACTTCATGCTGATGATCGACCCACCATCGAAGCATATCATTTCAAAATTGTGGAAAATGTAATACCTAAATTCCTGCAACTCTACCCACCATTGAATCCTACCCCATTTCGCTTGCTTGTTTTCCATATCGTGGTTAACTAGGATATTTTTTAGGATTCTTATTTCCTGGTACTTGAGGATTTTATTTTTTTAATCAAATATGTTTGTTATAAATTATCATTATGTTTGTTTGTAAATTTGAATTGAGTTTATGTTTATGTAAATTTTTATCATGTCTAGTATATGTGTAAATTTTATGGAGAGCAAATCTTAATTGAAGTATTTTTTTTTTTGTTGAGATTTCTAGTGGTAATTGACATTTCAAATAGAGTGATTGACAACCGCCGCCATCACTTCATGCTGATGAGCGGTCCCATCGAATCATATCATTTCAAAATTGTGGAAAATGTAATGCCTAAATTCCAGCAACTCTACCCACCACTGAGTCCTACCCCATTTCGCTTGCTTGTTTTCCATATCGTGGTTAACTAGGATATTTTTTAGGATTCTTATTTCTTGGTACTTGAGGATTTTATTTTTCTAATCAAATATGTTTGTTATAAATTATCATTATGTTTGTTTGTAAATTTGAATTGAGTTTATGTTTATGTAAATTTTTATCATGTCTAGTACATGTGTAAATTTTTATGGAGGGCGAATATTAATTGAAGTAATTTTTTTTTTTTGAGATTTCTAGTAGTAATTGACATTTCAAATAGAGTATTTGTTTGAAGCAGTGTTTTAAATTGCGCCATAATTGTGAAAATATGCTATGTAACACAACTCGTAACCAAAATATAGCAACTATAGCGTTTTCGCCGCTACGGGCGCTATAGCGCCGCTATTGCGGTGCTAATAACCAAAAAAAGCGGCGCAATTGCATTATTGGATAGTGGTTAATTTTTTTTTATACCCGGCCCAAACCCAATAAATTAATGAATCTAAACCTAAATCCAATAAGAACTGTATCCAAACCCAATTAAAAGATTAAATCCTTCACATTAAAACCCTCTCCTCTCTCCAAGACTTAAAACGCAAAAAAAAAAAAGCTAAAGAATAAAACGAAAATAGAAAGAAAGAAACCCTAGACTTCGACCCACCCCTTCTCTGACCGGCGATGGCATCAGGCGTAGGCGGCGGACTACCGGCGACGGCAAAAGTACAGCCACGGCGACGGCTACTCCTCCTCCACTTCTTCTTCAAGTAATAGTCTTTTGTCCTTCTTCCTTGTCATCTTTTTTTAGTTTTATTTTTTTCTTAATAAGATTTATTTTATAATTTTGTCTAATTAGAAAGTTAAAAATCAATCAAACATTGTACATTTGGTTTGATTCAACAAAGAAAATGAATCATTTAGAGAAAATTGACGACACAGGAACGTGTTAGATTAAATGTTTTTAAATGAAATATTTTCTTTGTTTTTTTGTTTTTCTATTCTTCATCCTATTAATTGTATTTCATTTTTTTTTTGATAGCATGGCAACCCCAAATCCCAAACACAAGTCCCGCCATCAAAAGATCCGGCATGGGCGCATTATTTTCGTCCGAATCCTCGAATTTCGGCACGAGTACAATATAATTATTTTCAATTTCCGCTACAAGGCCGTAGCGCCGCAATCTCGCTCGCTACAGCGATCCGAAACAAACAATACTCACGCACTACGGATCGGTATATCGCAATTTAAACCATTGATTTGAAGTACAAGATTTATCATTGATAATTAGTCCCGAATGCCACGTATTATTTTAAAAATACCCTCTCTTGGTTTTTAGTGGTAATTGATATCTTGTAAAAAAAAATTATATTGAAATTATTGTGATTATTTTTAATTTGCAGGTACTACATTAGACCAACAGTGGAAAATTGTTGAAATTATGCAAGGGAATATTGATGTGAATGAAAATGGGTGTAAAGAAAAAACAATATAAATTGATTGTTGCATATGGAATGTTGATATTAATTTGTAAGTCTTATATGCAGGTGCACATATGTCTAGAAGTATACTATATTTGTGAGGACATATGCGAATAGAAGTTATGTGGTAACATATGATAAAGAAGTAATGTGATTTCTTATTGCTAGATAAATCATGACTGAAAAAATCATATGCTGACATGTGTCTAGATAAGGTATATTACAAGTAATCATATTCTTATCGTCAGTCCTCGGTGTGAGATTTTTTCCAACGTCATACTGACATGAGGCCTCTGGTTCACCAGCCCCATCATTATGGGGCTGCCAGAGGTGTTCTGAGGACTGATGATCGTGGTCATCACCATATCTGCTTTAGTCTTCGTTCCTTATGCTGGGATTTAGCTACGCTCATATAAGTCATCAGACTTAGGCATTGTCTTATATCTGTTTGTCATTATGGTTCGACCTCCAACCTCCTTGATTCTGCTTTTATTACCGACGTAATTTTTAGTGTATTTTTTACATATTTTTTAATTTATTTTCTTTTTTGTTATTAACTGAAATAAATTTTTATTGCGTTACAAATTACTGCGGTCAATTGTAGGTGGGCTAATGGGGTTGTATTATGTCACTTTTATTAGAAGAAAAACAAGTGTTCATTGTTAACTTTCCACAACTTTTTCCAGGTGATGAAGTTATATCATGTTTCTGATTGATTTGGATTAGAGGAGTTAAAATGGATATGTGAAGTGAAGTTGGTTAATGATGTCACTTTAGACACCGTTCATCAATATCATATAGACGAGGATAATAACATATTTTTATTGAGTTTATTCTTCTACTAAAAAACCTTTTTAGAGTTGGTACAAACGAGGATTAACACAAGTCCATTCACAAAAAACAAAACAAAAACTTTATACTTTAATTTCTAATTATAACAATCCAAAAATGCAAAGAGAAACAAATCATACTAATGTAAGACACATCTACCAATCAAATTAAGAGATGGCATATAAAAGATAACTTATTAACAATCATCAAGATTTTACCACCAAAAAACTATATCTAATGTCCTTTAATAGTCTGTATGTTGTTCTACATATATATCACAAAGTTATGTTATGATATATGTCTAGAAGTATACTACATGTGTGGCGACATATGCAAGTATGTGGTAACATATGATAAAAAAAAAGTTATATGATGACTTATTTCTAGATAAATCATGACTGAAAAAATCATATGCTGACATATGTCTAGCTACGGTATATTACAAGTAATCACAATTTTATCAAAAATCCTCGTTTTGAGATAATTTTTAACGTCATACTGATATGAGGCATCTTGTTCCCCATCACCATATTATGGGCTGCCAGAGGTGTCCCGAAGACTGATGACTATGGTCATCACCATAGCTGCCTTAGTCTTGGTTCCATGTTCTGGAATTTAGCTACGCTTATAAAAGCCATCATCCTTTGGCATTGTTTTATATCTATTTTTCGTTGTGTTATCCACCTACGACCTCCTTGATTCTGCTTTAATTACCGAGGTAATTTTTAGTGTATTTTTTTTACATTTTTTTTTTCTTTTTAGTAATTAACTGAAATAAATATTTATTGTGTTACAGATTGCCGCAGCGCACTGTAGGTGCGCCGGTGGGGTTGTAATTGTAGGATTTGTGCCCTAGACCAAATGTATTTGTGCTAGGAAATGAATTATGTATTAAGACATTATTATTTATTCAATAAAGGTTGTTTCTGATATATCTATGTATATGGGTTGTGAATGCAAATCTTATATATCAACCAAGAATGACACTTCGGGTTCACGTCATCAGAATACGTGATTCTGATAGTAGAACTGTGAACCAACGAATGACATTCTAAATTGTCCCTGGTGATATGTAGGATGTTTATAGAGATAGACATACTTCAGGTAAGAAGCTACATATCCACACTAGTATATTCGCAGGCTGGATGATCATGTTCTGCTGATCATGGACATAGGGATGTCAAGTCTGGAATATAGGCACGTGTTAGAGAACACATACTGGACTGACCACACTATGAGAATATGCATGGTATATGTCATTAGTGATTCTCATTTGAATAGTGTGCTTGTTCCTACGACCTGATGTCACCATGATTCTTGCATGTGGAACTGCATACTTTAATATGATCCTACGTCACCCATAATGGGATGATCATTAGGATCATCATTAGGTATGCACTGAATCATGACGAGGAATGTGAGTGACCAAGATGGGATTTGTTCCTCTCGTTAAGAGGGAGATATCTCTGGGCCACCTGATGAACTAGGACTGAAGGAAATGCATGGCCATGCTCAAAATGGATTAACATGTGTTGTTAATATCATTTTGTATTTGTTCAGTCTAATTCTCGATCAGGAAAGAGACTTTGATCAAACTCAAGGATGACATATTACCGTGCCTTGTGATCAAGATGTATATCATAGAACAAAAGGAATAATCAAATGTCTATTCAGATAGGTTTATGATCACTGATCATTTCATTTAACATGGGTATTCATGACACCAGTCTAGAGGTTACTCATGACTTTCGATCTTTGGAAGATCGTTGCCAGTGTTAAATGGAACCTACACGGTCACACATAGAACAACGTCTAGTCGGGAAGAAAATGCTCTTAAATAGTTATACATAAGATGTATAAATAGGTGAAGGAAATAATCGATCATTGGATGATTGATATGAATGATTGTGCAAAAATCAGCACAATTCCGTTGGCAACAGAACAGTTCCGTTGCCAGCGGAAGTTCCGTTACCAACGGAACTCAGCCAATATGTCGGCAGCTAAGTTTTCAGATTAGGAAACCCTATTCCGTTGGCAACGGAATAGGTCCATTAGGAACGGAATAAGCGCTGGAATTAGGTTTTTAGTTATGATAGCTAAGCAATCCTTCGCCTCCCTCTCTAGTTTAAATAGAAGGGCAGTCTCCCTCTATTAGATACATATTACAGAGCCTCCAGGCTGCCGTAATACAAAGAGAAAGAGAGAGAGCCTCCTGAAAGTATTTCCGGACTCGTCTAGCCGAGTCTGATTATTCGGACGATTCGAAGTTCGACGTGGATACGAGTAGAGGTCTTCTGCTTTAAAGACTAGCGAGCGATCAGTTTCTTTACCCTAGGAGAAGCAAGGATTTCGTTCGAGTCTAGCTTTAGGAGCACGAAGGAGAAGGAAGCAAGACGGAAGTTCGTTTAGACCTACATCCGCTTCTCTCTCCCGGATCAGGAAGATCCGAGGTAGAAATTTTAATAGCATAATCTCGTACCTTTATTTCCTTTACGATGATCCTAGGGAGGGTTTAACCCGTAGGTTCCCTTGCGCATGTAACTTACATGGCTACGGGTTTCCTAATAGTGGTATCAGAGCGTTCGTTAAGGAAATAATCGTCGATTATATTTAAAATTTAGTAAATTCAAGTATAATAAATTTAGGGTTTTGAAAATATTATTTCAAAACATCACGAAAATAGTTTCTAGGAATATAATATTGGATATTATGATTTTCTAGAGTTTCGAAAAATAGTTTTTCGAAATCCGTTTTGGAAACGGAACTAAAACTAAAGTAAATACAAATCTCCAGCACGTCTCCGTTCCCAACGGAATAGTTCCGTTGAGAACGGAATAGTTCCGTTCCCAATGGAATAATGCTGATTTTGCAAGAAATCCTTATTTTTGTTATACGTGGAATTTAAATATATAAATATGATATGAGCTTTAGATCTGTAATTGTTCTGTGATGTAATCTTTTGTGTGAATACTTGTAATTTTATTTAATATCTATGGCAACCAGTGAGTTGCCCAAAGTTGTAATTATGGCAACTTGTGAGTTGTCCAAAATTGTAAATTACTCTTTCTAACAGTAGGATAGTTGTTAGGGTAGATATTATATCAAGACTACAAGGCAATAAGTTCGGAAGATGGCATTGGATCTTCGCACACACACAACAAAGGGTTCGTTGAAGATTACTCCTGCAATCTAAAGATAGATCTAGCATTAGGAACCTCATGATCGCTCGTGAGGAATAGGCTCATACCATATTTAACTTATTTTCTTTGATGTTTATATTTATAATGATAAAATAAAATCCTTCAGAATGTTAAGTAAGGAAGTGCCCCCCATGTCACTGTAACCCTCAGTACTTAGACAGTTTTCCACATGGGTCATGCCGGAGCTGAGTGTGTAGGGGATTGTCTTTGGAAAGGGACACACGAGAAGCAGTAACTAGCACAGGTCATGCCTGAGCTGAGTGTGCAAGAAACTACTTTGCCGATATTCAAACATGGTTAAACTTAACTGCGCAAGCAAGTCAGACTTGGGCTCAGGGCACAAGATGGGATAATACACAGAGTATAAGATACTCATTCCATAAAAGGCAAGAGTTGCATATGATGCAATTGGAAAGTGTTCCTACCTAAATAGTTGAGCATTAAGGGTTGCGCCGGAGCGCACTTATTGCTCAATGAAATACGGATCTTGACTCACTATGAAACTTCACTCAGTTGAATGTTTCCGAATCAATACTACTGAAGGTGTTTGATTTGAAGAAAATAGTGGGAGTACAATATAAGAAACACCAAACCCCAACGAATAAATAATAATGGCACTTTACATTTTAACTTGTAGAATAATGGCAAATAATAATTCAACTGGGTTGAATTTGTGATCTATTCTTGAGAAGGATAAGCTCAATGGGTCTAACTTCCTTGACTGGTTTAGAAACCTGAGAATTGTTCTCAAGGCTGACAATAAACTGTATGTCATAGAAGAGGCTTACCCAGAGGAACCAGAACAGGGAGCCGCAAGGGCTGCCCGAGATGCGTATGCTAAATACGTCAAAGACGACACAGAGATAGCTTGTCTCATGCTAGCGACCATGACCTCCGAGCTTCAGAAGCAACTGGAGGACATGGGTGCTTACGATATGATCGTAACTCTCAAGGATATGTTCCAAGAGCAGGCTAGAGTTGAGCGCTACAAAGCGACCGTTTCTCTGACTGATACGAAGATGGTTGAAGGTTCATCTGTGAGTGCTCATGTACTCAAGATGAAGAGCTAACTTGATCAATTGGAGAGGCTTGGTTCAGCTATGCCCAGAGAATTGGCTGTTGACATAATTCTCGGGTCGTTGCCTCCTAGTTTTAAGCAATTCATCATGAACTATAATATGCATCAGATGGACAAATCCATCACCGAGTTGCAAGGGATGCTTAAGAACGCACAGGAGGACATGAAGACAAATGTTGTCAAAGACGTCTTAATGGTTCACAAGAAGAAGGGTAAGAAGACCGGGAACAAGAGCAAGGGTATAGCCAAGATGTTGCCCAAACCTAAGATCAAGAAAGATAAGGAGGGAGTTTGCTTCTATTGCAACAAGGTTGGCCATTGGAAGAGAAACTGCAAATTCTATCAGGACGAAATCAAGAAGGGTAGTGTGACTACCGCTTCAGGTATTTTTGTTATTGAAACTAATTTACTTACTCCTAAATCTTGGGTATTGGATACCGGATGTGGTACTCACATTTGTAATGATGTGTAGGGACTACAAAGGAGTAGAAGATTAGCTAAGGGCGAAGTCGACCTGCGTGTGGGAAATGGAGCAAGAGTTGCTACATTAGCCGTAGGAACTTATTTATTGACTTTGCCTAGTGGACTTGTATTAGTACTTAATAATTGTTATTTTGTACCTGCTATGAGCAGAAATATTATTTCTATTTCTAGTCTAACTTTGGATGGTTATAAATTTGTTATTGAGAATAATAATTGTTCTATCTTAAAGGATAATCTTTTCTATGGAAATGTTCTATTAGAAAGAGGTCTTTACGTGCTAGATCTTAAGAAAGAGAATTATAAGTCCATATATAACATTAACACTAAACGATTTAAACCGAATGACTCAAATACGACATACCTCTGGCACTGTCGCTTAGGTCATATAAACGAGAAACGCATTTCTAAACTCCACTCTCATGGACTTTTAGACTTATTTGATTTGGAATCATTTGAGACGTGCGAGTCTTGTTTACTTGGCAAGATGACTAAGAAACCCTTCACAAAAGTTGGTAAAAGGGTCAATGACTTATTAGAACTCATACATACTGATGTATGTGGACCAATGAGTACGCCGGCTAGAGGAGGGTATCGGTACTTCATAACTTTCACGGACGACTTCAGTAGATATGGTTATATCTACCTAATGAAGCACAAGTCTGAATCCTTTGAAGTGTTCAAAGAATTTAAGAATGAAGTACAAAATCAACTTGGCAAGAAGATTAAAGCACTTCGATCTGATTGAGGAGGCAGATATCTGAGTCAGGAATTTGAGGATCATCTCAGAGAATGTGGAATAGTTTCACAACTGACTCCTCAAGAAATTCCTCAGTGGAATGGAGTGTCCGAAAGAAGGAATCAAACCTTATTGGATATGGTTCGATCGATGATGAGTCAAACGAATCTTTCAACGTCTTTCTGGGGTTATTCTCTTGAGACAGTTGCATTCATACTGAACAAAATTCCATCAAAGGCGGTTCAAAAGACACCATATGAGATATGGACGGGGAATAGCCCCAAGTTGTCTTTTCTTAAGATTTGGGGATGTGAGGCTTATGTCAAACGTCAAGCTTCCGATAGGCTCGGACCCAAATCTGATAAGTGTCTGTTCGTGGGATATCCTAAAGAGACAAGAGGATATTGCTTTTACCTCCCATCGGAAAACAAAGTGTTTGTTGCCCGCAATGGTGCTTTCTTAGAAAGAGAATTTGTCTCCACGAGAAGCAGTGGGAGTAAAGTAGAACTCGAAGAAATTTGAGACTTACCTACAGTTACAGAACCTGTGACGGAAGACCAAACAAGCTCTCAAAAGGTTGGCGAGTTTGAAACACAACAGACTCAATGTAGATCTAGTAGGATTCGTCATGAGCCCGAGAGATACGGATTTCTTGTGTCTAATGATGATGATGTGACATTCATAGATGATGAACCCACGTCCTACCAAGATGCTATGAAGAGTCCTGACTCTCAGAAATGGTTAGAGGCCATGAGAGCCGAGATGCAATCCCAATCAAGTTTGAAATTTGATTGACCCATCCGAAGGCTTGAAGACCATCGGATGTAAGTGGGTCTTCAAGAAGAAGACTGACGTGGATGGAAAGGTACAAACCTACAAAGCAAGACTTGTGGCGAAAGGTTTCAAATAAGTTCATGGTATTGACTATGACGAAACTTTCTCACCTGTAGCTATGCTTAAATCCATCAGAATTCTATTAGCCATAGCAACATATTATGACTATGAAATATGGCAAATGGATGTCAAATATGTAGGATGTTTATAGAGATAGACATACTTCAGATAAGAAGCTACATATCCACACTAGTATATTCGCAGGCTGGATGATCATGTTCTGCTGATCATGGACATAGGGATGTCAAGTCTGGAATATAGGCACGTGTTAGAGAACACGTACTGGACTGACCACACTATGAGAATATGCATGGTATTTGTCATTAGTGATTCTCATATGAATAGTATGCTTGTTCCTACGACCTGAGGTCACCATGGATTCCTGTATGTGGAACTGCATACTTTAATATGATCCTACGTCATCCATAATGGGATGATCATTAGGGTCATCATTAGGTATGCACTGAATCATGACGACGAATGTGAGTGACCAAGATGGGATTTGTTCCTCTCGTTAAGAGGGAGTTATCTCTGGGCCCCCTGATGAACTAGGACCGAAGGAAATGCATGGCCATGCTCAAAATGGATTAACATGTGTTGTTAATATCATTTTGTATTTGTACAGTCTAATTCTCGTCAACTCATCCTCTATGAGCATCTTTTATGAGAGATCATATCTCTCAGCCTAATGTCTACCAGGTCTGTGAGGAGGGCCTTATGTTTCAAGTATAGCCTCATCAACTACTTGATAGCCTTATTAATGGTTCATCACTAGTATGTGGACCTCGAACCTTTCGAGATGTATTACACTCCCACTGCTTCCTTAGGAGATGAGATCTCTTTTAAAGAAGTCCGAATTATGAGTAGCAAACAATTTGAACTCATAATGGATTTAAGACAATATCGAGTTGATATTCCAGAAAGATTGTTGTGTTGATACTGTCATACCTTTTGACACGAGTCGTACTTCAATCTTTAAAGACAATTTGGGACTATCCCAAACCCATATCACATATGGTGTCCATTTAAATCTTATGATATTCAGTGTTTAGTATATTCAAGAGTATAAACCTATAAGAATCTCGGAGGCATAGACTTAATCTTATCCAATAAGTTTCATTTTCTTCTTTATGTGCACATCGTGAGATGCTGCATATAGAATTAATTGTGAAACCCTTTTCACAATTTCTAAGATAATTGCCAAACTATTGACTCAAATACTTGCCACTTCGATCTGATCGACGTGCTCTTATTATCTTGTCAAGATGATATCGAATTTCATTCTTAAATTCTTTGAACATTTTAAATATTTTGTGTTTCATTAAGTAAATCTTTTACTTAAAATACTTTAATATGAAATTCTGATATTCCTTATTTCTATCCGGCTTGCTTTTTGTCTGTCATGCATCTATATGCATGAGACTCAACAAACTAACCCATCAACTTTGTGATGGTTGCCCATTCTTATCATCATGTTCGATAAATAAAATTCGCACGTCTCAATTGATCCTAGATCCAGTGAGTCAAACTTTCCACATAGGGTGGAGTTTTAGAAATGGGATTCTTATTCTGTGACTTAGATGACATTGCTAGAAGTATGGAATCAATGGACTTATTATTTAGCATATAAAGGTTATTTTCTAAGTGAACATTTCAAATAGACAAATCAAGGAAAATTTTATTATTCCAAATAATAAATTTTACAACCATTTTAACGCTAATGTCGAAAGAACATTTATTTCATTACAAGTCCACAATGGCTAAGCCAATAAAATCCTAGAGCTAAAGTAGCAACTCTTGCTTCATTCCCCACTTGTAGATTGACTTCTCCTCTAGCTAATCTTCTACGTCTGAGTAATATCCTGCACATTCAAAATGTGAGAATTACAATGGATATCCAACATCCAAGTAGAAATTTAGGAGGAGGAATACCTGAAATGGCAGCCATGGATTCTTCTTCTTGACATATCTTACATCCTGCTTTCCAGTGATCACGCATAGAGCATGCAATCACTTCTTCCGATTCATCGGGTTTAGGCAACTCCTTGCCTTTGCTCTTGATCCAGCTCTCCCATGCGGCTTGTCTATTCAACTCCCTTTCCCTTTCAATCCTGAGGGCATCAACGACAACTTTTGCCTCTATGTCCTTCTCTGCCTCTTTAAGCATCTTATGCAATTCCGTGATCGTCATCTCCATCCGACACTTATGATATTCAGTAATGAACAAATCAAAGCTCGGAGGAAGCGATCCAAGAATCAAGTCAACCGCGAATTCCCTAGGAATAGGCGAACCAAGTCTCTCTGAGTAATCAATGTGACTTCTCATCTTGAACACATGAGTATCCACAGAGGAGCCATGAGCCATCTTGCTCTTGATTAATAACTTGGTGACCTTGTAGCGCTGAATATTAGCCTGCTTTCGGAATATTTCCTTAAGCGCCTTGATCATATCATAGGCATCCATGAAACCTATCTGCTTCCGAAGCTTAGGTTTCATTCCTGCTAACATCATCCAGGCTACTTCATCAGAATCGTCAATACACTTCTGATAAGTATCTTGAACGACACTAGAAACGGTCGAAGGCGGTGGATTTGGGATGGGTGTCTCAAGGACATACAACTTTCCTTCACTCTTGAGAACAATTTTCAGAGTCCTGAACCATTCAGGGAAGTTTGTGCCATCGAGCTTATCCTTCTCAAGGATAGATCGCAAGTCCGTAAATTTCGTACTCATTCTACAAGTTTAATATACAATGTAAAGTTTATTATTAAAATTCTAATTTTGTTTCATATACTATACTCCCACTATTTTCTTCAAATCAACCACCTTCAGTAATATTGATTCGGAAACTTCAATTAAATGAGGTTTCATAGTGAGTCAAGATCCATATTTCATTGAGTATTAAGTGCGCTTTGGCGCAACCCTTAATGCTGAACTATTTAGGTAGGAACACTTTCCAATTGCATCATATGCAACTCTTTCTTTTATGGAATGAGCATCATATGCCCAGTGTATTATTCCATCTTGTGCCCTGAGCCCAAGTACGACTTGCTTGCTCAGTTAAGTTTAACCATGTATGATTATCGACGAAATGGAATTCAGCACACTCAGCTTTGGCATGACCCATGCAAGGACGCCATTTCCCGCGTACCTTCCTTTACAAAGACAATCCTCCATATGCTCAGCTTTGGCATGACGCATATGGAAGACTGTCTAAGTACCGAGGGCTTCAGTGACATGGGGGGCACTTCCTTACTTAACATTCTGAAAGATTTTGTTTTAGATTTATAAATATAAACATCACAGAAACTAAGTTAAATATGGTATGAGCCTAATCCTCACGAGCGATCATGAGGTTCCTAATTCTAGATCTATCTTTAGATTGCAGAAGTAATCTTCAACGAACCCTTCGTTGTGTGTGCGAAGATCCAATGCCATCTTCCAAAGATTGCGCCAAGATCTCTTGCCTTGAAGTCTTGAAATAATATCTATCCTAAAAACTATCCTATTGCTAGAAAAGGTAATTTACAATTTGGACAACTCACAGGTTGCCATAATTACAACTTTGGACAACTCACTGGTTGCCATAGATATTAAATAAAATTACAAGCATTCACACACAAGATTACATCACAAAACAATCACAGATCTAAAGCTCATACAATATTTGTATATTTAAATTCCATGTATAACAAAAATTAGGGTTTCTCGTAAAATCAGCATTATTCCGTTGGGAACGAAACTATTCCGTTCTCAACGGACTATTCCATTTTGAACGGACTATTCCGTTCACAACGGAGCCGTGCTGGAAATTCGTTTTTACTTTAGTTTTAGTTCCGTTTCCAAAACGGATTTCGAAAAACTATTTTTTCGAAACTCTAGGAAATCATAATATCCAATATTATATTCCTAGAAACTATTTCCGTGATGTTTTGAAATAATATTTTCAAAACCCTAAAATTTATTATACTATAATTTACTAAATTTTAAATATAATCGAGGATTATTTCCTTAACGAACGCTCTGATGCCACTGTTGGGAAACCCGTAGCCATGTACGTTACATCCGCAGCGGAACCTACGAGTTAAACCGTCCCTAGGATCATCGTAAAGGAAATAAAGGTACGAGATTATGCTATTAAAATTTATACCTCGGATCTTCCTGATCCGGGAGAGAGAAGCGGATGTAGGTCTGAACGAACATCTGTCTTGCTTCCTTCTCCTTCCTGGCTTCTGAACCTGTGTTCTGGTCGGCCGGAACAATTTCAGCATATGTAAAATTTAGTTCCGGTGTAACTACGCGAGTCGTGGTGTAATCACGTATTTAACAAAGAAATTTATAAGTCCCCTAATTCATTAACAAAGTATATGTGGAATTTGAGTTTAGGGTGTCGAACACAAGGAAGCAAGGCCTTAAATGTTTTAACGTTCGATTCTCACTTTTATTTTAGTATTGTGGTTTGGAAAAGTTGTTGTTGTTTTAAATAAGAAAAGTTGCAAGAAAAAGAGAAAAACAAATTTCCTTTTTAAAAGTTTAAAAGAGAAATAGTAGGGAAATGATGACGATTAGTGTAACTTGAGAATCACTAATCACGAAAGATAGCAAATTAATTATATGGTATTTATAAGCAAGGTTTAATTAATTTCCTTCCAAAAATCAATCAATAAACTCATCAAACTTCAGATCCATTCAAAAACTTCTATTTTTAAATTTTTCTTATATTTGATTCAACCCTTATTTGAATAAAAGAAAACTCTTCCAAGTCAATATTACTCAAACAAATCTAAACACTTCTTACAAATATTTCACGTCAAATCATTCTTCTAAATAACTCAACTTAGATCTCATAAAAAAATGTCAAGATTAAATCTTAAAATACCATAATAAAATGCAAAGTTTCACTTCAGATTTCATCAACAAAAGTCACACAAAAAGTCATTCCCTACTCTTAAAACTACTCACTCATGTCCACAAAAATCATATTTACAAGTTCTTGATTCATTTTATTCATCCAAAAATAAAGAGGAAAATAAATCAAACCCTAAAGTTGCGAATCGTTCTCGATTTCTTCCCTTCTTGGTCGATTTGCCACTTGCTCCTTCTAGATTAAGCACTTCCCTCTTTCTAAAATTCTACTCTCTCTTTTTACTCTCAAGAAATTAGGATTTGGAACTTGTGGACATTAATGGTGTGAAAGAAAAGATGAAGAGTGAAAATGGTGAAAAATGGATGAAGAAATGTGTGTGATGATAGATATGAGAATGGTTGTATGAGTGGATAGATGATTCTTTCGAGAGAGAAATAGGGTGTATTTTTATAGAGCAATTTGACCTAGAAAATAATTGGAAATAAGCTTGTGGGACTAAAAGTTGAGTTTGATCCGGATTCTGTTTTGGGCAGCAATTTGGGAGGTATTTAGCTCTCTTTTGCCTTCATTTCTATTCAAATCCCAGCTTGGGTGCAATTTTCTGGGTACATTTATCATTTCCCTGCATTCTCATCCGAATCCAACGGACTGCCACGTGGCGTTCTCTGATTGGCTCCACTAAATTCTTAAATCTACCCCAGCGAACCAGAATTTGCCACGTGTACAGTCAACCATTTCTAAAACACATTTGGACACGTGGCAGCGCGTGATTGGCGGAGAATAGAATCTCGTACTGACGTGCTGCAAATTTTTGAAACAGAAATGCCATGCGTCACCACTGGATTGGCCCGATTTTTCATCGTACTGACTTGGGTCAGTTTGCGCAGAAAACTCGTGACTCCTCTTCTCAAGTTCAGTTCAACGGACGGTCCAGTACGCTCTCCTTCGCGTGTTAAAAAAGAAACGGAGGCGTCCAGTCCATAAGGAAAATGAGGTGAAATTGTCGGGTCTGAAGATAACGCGTTATCTTCTTACGTGTATGCCACATGGCGTGATCTGATTGGCTGGCAGAAGAATCTCGTACTGACCTCGTACTGACGCGCCGGAGATGCTCCCCAATAAAAACTCGCCACGTGTCCTCCCTGTTGGTGATAATAAATGAATCTGCCACGTGTCACTTATTGATTTACTGATTTCCAACGGAATCTGCCAGTGTCAGCCTCTGATTGGTTGAAAATTATTTGACCGGGTCAAAATTGACTTTGACCAAGGTTGACCAAATCTTATATCGCATTTTCTGGGAGTTCTAGAAGGTCTTTTTTTGTGAGGTTTGTACCGTTAGATTCGTATCATCGCGCTCTTCGATTTGATACCCAGTTTGACCCCTTTTGGAACAGTTAACTTTTGGTCAACTCGACAATTTTTTGGGTTTGACTTTTCGTCTTTTTGTGGATTTTGTAGGTTTCGACTTGGATAGTCGGCGGATAAGGGTTATAAGAATTTTGGAGAAACGTGTGTAGGGTTTTCGCGGAGATTTGTTGAAATTCGGCCATCTTTGGCCTAGGATTTTCAGATAGGCTCGTCATTTGGAGTTGACTTTTCACCAAGTAATCCAAATATCGTTTTCTCGGTCTTTTTACCTGAAAAATCACACAAAGGTGTATTAAGAGTTTCACAAATATTTTTTTATTAATTTTAAACATTTCTCATACATTTTATGTGATTTTCGGGTGAACTTTATATAATAAAAACTCTAAAAATGTGTACAAAAATACACATTACAAATCTCACCACACTTAAACCAAGCTTGCCCTCAAGCGTAAATTCAATCAAGTTTTAGGGTTTTTAGAATCATTTTAAATTCATTTAATAAGAGATTATTAATCGATTATTATAATAATACACAAATGTCGGTGAATGTCCATTAATAATTTTAAAACCTCAAGTTCGTTTCAACTCGCCAATCTTTTATCCCAATTATCCATTTTCCACAAAATAGTACCCTAAGAAAATATTTCTACTTTAGCCCCCCTAAGTTTCGTACAAAAACTTCAGCTAAATTTCACTGCGCCCTTTGAAACAGATTAAAAGTTCACACACCCAATTTCCAAGCACAAAATTTGTGTCTTAATGACACTAAAAATCATTTATTTCTTTATTAAGAAGTATATATACATATATATAATTTTCTTATTTTGTATATATTTTTTTTAAATTATTATTTTTATATTTAATAATCTGCTACCCCGGTCTTTGCCTCTCCGCGGCGGATCATATCCCTCTGGTCACTCCTAGCATACTCGGATTTGAGGCCATGCAGCGGGCCCTTCCGCGTGAATATCGATGATTCATCATCACTGATACCCAGCTACTTGGTACCATGCAAGTTGGATTGCCTGTAACCGAGCGTTAAGAACTATCTCTCGCGCCGTACACCCTTGAGGGTCACCATAAGACTAGGTGTAGCAGATTATTTTTTTTTTTTTTAAATAAATAAAAATAATATGTTTTTGCACTAGAAAATGGGTGGTAGATCTTCAACAAGTTTCAAAGGGCTAATAAAATCAGACATTTCATGAAGACACAGTTTGAAAAGTAGGGATAATTTCGAAAAATTTAAATACGGCACTAAAGGATGGAAACATTATATTTTGTCGTAAAATAATGAGGAGATGAACACGTTATGTAATTTTTAAACCATTAATGGACTTTATATGGATAGTATATATGGAATGAGGTGGAATGGAAAATGATTTATGGCAAATAACTTAATAACCTTTAAAAGTTTTTCAAAAATTATTCATCATTTTCCAAAACCCTAAACCTTTCAAAAATTTGTTGCTTGAAGGACTTGATTTCAAAACTCTTCCTTTCCAAAACCCTTTTCTCACTTTTCTTTTAAAAGTCTTTTTATTTATTTACAAATCCAAGCAAGATAGTGTATTTACAAAAGTGAACAACTTATTTACAAAAACAAGGAAGATGAAATAAAAACAAATTTTTAAATATTTTTTTTTTTTGGACACAAAAAAGGTTACAAAACTTGGTTTTGCACAAAATCAATATCACCACACTTGAACTTTTATATGTACATGAGAAAAGTTTAAAAATTTGTGTAAATTGGAAGTATTCTAGAATTTTGTGCAAAACCACCCTCACCACACTTAAACTTTTACAAAATTTTAAGTGTGAATGAAGAAGTTTTGTGAAAAGAAAAATTAGAAATAATAAAGGAGAAATACGACCTGACATGACGAGTTGCCTCTCGCCAAGTGCTCCCGTTTAACGTCTCGAGCCCGACGCGCTTTCGCTCATCCTTCCTGTTCCTTTGCGCCATTTGGCGCTTCTACCAATTCTTGCTCATCAAACCACCGCGCGTCGTGATTTTCGTAAAATGCCTTCAAGCGGTGGCCATTGACTTTGAATGCGACCCCTCCTTCCCTAGTGATTTCAAACACTCCAAAGGGAAAAATGTTGGTTATAGTAAAGATTTGTACCGTTAGATTCGGATCATCGCGCTCTTCGATTTGATACCCAGTGTGACCCCTTTTGGAACAGTTGACTTTTGGTCAACTCGACAATTTTTCGGGTTTGATTTTTCGTCTTTTTGTGGATTTTGTAGGTTTCGGCTTGAATGGTCGGCGAATAAGGGTTATAAGAATTTTGGAGAAACGTGTGTAGGGTTTTCGCGGAGATTTGTTGAAAATTCGGTCATCTTTGGCCCTGGATTTTCAGATAGGCTCGTCATTTGGAGTTGACTTTTCACCAAGTAATCCAAATATCGTTTTCTCGGTCATTTTACCTGAAAAATCACACAAAGTTGTATTAAGAGTTTCACAAATATTTTTTTATTAATTTTAAACATTTCTCATACATTTTATGTGATTTTCGGGTGAATTTATATAATAAAAATCCTAAAAATGTGTACAAGAATACACATTACATCCGGTCGACCGGAACTTGTGTTCCGGTTGGCCGGAACAATTCCAGCATATGTAAAATTTCAGCATCTAATGCTTTATTCTTTCACCAATTTATACATCACATGTATAACTGTTTCTAAGGTACTTTCTTCCCGTCCGAATGGAGTTCATTGTGTGACCGTGTAGGTTCCATTTTACACTGGCAACGATTTTCTAAAGATCGTAAGTCATGAGTAACCTCTAGACTGATGTCATGACTACCCATGTTAAATGAAATGATCAGCGATCATAAACCTATCTGAATAGACGTTTGCTTATTCCTTTTGTTCTACGATATATGTCTTGATCACAAGGCATGGAAGTATGTCATCCTTGAGTTTGATCAAAGTCTTTGTCCTGATCGAGAATTAGACTGAGTAAATACAAAATGATATTAACAACACATGTTAATCCATTTTGAGCATGGCCATGCATTTCCTTCAGTCCTAGTTCGCCTAGAGATATCTTCCTCTTAACGAGAGGAACAAATTCCATCTTGGTCACTCACATTCCTCGTCATGATTCAGTGCAAACCTAATGATGACCCTAATGATCATCCCATTACGGATGACGTAAGATCATATTAAAGTATGCAGTTCCTCATATAGGAATCCATGGTGACCTCTGGTCGTAGGAACAAGCACACTATTCATATGAGAATCACTAATGACATATACCATGCATATTCTCATAGTGTGGTCAGTCCAGTACATGTTCTCTAACACGCACCCATATTACAGACTTGACATCCCTATGTCCATGATCAGCAGAACATGATCATCCAGTCTGCGAATATACTAGTGCGGTTATTATAGCTTCTTACTTGAAGTATGTTTATCTCCATAAACATCCTACATATCACTAGGGACGGTTTAGAATGTCATTCGTTGGTTCACAGTTCTACTATCAGAATCACGTATTCTGATAACGTGAACACGAAGTGTCATTCATGGTCGATCTAATATATGTAAATATATTAGTCACCCGTACACTCATTCATATATGAAATGAATAAACGCGTTTCTCATAATCTAATCTCTAGTCCAACACTTTGGCCTAGGGCATAATTCCTTCAACCTAAGCTTCGGAAGCAGATAGGTTTCATGGATTCCTATGATATGATCAAGGCGGTTAAGGAAATGTTCCGAAAGCAGGCTAGTATTCAGCGCTATAAGGTCACCAAGTTATTAATCAAGAGCAAGATGGCTCAGGGCTCCTCTGTGGATACTCATGTGTTCAAGATGAGAAGCCATATTGATTACTTAGAGAAACTTGGTTCGCCTATTCCAAGAGAATTCGCGGTTGACATGATTCTTGGATCGCTTCCTCCGAGCTTTGATTTGTTCATTACTGAATATCATAAGCGTCGGATGGAGACGTCGATCACGGAATTGCATAAGCTTAAACAGGCAGAGAAGGACATAGAGGCAAAAGTTGTCATTGATGCCTTCAGGATTGAAAGAGAAAGGGAGTTGAATAGACATGCCGCATGGGAGAGCTGGATCAAGAGTGAAGGCAAAGAGTTGCCTAAACCTGAGGAATCCAAAGAAGTGATTGTATGTTCTATGCGTGATCACTGGAGAGGAGGATGTAAGATATGTCAAGAAGAAGAATCAATGGCTGCCATTTCAGGTATTCCTCTTCCTAAATCTCTACTTGGATATTGGATATCCACTGTAATTCTCATATTTTGAATGTACAGGATATTACTCAGAAGTAGAAGATTAGCTAGAGGAGAAGTCAACCTACAAGTTGGGAATGAAGCAAGAGTTGCTACATTAGCTCTAAAACTTTATTGACTTAGCTATTGTGGACTTGTAATGAAATAAATGTTATTTCGACATTAGCGTTAAAATGGTTGTAAAATTTATTATTTGGAATAATAAAATTTTCCTGGATTTGTCTATTTGAAATGTTCCATTAGAAAATAATAAGTCCATTGATTCCACACTTCTAGCAATGTCATCCAAGTCAAAGAATAAGAATCGCATTTCTAAAAAATCCACCCTATGTGGAAAGTTAGACTCATTAAATCTAGGATCAATTGAGACGTGCGAATTTTATTTATCGAACAAGATGACAAGAATAGACAACCTTTACAAGGTTGAGTAGTTTGTTGAGACTCATGCATACAAATGCACGAGAGACAACAAGCAAGACAGCTAGAAATAGGAATATCAGTATTTCATCTTAAAGTGTTTTAAGTAAAAGGTTTACTTAATGAAAAATAAAATGTTCAAAGCATTTAAGAATGAAATTTGATGTCGCCTTGACAAGATAATAAGAGCACTTATATCAGATCAAAGTGGCAAGTATTTGAGTCAATAGTTTGATAATTATCTTAGAAATTGTGAAAAAGGTTTCACAATTAATTCTAAATGCAGCATCTCACGATGTGCACATAAAGAAGAAGATGAAACTTATTGGATAAGATTCAGTCTATGCCTCGAAAATCTTTGTAGGTTTATACTCTTGAACATACTAAATACTGAATAACATAAGGTTCAAAAGGACACCATATATGACATGGATTGGAATGGTCCCAAGTTGTCTTTAAAAGGTTGAAGTACGACTCGTGTCAAAAGGTTTGACGATGTCAACACAACAATCTCATAAATATTTGTGGAATATCAATTTGATATTGTTTTACATCCATTATGAGTTCAAATTGTTTGCTACTCATAATTCAGACTTCTTTAAAAGAGATCTCATCTCCTAAAGAAGCAGTGGGAGTGTAATACATCTCGAAAGGTTTGAGATCCACGTACTAGCGATGAACCATTAATGAGTCTATCAAGTAGTTGATAAGGCTGTACTTGAAACATAAGGTCCTCCTCACATACCTGGTAGACATTAGGCTGAGAGATATGATCTCTCATAAAAGATGCTCGTAGAGGATGAGCCGACTTTCTACCAAGGAGACTGTGAAGAGACAATGTTCTCAAAATGGTTGGACCATGAGAACTGAGATGCAACGCATATACAAGCAATCATGTTTGGAACTTGATTGGAGTATCCAATGGCTTGATGACCATTGCATACAGTACATGAATAACCTAAAAAATAGCAAAGAAAGTAGCTATAGTATGGGCTATAGCAAAAGGACTTTCTCACTTGTTGCTATTACGAATTCTAACTTCCATAGCACAATGTGATTGTGAATGATAGAACAAGGATATAAAACTCACATTCCTTTATAGGAACTTTACTGTGGATGTATCTTTGATACATGGCAAGAGTTTTGTAATCGCAAGAATTCTGAAAGGTAAATTCATGAATTCATGCATGGATTAAAGCAAGCATCTCAGGATGAATCTATTTGACAAAGTAAATTGAAGAATTTGACTTAATCAAAATAGATGCGACCACCTTGATTTCAAGAAATTCAGTGGGAGTATAATAATCTTCTTGCATTACAACAACTTACAGTTAGGTGTTGAAGTCTATACAGGCTTCTGGTTGTAAGATAGAGCACATTGGTAAAATATTGAAAGAATTTGATGTGCAAGAAATGTTCTTGCTCATGGTGTTCATATGAATGATGAAAAGATAAACGAATGAGATTCTATACTTTCAGCCATACGTTGAAATGTTCAACATGCAATAAAGAGTTCTTGCTTATGACATTCACATGAACAATAAAAGGATATAAGAATTAGATTTTATACCTTCAACCATATATTGAATATTCAATATGCAAGAAAGAGTTCTTGTTTGTGGCACTAATATGAACAATGAAAGACACATGAATTGGATTCTATGCTTTCAACAACATATATTGAAGGAGTTCAATATGCAAGAAAGGATTCTTGCCTACGACGTTTCTATAATGAAGACATGCGCTTATCATCCGTTTATTGAAAGGTTCAATATACAAGAAACAGTTCTTGATAACAGGATGAATAAGAATTTTAAGCCATACAATGTATTGTGCAATATGCTTGGAGCATAAGAGAGCAAATTATAGTCATTTGATGACTAGGATAAATATCTAAGTTCTTATGAAGAACTAAGACATCCCGATCTATCAGAAGCTAGGTAGTGGTAAGAGATTACACTTTCCTAACATGGATCATTATCGCAATTCATTTATTTTGAATACAGTACATTTGAAAGAGTTCCAAATAAGGCATTGTAACTGAAACAAGACCATATTGTCGCTTTAGAAGCGGACAATAGGTATGCCTTGATCTTGGAACTTGGAATAGTCCCGATTGCTCTTAAGGCCTGACGATCTATGTTATGAACAAAGAGTCGCTCAGAATAGAGCAACAAGGATAAATGCGCCTGTTTTAGAAATTCTCGACTAATTATAGAGATCAATAGTAGTCGTTACAAGTTTACAATGTAAATTTCTATAATCTGATAGGCATATATTCCCGCTAGTAGAACATGAAGGTCATGTTGCCTAATAAGCATTGGATGCTTAAGATTGGCCTAGTGCAAGTGGGAGACTGAAAGAATTATGCCCTAGGCCAAAGTGTTGGACTAGAGATTAGATTATGAGAAACACGTTTATTCAGGTCATATATGAGTGTATGGGTTACTAATATATTCACATATATTAGATCGACCATGAATGACACTTCGGGTTCACATCATCAGAATATGTGATTCTGATAGTAGAATTGTGAACCAACGAATGACATTCTAAACTGTCCCTAGTGATATGTGGGATGTTTATAGAGATAAACATACTTTAGGTAAGAAGCTACATATCTACACTAGTATATTCGTAGACCGGATGATCATGTTCTGCTGATCATGGACATAGGGATAAGTCCGGAATATAGACACGTGTTAGAGAACACGTACTGGTGTAAACCGCGTAAAACCGTCGTTGAATTTCACACAATTTAACAAAAAAAAATTTATATTTCCCTATTAATCAATTACGAGTATGAGTGGTAACGAGTTTTAGGGGTCGAACACAAGGAGGTGTGGCCTCAAGAATTAACTAATCTCAATGATTTATTTCTAGTGCAAAATCTTTTAATTCAAGGTTTATTAGGTAAATTTCTAAGTTCAAATTCAAATATCAGTTTTGTTTCAAAAATTCAGCACGTCACACTTTAGTGATTTAATTCGTAACTAGTCAAAATAAACTCCGAATCCAACACAAAAAATACCGTTGGAAACTAGAAAGAGAGATCTATGATGTGGTCTTTTACTGGTATTATTAGTTTATTCAAGAATTTCGAAATATTTGCAGTTCAGTCCAGAACTTATTTCAAATTTAAACTCGGTTGAGCAGCAAGTTCAGAAAATTATAGAAAATTCACCAAAGCTTAAAAAATCCCAAAATTTGCACAGAAATTCAATTATCAAGTTCTGGATTAGTTGTTAAATTTTTGTAGAATTGTGTTTTGTAGTTTGAGATTTATAATGAAATTTCAGATCTGGATCAGAAACTGATTCTGACAGACCAGCACTCACAAAAACTGTTATATCTCCTAATCTGTTTTAACAACTACTCTTTTAAAATTCATATTTGGACTCTACACTTCAAAATACTTCAAGTAGGACTATTTTTGGATTTTTATTATTTATTTTTATATTTTTAAAAATTCAGAAGAAAAGAAACAGTGAATCTGGACAGAAAATTCAAAAACAGAAATATTACAAACTTAGAAAATTAATATCTCACAAATTATAAATCGGAATTGGGCAAAATTTGATTTGAAAATTATCTACTAAATGAGATCTGAATTGTAAAAATGTTTATTTAATTTTTCTGGTTTGAATAGGATACGAAATTAAGGAAAAATTACTGAAAAACAGAGAAAGAACAGCAGCAAGACAGAAACTTGATTAGGGTTTGATTTTCGGTTTAAAAATAGGGATTTATAGGAAATTTATGATGTGTAACAATCATTAATCACTAATTGTATAATTTCTCAGATTTAGATGATGGATTTGAGCAATCTAAGCTAAGATTTACTCAAGAAATTGACTCAAAAACTAGTTTATTCTAAAACAGCCATTTCAAAACAAAACTTGATTTAAATCAATCACAACTCCAAATTAATCACACAAAATACTAAGCTAAGTGTTTCAGATGATTAACAAGCCAATAACCTCTAGATTCAATAGATTAATTGAAGAAAAATACTAAGCTAAGCAATTTTCCCCCAATTCATTCAAAAATATGTGTGTTTATGACTATTCATCAAAATTCAGCAAAATTACAAGATTATAAAGCAAGATTTCATGTATACAAATCACAAATTCCCCTCCCTATCTAGATTTACTCACACATATTCACAAGAACAAGAGTTTGACAAGATTTCATCATGATTATTACAAAATTGAGTTCTTGTGATCTAAAATTCAAATCTAATTATTTAAAGAGAATTGGATTAAACCGAGAGTTGGAGATCCAGCCGGTAGCTCCCTCGAGTCGATTTGAAGCTCCAATTGCGCCTCGATTCAAGCTAGAATCGACCGATTCGAATTTTCCCCAAATCAGCCCCAAATTGCGCGTTTTCACTCAAAAACGAAAATTAGAGCTCAAGAAAGCTTGAAACTCATTAATGGAGATTCTAGAGGTTAGAGAAGATGAATGGAGAGTGGTGTATAAGTTAAGGAGAGTGAGAGAATGAGTGATTTTAGAGATTGGATGAAAGAGCGTGTTTTGATGGATTGAAATACGGTTCTTTATATAGAGAATTGAGGGATATTTTGGGGCTTGTGATTGGTTCAGGAGGATCAGGGGGTTGTACTGAGGATCTGGCCGAAATTTCGTTGAATTTGGTTGAGATTTGAGTGATTTTTGGGCGGATGAAATTTTCCCCTGTTTTGTTTTGGCGGACAGATTTGGATCGGTTCAAAAAACTTCCGACCGTGTGTGTTCGTTTGTGGCAAAACGGGTCGGACAAAAAATGAAACGAGTCAGGTTTTAGGTGATGAATCTTTGAACAAACGTCCCCGATCTCCTGTGTCGCAGCGAGTCAAAATCTGTGAAATGAATCGCGTTGGGCGTGAGTACAGTTTCTGCCAATTTTTCGTTTCTCTTCAAACAATCACTCATAACTCTTGATTCGCTACTTTTTAGCACGAAGTTTCCATAAGAAAGATGTTCCTCTCTTTCTTACGAATCTGTGGGATTTTGAATGGTGCGAAACGGTTGAGTAAAACTCGAGTTATTCCAATTTTACCAACTGCTGCCCGGTTTTACCTCCAGCTCCGCCATTAATGGCCTTTCGAGCTCAAACTCGAGTTTCAGCCAACAATATTAAAACGTGTGACTTAGGCATTTTTCCTCAATCTCCCAATGTGATACCCACTTAATTTTATGTTCTAATTATCCTCCATTTACTCGAATTTCATCGTTAACCACCAGCTTGAGAATTAACCCGAAAACCACCAAAGTGGTGATTAGAATTCATATCTCCATCCGTTTTTCGATCAAATTACCATTACAGAGAGATGCACCATGATATTTACAAGTTTCCCATTCTATTTTTAGCTTCTAACATCTCATGAACCTCGAGTTTCAACAATGGCGGCAAAAGCATTTTCAAAATCTGGTTGAATTATTTCATCGAACAACTCGTGTGCAGGAGTTCAAACGCGAATATCTCACTCAATATCGCATCATTTGATAAGTTCTACATATGGATAGAAAGGGTAGAAAGACAGGAAGAGGGTGGTCTGGGTTTAAGCTCGAATCGTGGACTGTAGGAGACAAGGTTGAGCAGCCATGATTTCGGATTGTTTTCAAGCTTGGTTTTTTTCGTCGAATCTCGATGATCACCGGAGTTTTTAGGTCCGGCGAAGGGTTCAGGCGACTTCCTCTCGTCAAGCCGAGACCAAGTCTGATCTGTTTGGTCATTTTCGAGCAAGTTTGAAAAATTGGACTTTGGAGAAGAAAGGTCTGACCTGGTCAGAGCGTTGACTTTGACCAGATTTGACCTGATTTTCAATTGGCGATTCTGAGAGTTCTAGAAGGTTTCTGATCGCAAGGCTTGGACCGTTGGATTCGTCTCGTCGAGCTCTTCGTTTTGATATACCGTTTGACCCATTTCGAAAAAGTTGACTTTTGGTCAATTCAGCGATTTTTGGCGTTTGGCTCGGTTTGACTTGGTTGTAGAAGGTTTTTGAATTGTCGTAAAAGTTTGGGGAATTTTTTGTAGAGTGTTTGAGCTTTTTAGTTGGCCATCTTTGGCCCATTATTTGCGTTTTGGTCAAATTCTTCATTTATGGCCTTTTCGCCTGTAAAATCACACAAAAACGTATTAAGAGGTTTCAAATTATGTTTTATGAATTATGAGCATTTTTCATACATTTAATGTGAATTATGATTGAATTTGAGATGATAAAAACCCTAAAAATGTGTATAAAAATACACATTACAACTGGACTGACCACTCTATGAGAATATACATGGTATATGTCATTAGTGATTCTCATATGAATAGTGTGCTTGTTCCTACGACCTGAGGTCACCATGGATTCCTGTATGAGGAACTGCATACTTTAATATGATCTTACGTCATCCGTAACGGGATGATCATTAGGATCATCATTAGGTTTGCACTGAATCATGACGAGGAATGTGAGTGACCAAGATGGGATTTGTTCCTCTCGTTAAGAGGGAGATATCTCTGAGCCCCCTGATGAACTAGGACTGAAGAAAATGCATGGCCATGCTCAAAATGAATTAACATGTGTTGTTAATATCATTTTGTATTTACTCAGTCTAATTCTCGATCAGGAAAGAGACTTTGATCAAACTCAAGGATAACATATTACCGTGCCTTGTGATCAAGACATATATCGTAGAACAAAAGGAATAAACAAACGTCTATTCAAATAGGTTTATGATCGCTGATCATTTCATTTAACATGGGTAGTCATGACATCAATCTAGAGTTTACTCATGACTTACGGTCTTTAGAAGATCGTTGCCAGCGTTAAATGGAACCTACACGATCACACAATGAACTACATTCGGACGGGAAGAAAATACTTCAGAAACAATTATACATGTGATGTATAAATTGGTGAAAGAATAAAGCATTAGATGCTGAAATTTTACAAAGGCTGAAATTGTTCCGGCCGACCGGAACTAAATTTTACAAAGGCTGAAATTGTTTCGGCCGACCGGAACACAGGTTCCTGTTAGTAGTATGTCATAGGCCAATATATATTTGAGACCTAGATGTATGAATTGTGTTAAACAAATATTGTGTTTATTTAGAGATATTTTATATAATAAATGCGTATTGGTTGTTTTATTCTTATTACTTAAATGAACCTTGAATATGATATTCAACTTTATATCATCAAAGTATGTGACTTTGATAGTAAAACTATGAAGTATTATGAATGATATTCTAAACCGTCCCTGATTATTTATAGGATGTTTGTGAGACAAACATACTTTATGATAAGCTATAAATGTACATCAGTATGTTAGTTGACTGATGGTCACGTTTTACTGATCATGAATAAGAGTTATTAAGTCATCAACGTAAGTATATGTTAGAGACCATATACCGGATTGACCCACCATGAGAATGCTACATGGTTCGTGTCATTAGTTATTCTCAATAAAGAATGTATCTCAGTTTCCTACATGAGAAATTTTATACTTTAATATAATCTAACATCGTCTTTAACCGGGCGGTCATAAAGATTATAATTAGGTATATAATGAATTATGCGGAGGAAAGAGTTTAATTAAGATAGGATTTGTTCCTCTCATAAATTGAGAGAGATATCTTTCGGCCTCTTGATGATTTGATTGAAGAAAACGCACGACCGTGCTCGAGTGAATTAATAAGGAGTTATTAATGTCATTTCATGTTCAATCAAATTCGGTGTCAAGAAATATTTATCGACCAACGTAAGGTTGACACATACCATACCTTATGGACGATATAGATATCGTGTAACAAAGGGATACAGTGCATGAACATAAATTAGGTTTGATCGAATCATCTATACTTGCTTAATTTGGGTAATCATGATGTCTTGCTAGAGGCCGCTCATGATTTATAATCCGTTATGATTATTGCCAATATTAAGTAAACCTACAGGGTCAGACACAAAGAACAACTATTGAGATGTATACAGAAGAGATCATAACTTATGTGATAAGTTGTATGAAGAGCTACATAGTCAAGTGACACATCCAATCCTACATCTTATATGATAAGATGTGTTGCATATATGGTTACATAGTTACCATGTACATAGGATATGAAACTTATGGACTATATAGGCACAAGAGACATCCCAAATAGAGGTGTGAGAAAAAGACATATTTTTCGTCCAACTTTTGTGAGACAAAAAAGAGAGAAAAATCCGAAAATTATTCTCTTGTTATTTCTGTGAGAAAAATGAAGAACGAATACTAGCATATATCGTTCTTTATCCGTTAAAAGGGGTTGTTCGTGTGGATACCGGTAGAGGACGAAGCGAAGTGCGGCGTCTTTGTGATTCGGGTTGAAACCGTTGTTTTGTTTGGAGAATCGGTTTGCTTGGAGAATCGGTTCGTTTGGAGATCGCTTGGAGAATCGGTTCGTTTGGATATCGCTTGGAGATCGGTTTGTGAGACCGGTTAGGCGGAACATTCAAAGGATCGGTTTGGAAACCGGTTTGGAATCGGGCATAGAAAAACGTCAACCAAATTCGCTTTCGATCATCACGGATTAAGCGTAATCCGAAGGTGCAAAGTTATAAACTTTTCTTTGATTTAATTGTAATTCACGGATCCTTCTTTTGGGTTTCGAATTCGATTTTGTTTCGTTTTGTTTTTCCGCTGCGTTATGAACGGTAGAAACCCAACAGTTCCGGCCGACCGGAACTCTGGCGGCTGGAAGGGTTTCCTTATCGAAACTTGCCATTATTTCATCCTTCTCTCTAGTATAAATAGAGGGGCATGCCCCTTCTATTAAATACACATTTAGAATCCTTAGAGGCAGCCGTAATACCAAGAGAGAGAGAGTCTTGTGTGGGTAATTTCGGAAACTATTTCCGGACTCGTCTAGCCGAGTCCGGTAATTCCGTCTGTCTGAAGTTCGCGTGGATACGAGTAGAGGTCTCCTACATTGGAGATTAGCGAGCGATCTAGTTCTTCATCCCAAGGAAGAGCAAGGAGGTTCGTGGAGTTGGGCTTCAGGAATGAGAAGGTTGCCAGTCAGAATAGTTCAGACCTACATCCGTTCTTCGTCTCGCGGATCAGGAAGATCCGAGGTATAAATTTTAATAGTTAATCTCGTACTTTTATTTCCTTCACGATGATCCTAGGGCGGGTTGAACCCGTAGTTTCCGCTGCGCATTTAACGTACATGGCAACGGGTTCCCCAACAGCCACCATGTATGGCATTAATTGGTCGGATCCGGAAAGATCACAATTTTCAAGGATACCTTTTTGAATTCCATCATGTCTCTTCCTTGACCGCATTCGTGAAGGAATTATGCCCTAGGCCAAATTATTGGACTAGAGATTAGATTATGAGAAACACATTTATTCAGTTCATATATGAATGAGTGTATGGGTGACTAATATATTTACATATATTAGATCGACCATGAATGACACTTCGGGTTCACATCATCAGAATACGTGATTCCGATAGTAGAAATGTGAACCAACGAATGACATTCTAACCGTCCCTCGTGATATGTAGGATGTTTATAGAGATAAACATACTTCAAGTAAGAAGCTATATATCCACACTAGTATATTCGCATACTAGGTAATCATGTTATGCTGATCATGGACATAGATATGTCAAGTCTGGAATATAGGTGCATGTTAGAGAACACGTACTGGACTGACCACACAATGAGAATATGCATGGTATATGTCATTAGTGATTCTCATATGAATAGTGTGCTTGTTCCTACGACCTGAGGTCACAACGGATTTCTGTATGAGGAACTGCATACTTTAAAATGATCTTGCGTCATCCGTAATGGGATGATCATTAGTGTCATCATTAGGTATACACTCAATTATGGCGAGGATTGTGAGTGACCAAGATGGGATTTATTCCTCTCGTTAAGAGGGAGATATCTCTGGGCCCCCTGATGAATTAGGACTGAAGGAAATGCATGGCCATGCTCAAAATGGATTAACATGTGTTGTTAATATCATTTTGTATTTGTTCAGTCTAATTCTCGATCAGGAAAGAGACTTTGGTCAAACTCAAAGATGACATACTTCCATGCCTTGTGATCAAGACATATATCGTAGAACAAAAGGAATAATCAAATGTCTATTCATATAGGTTTATAATCACTGATCATTTCATTTAACATGGGTAGTCATGACACCAGTCTAGAGGTTGCTCATGACTTACGATCTTTGGAAGATCATTGCCAGCGTTAAATGGAATCTACACGGTCACACATAAAACAACGTCTAGTCGGGAAGGAAATGCTCTTAAAAGGTTATACATATGATGTATAAATACGTGAAGGAAATAATCGATCATTGGATGATTGATATGAATGATTGTGCAAAAATCAGCACATTTCCGTTGCCAACAGAAGTTCCGTTGGCAATGGAACTTCCGTTAGCAACATAACTCAGCCAATTCCTTGGCAGCAAAGTTTTCAAATTAGGAAACCCTATTCCGTTGGCAACGGAATAGGTCCGTTGGGAACGATATAAGCATTGGAATTAGGGTTTTAGTTATGGTAACTGAGCAATCCTTCACCTCCCTCTCTAGTATAAATAGAGGGGTAGTCCCCCTCTATTAGACACACATTACAGAGCCTCCAGGCTGCCGTAATATAGAAAGAAAGAAAGAGAACCTCCTGAAAGTATTTCCGGACTCGTCTAGCCGAGTCTGGTTATTCCGATGATTCGAAGTTCGATGTGGATATGAGTAGAGGTCTTCTGCTTTGAAGACTAACGAGTGATCAATTTATTTTCCCAAGGAGAAATAAGGAGTTTGTTCGATTCGAGCTTTAGGAGCACGAAGGAGAAGGAAGTAAGACGGAAGTTCGTTCAGACCTACATCCGCTTCTCTCTCCCGAATCTGGAAGATCCGAGGTATAAATTTTAATAGCATAATCTCGTACCTTTATTTCCTTTACGATGATCCTAGGGAGGGTTGAACCAGTAGGTTTCACTGCCCATGTAACGTACATGGCTACGGGTTTCCCTACAGTGGCACCAGAGCGTTTTTTAAGGAAATAATCGTTGATTATATTTAAAATTTAGTAAAATTCTAGTATAATAAATTTTAGAGTTTTGAAAATATTATTTCAAAACATCACGGAAATAGTTTCAAGGAATATAATATTGGATATTATGATTTCCTAGAGTTTCGAAAAATAGTTTTTCGAAATCTGTTTTGAAAACGGAACTAAAACAAAATAAATACGAATTTCCAGCACGTCTCCGTTCCCAACGGAATAGTTCCGTTGAGAACGGAATAACGCATGAAATTCTTGATTCTTCAGCAGCGGTTCCGTTGAGAACGGAATAGTTCCGTTCCCAACGGAATAAGGCTGATTTTGTGAGAAACCCTAATTTTTGTTATACAGGGAATTTAATATGTAAATATGGTATGAGGCTTAGATCTGTGATTGTTCTGGGATGTAATCTTGCGTGTGAATGCTTGTAATATTATTTAATATCTATAACAACCTGTGAGTTGTTCAAAGTTGTAATTTATGGCAACCTGTGAGTTGTCCAAAATTGTAAATTATTTTTTCTAGCAACAGGATAGTTGTTACGAAAGATATATCAAGACGAGACGAGGATCTTGGCGCAAACTTCGGAAGATGGCATTGGATCTTCGCACACACACAACGAAGGGTTCGTTGAAGATTCACCTGCAATCTAGAGATGGATCTAGGATTAGAAACCTCATGATCTCTCGTGAGGAATAAGCTCATACCATATTAACTTGTTTTCGTGATGTTTATGTTTATAAGATATCCTTCACTCGAAAATACAAAATTTTAAATCGAAGATTCCTAAAAATCCACTGTCATTTTATTGATTATAGTTTTCTTTTAAGAATTAATTATAGTTTTCAACTAACAAATTCAACTATTTCACCAGATCCCTTGAAAAGACCCAAATAAATTTCTAAAGCCAAGTAATTATCATAAAATTTGTTGTTCAATACCTAAAAAAGTTATATGTTGTTCAACAAACTGCCAGCTCCACAAATTAAAACGAAATATCATTGCCATTAAATCATTTTTTCTATAAATACACTAGCATGCAAAACCTTACGTATATATCATTCTGCCACAAATACCGGATTCTAAAATGAAGGAAAATATTTGCTAAGGCCGTAAGGAAGTGCGTAAAATTCTTCACTTCTCGTGTCTAAGCTGTAATATCTGAAATGATCCCACCAATGCATCCCTCTGTCCTTTCTGATCGATGGTTCCCAGTAACAGTGCGTCCAATCTAACAAATACGCGATTAAAGCAGCCACTGTAGCAGGCGATGAAAATATCACATTTACTATATCATTAAACTGCATCAAGAAATAAAACAAAGAGCTTGATTCAAATTATATTACAAAATAATGTAGACACTCTTAATTTTTTATTTATTGAGTTAGGATGTTGTACCGCTCTGCTACGAGTGTGTACAGGCCCGTAACCTGACAAAATGAAATATTCACGGAAATATTGTGGGATTGATAAACCCATAAAGAAGGCAAATCCGAGGATGAACTTATTTCTCAGACTATTAATGTTGCAGAACTGGAGTAGGCCAATCCCGGCAGCACCTAGAATAAATCAAATAATTTAGTTGCTTATTTTTCTTAAATATAACTAGAAACTCTGGATGGAATATGATATAAACTACATAGAAAAGAACATATTTATTTTCTCATACCTGCATACGCGTAGAGAACACAATATATGCCGAAAAATAGTGGAAGGGGGATAGAAGCAATAACAGCCCCAAATTTTGCTGAATGCAATGAAAATATTACGCAAAATAATTAGAAAAGAATGATATAAAAGAAGATATTAACCTACTATTGTAGGTACTAAGGTTGGAAATTTTTTTACCAAAGATTGAGAAGAAAATCATGAAGCAAGCTGAGATTTTTATAACGCGCCGGCTTCCGACTCTTGTCAAGGCCAAAAATCCTGCATTTTCACTATTTAAAGAAATAATTAGATTCTTTTTAATCTTATTAAGGATATAATATTCTTAAATATTTAATGGACTACTGAATAGCTTATATTTTTACACTGAAGCTGCTGAACCCGTTGCAGTTCCAAACAAACCATCTATCATAATTGCTATTCCCTGCAAAATAACAAAATTTATGTAATAAATCATTCCTAATACATTGTAACTCTAACTTAATCAATTGAAAAAATATATAATTTTATAACATTAACTAACCTGCCAGCCGACTCCACGGCTAAAAACGGAGGGCGGTACAAAAGTCGCGCTTGAGTATCTTTGTATCGCGATCAAAGTGCCACTTGACTGACAATCAAGCAATAATTAAACACATCATTTGTTCATCCCAAATCAAATAATTAAAAGGGAAAAAGAAATATAGTAAATGCGTTCAAATTTCTTGTTTCTGACGAACCTCGATGAGAGAAGCAAAAGAAGCAGCCAGCATAGCGAAAGCGTCTCCAGCATAGAAATAAGGTCTTCCCCATTGCAATGGATATGGAATTCTCACCCTATAAAAGGAATAAAAGTCTTTGTTAATTTTATTTGAGGAAAAAATATAGATAATGTTGACATACTAATGCAAGTAGTCTGCCAGTCTAGTGGTTATCTTATACTAGATGTTAGGCGGTTCAAATCTCATATGCATCAATTAGGGTGTAATATTTTTTCTTTCTTTACAAAATATTTCTCATCTGAGGACTTAAAAAAAAAATATTAACATACTAATGCCGTGCAAAGAAAACAAACTCACTTATTACCATAATGCAAACTGCTTACCACCAGAAAACAATTCTTCTATCATCTATCGGTGAGTGTAAAGGAAATAAAAATAATAATGAAAATGCAGAGACTTTGGCATAATTTTACTAAAAATAAAAAATTTAAGAGAATTCATAATTTTGTTACCATGGTGAGCCCCAAATAATTCCAGCACGATCGGTGCGGCAACTGAACTGAGTCTGAGGTGGTCTATCATTATACGCACCCGCAACTGTCAGAATATGCGCATAAACCCATACTATTATTATAGTTATTAACACTGCACATCTTTGAAATAAGAAGGTCCCTCTATTGAATCCATAAGTAGCATACTACAACAAGAATAGATAAAGTTATGAAATCTAAATTAAATTATAAAAAATATATAGAGTTACATCTTTCTCAAAAATATATATAGTACAATTTACCTTGAACAATAGAATAAGAATAACAAGCGCTGGAAGCCCAATTTCGACGCAATTCGCCAGCTGGATTAAGCGCGGATAATATAGCACGAGTTATTGTGATGAAATTAATTGAATTAAAGTAATATATTTATGGAATGAATTAGAGGTGATTACTCACTCCGGGGAATGCAATATAATAAAGCCCAAATGCTGACAGAGCAACAAAAGGAGCCGCTATAACTGGACTTAGATACCTAAACATTAAAATTCACAAAATTATGTATAATTATGTATAATTACAGTGCAATTGATATGAAAAAAATAATGTATTATAACAAAAATAATAATGAACCTTATGCAGATGCTCCAAAGGCCAAAGTACCCCACAACTATTTGAAAGATGGAAGCAGAGATCATGGCCCCTTGTATTGCTCTCATTGTGTGAATAAACCTCTACAATATTAAACCAGAATCAATCAAGATATCAAGAAATATACACAATCTTTCAATATAAATTCCAATTTGAATTTAAATTGATTAGAAACCTCGTAAGGGTCAATGAAATAGGTATAGCGTCTGCTGAGAATAATGGAGATAGTTGGAATGAGATAAGTGAATGATCCACCAATCACAGCCGGTAATCGGGTGCCGAAATGGACTTGTAATAGAGTGTTAATTCCGGCTACAAATAGTATTGTTTGAATCACTCTGGCCTTCTCTTCCTGCCATGAAAGAATAAAATTGAAATTATCAAGAAACATGTAAATAAAATAGAAACGAGAGGGAAAGAGAGGATTACGTCTCCGCCACCCATTTGAGGGACCAAGATTGTAGCTATAAGAACAGTAGTGCCGAGCATTATGACGTAGTGTTGGAAACCCACCACCATAGTTGTATCTGTGAATTAGTTGCACCAAAATAATAAGAAAATTGAAAGATGAATCAAATGAAACAACATATGAAGATAGCCATAATAATGTGAAATAAGGATTGAGAGAGAGACGCCATGGGGGAGGGCTGGTGATGCAATAATCAATGCCAGGCAATTGCTCCTTGACTTCAAAAGGTTCTAGCTTTGGGCCTGGAGACATCTTGATCTAATTCTCTTTCTTTCCACTTACTGATTCTGTTTCTAGCTTTTACTCTCAGTTTTTCCTTAATATATGTTGAAGAGGCGAGTTGGCTTTTAAATACAAGAGATAGTTTTGCAAAAGAGCCCAGAATTAATAATGCACGGTGCCTAGATTTTCAAACAAACCCTACATTATCAAGCATTGCTAAAGGTACCCTTATTTCTAGACGAGAATAACATTTTTTTTGAAGGAGCAGCCGATGTGGCTACAAAAAACTTTCATTAAAAATAAAGAGTTACTACAATATAAAATTATAACAGATTAACGCCAATTATTGGCAAATATACAATCTCTAATTTCTAAATTCTCTATTTCCCTCTATTTCCTAGTAAGACACCTAATATCACTTCATCCTCACGTTAGTTAACGCCTTAATCCATTTAGAAGCAGCCGCCGTACATCTCGCGTTTTGGAGAACTCTGTTGTTTCATTTTTTTCCAGAGTTCCCAACAGGTTGCTGTCCAAAGGGCTCGCCATTCTGTTTTTGTCCATCTCTCTTTCGATTTTTATTAGAGCTTATGTCGAATTTTCCAATGAAGGAGGCAAAGTTTTGGTGAAATGTGCGTATGTTTTATATCAAAGTTCTTTAGCAAATGCACACTCTAAAAAGAGATGGTTGCGATTTTCGATTTGATTTGTGTTGCAGGTTAGACAATCGTCCGTAAGGAGTTGAGCTCTCCTTTTAAGTCTATCCCTTGTGGGAAGTTTGGGTTTATGGATTTGTCAAATAAAAAAATTAATTCTTAGTAGCACCTTAAGTTTCCATATAGTTTTGCGTGCAAAATCCTTAACTCCTGTGTTTCCGAAGAATTTATACGTCGAGTTTAAGAATAATTTTCCTTGTTTATTTGTGTTCCACAACACTTTATCTAGCTCGTCGGCTGATCTTGTGTTGCATATATTTTGCATTTATACACGGAGTTGTTGTTGTAAGGTGCTGAGTGTCATGTTCCATTGAAGGACAGTCGGGCTAGACAATACTACTTGGTTTACTATTGTACTTTTATTTATGGCTCTTTGGTAGAGTCCAAAAGAATATCTTGGACATAAATTTAGTTTGAATGTCGTTGTTTGCAATTGAGAAATTATTCTGTACAGTTAAAATAATGAATGAATTAAATGGATCAGTTGATTCAATTCTTTGTATATGGCTGAAGGAGAATTAATCCCAATGATTATGTTCTGAATTATAAGAATGATTGGATTTTTTTGGCAATTTAAAATTTAAATAATAGAGGGGGCTTTTGTTTAATTTCAGTAACTAGAGAGGAAGTTGAACGGAAAGCCAGCTTTCTCTTCCAGTCACTTGTCCTATTATGGTGTTTAGCAAAATATTCTTATATAAGTAAACACTTTCTGAAACTTTTGGTTGAATGTACACTTTTTCATTTTATGGTTTTTAGCAAAATAATACCAACATCGATATAATGGCGTTTAGCAAAATATAATTTTAAAATGCAAGTTTCTTTTAATTGTATTTTTAAAATGCAAGTTTAGCTCCAAAAAGGATTATTTGATGATTTTAGTTTTTAAATGTCTCAAATAGAAAAAAAAAATACCCTATGCAATTATAGCCTTTGAAATTTAAACGCTCAACCTTTAATATTCCAAACAAGATAATAACTATTGAATTGATTTTCATTTTACCCATTATAAGTTCATTCTTTTGGCTTCTACTCCCCGGAATATTGAATATGGTGGATATCGTATTCGAAAATGGATGGCCCCACAATTCGCAATGCGTTTTGTGTAGCTCGCCTCCGGAAACCATTGAAAATTTATTCATCGAATACTCTTATGCAAGAGCCGTGTAGTAAGACCTAATGACGTTCACTGTAATGCCAACCATTTCCTTTCCATCCAATAAATAATTATGGACACAAAATCGGCTAGGAAAACAACTATCATTGTATGCATATCTTTGACACATTTGAAAGGAAAGAAATAATAAAATCTTCAACAATAGATTAAGCGCGGCTTCTCTCATCACTGTCGCCTATCACGACTCTAAATTACAAACAACACTGCGAGGAGCTACAGTTATGGTTCCTCCTAGAATTAGAGGATTTTAGGATGGCATCTATATTCCGTTCTTATTATTTTTTTAGTGATTTTTTTCTTTTTCTTTTCTTCTTAAAAGTTACTTTTATTTCTATTTTATTGATTCTGCGAGGCAAAAGGCGTCTTAAAAAAAGAGATTTAATATGTACGAATTGTTTATATTATAAATCACTGCATTTACAAAAAAAGGAACATTTTTAATAAAAAAAAGAGAATAATTGGGAAAATATGGTCAAATGTTGTATATTTACTCCTTTATTAAATCCCTTAACCCTTAAACGATAATGATTCAAGATCAATATGTTGATAATACTAATTCTGGTAGGATAGCGAAGAACCAAGACTTTTTGTTAGCTAGAGTTGGCTAACAGTATATTGACCTTAGTTTAGCCCCCTACCCAAACCTACCTACATTGTACATTTTGTTAGTTTTTTCTTGTTTTTTTATATTTCTTAGTCAAATTTGTATTGATTTTGACAACTGATCAGATTATGCAATTTGAATCAATATTAAATTTAGTTTTAGACTCCTGTCGTGTGTCACTTTTAACAATCTTGCTTCTTACGTGACATGCTTTATTATTATTGGGTGAAAACGGTGTTGATCCACTTCAACAACTAACATCTGATCCTATCCATCTTAATTCACAGAGAGATCTCTTAGAGTTTTTTTTTATAATTGTGTACTCGCACGCAAAAAGCTACTCATTTTGCCTAAATTGTCAAAAGGCCCTGCATTATCTAAAATTTCCTCTACTATTAAAAATCCGAAAAAAATACCCCCAACCATTGTATCCCCTCTAAATGTGTTAGTATGATCTCCTGAATTATTACATTTAATCTACTAAATAAACACATAAATCATATATTTTTAAATCCGTACATTAATATTAATCAAAAGTGATATGTTTCTGTTATAAATAGTATGTCCTTATATCATTAAAATATGAGTTTTATATAGGTAATATATAGATTGTTTAATACATAGATGAAATAATCTAACATCAATGAATAGAACGTAAATGCGACAATTTAATACCAAGATGAATTAATAGATTTTTTTTAGGTTCAACCCACATTTGATTGGTTAAGAAGATTTTATTAAATATGTGTTATATAAGATTATGTTTGTCGTGACTTGAATTTCTAATCTCTTTCTACACAAGCAATCAAAGATTTAGCTGAATTAATCTAACATCATTAGAGAGAACTTAAATGTAAAGACTATTTTTTAATTTCTGAAAAAATAAAATTGTTTCTTTTTGTATATTCTTATAATGAAAACTTTTTCTCCTTGCAGTTTAATCATAATACACTAATCCAAAGTTGTAAATTCCTTTTATTTATTGTATTTTTAGATCAGGCACACTGAAGATGAATGCTGAGGAAGGAAGCGGCTCTAAGGGCGATCCTGGGTGGGTAAATATAGGTCTTGTTATCGTTCCTACCTCCCAGCCATCCGCACGAAGGCAGTCGGATAGATCTTCACACGACAACCAAGATGGAGCCGTCGCACCTCTACGACGAAACCCTAGGACGAACCCTGCTAAGGACCTCTCTAGATCTGGAGTTAATGCTCTGAATCATGGGAATGAAGCTCCATTAATTGTCAATCCCTTTGCACAACCCCCTCTCAAACCGTTCAATTACACACTCCAACTGACCTTAGCTCATGGACAAGCGATTGGGCAACAAAAGGTGATTGCTGAAACTCAGAAAGGTTCAAGAGTATTTATCACTAGAGCAAATAGGTGGGTTAACATTCGTAAGGCAATTAAGAGGGGAGAGAGACACTGTCACTCTATACGGAACAGAGTACCCAAACACAAGAACTCTAATGCTCATTCAATGCAGAAGAGGAATAAAAGGTGTTTTAGGTGTCTTGCAAATTTCATTTAAGAGCTAACTACTGAGAACCATTGAGATGCATTAATCGTTGGGGACTTGACCATTGGGGGAGACATTGCCCCTATAAAAAACTCTATACTGAGCCTCACAAAAGGGAAAAACCTCTTGCTACCATTGACATTCGACAACCATTTTTGGTGGCTTTATCAAGCCGTTTCAATGTCCAGAGGCCAAAAGTCAAAGACATCTAATTCCCGGATAATGGACACCTCGGTATGCACCTCCTATTCCTCTGCAAATCAACATTCATCACGGTGGTGAAGCGCCATTTGAAATGCCAAAAATTTGTCGTACTAATTTTCTTTATTTCAAAAATATTTGTAATTTCCTACAATTTAATTTTATAAGTTTAAACAAATTCAAACAAGAATAATGATGGGTATAGGATGTCAAACTCAATAAGACGTGGCATCTAATTGAATTTTATAAAATTAATACTAAAACAATAATTTCTTAGATTTACACAATTTCACATATTAGTCTTAAATCCTTAGCAAACAAAGTTCAATCCAAAAAAAAAAAGTATAGTAAAAAACTAGACGTCATGACTTACACTTTTGGCTCAAGAAAATCAGAGTTTGGATGAAAAATGAGAGAGAATCAATTTGCACAATTTGGTAGATCAAAACATATTAGAGAATAGGTTTCAGAAATTGGTTCGAATTCAGATTGCAGTTCAGAGAGTTTAGCTCAACAATAATTTATGAAAATTCATTAGAAATTCAAGGTATAAGTCTAGACTATGCACACAAAAATAAGCATCCAAGAGTTTATATACTAGGAGAAATAAATGTAATACCAATAACAACCCAGATTTGACAGATTCTAACCAATGTTCAGTATTTTGCTCGTAACTCACAAACCATAAATCAAGACAGATTTGAGCATATATTCAGAAACTAGACAGAAAATTCAACAAGACAAATATGTTTCTAATTTTTTTGTTTTAATTTTTATATTTCTTATGATTTGTACAAAACTGAACAACAACTGTAAACAGGAAAATAGAAAAACAACAAATAAGAAAATTTCAAATGAGGGTGTTTTAATTGTTCAAAATGATCTAATAAAACCAAGTTAATTTATAAAAATACCAATTTTTAGTTTTAGAATTTTTATGGACACGAAATTGACAGATAAAGACTGAAAAACAGAACTGGACATATACAGTTTAATACGATTGGGAAAAATTAGGGTTTTTGTTTCAAATAATCATTTGTTAATTCATAAATTCGTATAACAGCTTGTACGTTATATGAATGCAATGAAAAACATCAATTTAATATCAAAGATTCAAACTTTACTAATTAAAAAAATGCAACTTAAGCTTTCAAGTTTCAAACTTTGAATTACCCAATTATCTACAAATATTAACTAAAAAATGTATCAAATTAACATGGAAAATCGATGATATGATTTAGAAACGACATCATCAAACAAATTTATGAATCAAAATGCAAGATTCCTAAATTTGAATTTCAAGATAATGAATAAAAACCACAATGTTCAACAAAACAAGAACAAATCATCCAAATTAAACTTTGAACATCAATTTATCATCAGAAATACCCTAAAACCCCTAATGATCTACTCACATACAAGCATACAACCCATAACGAAAGATGAAAATAGCAACTACCCTTTTTTACAACTTTTGAAAGATCGGAAATGGATAAGATGAATTTAGAGACCGATCTAGAATCCTCCGAATCACACGGAGACTTGTCTTGAGTTGTTTGAGAGTAGCCAAGCCTTCTCGGAGTTGCACCAAGTAGCATGGCCTTCCCTCTGTCGGATCGGCTCAAGAACGCACAAAAGAGCCCTCCTTTAATCGGTTTGGTAAAACTACCAAACCGAGTTTGGGACCTCAAGAGCGTATTTCGGTCGATGTCGCAAAATGAAGCTTGAATCTGATTAATGGTAGATTAGGGTTGGGTTGTACAAGCTCGAAATTGAGGATCGGTATGTGTTAATGGATGGATAGAGATGGTGTTAGAGCTCTCAATTTGAGTAATTAAAGTCTAATTTGTCCAATATTGGGCTTGGGGGTGATATGTACAATGCTGAAATGAAGACGAAGAAGAAGGGCTTGAGAAGATGAGATGTAAGAGATTTTATGAATTGTGCTTTAATGGAGCTTAAGTAGAGATTAGAGAGAAGGGTAGAAGAGTAAATTTCGGTTGAATAAGAGGAATTTAGGAATCAAGTTGTATCAAAATATGGCCGAGCATCCAAAATCGGCTTAACTTTGTTTGACTTCTATTTTGTTTTAACCAAATTGCTCTCCAATTTCGTCGTAAGTTATGTGAGTAAAATATGAAGGAAAGAGGCTCGAGTTACTTGTAAAATGGAGAGAAGCAGATCTTAGATGGTTATATTTGTTCGTGCAAAGAGATTGGACGCGATGGCTGTTTGTAGCGGAAGCTTCAAAGCAGTGATTATCTCCATTTGTACAGACAATGGACATGTCCATTTCCACTTTATTTACGTGAGAGAAAGGGTTCTGATTATCCAATATATTTTAAAATGGAGATGAGATTTTTGAGAATATAAATCTGGTCAAAAATTATTTGAGTTCATTTTGGGTGTTGGCGGGTCGGATCCAGCATAAAACGGGTCGGATTCGGATCAGAAATTGGGTTTAGTTTTGGCGGGTCGGATCTAGCGAATTACATTTTTTTGCTATTTTGAACTTCATTTTTCAACACCTTCTAATTGAGTAAAAATGGAATGTTTTATATGAATTTTGTAGAGCATCACGTTGTCTTTCATCTCTCAAAATCTTAGCTTCAAACTTCAAGATTTGTTTGATTTTTTGAGCCTATGAATTAGGGACCAGACTGAAATTCCTGTACATTTTTAAAAGCTGGAAAATTCAGCTTTTCCACTTTTCGCGCAATCTTTTCGAATAATCTCAAAAATATTTTTCCCCATTTTTTTTATAAAGGCCTTTAGAGAATTTTGCCTAGTTTCACATGTCCACATTTGGTATATTATGAGGTTTACTAGCTAAGGTTTTTAGGACTCCAAAGTAGGCATATAATTTCAATCTTTAACACTTAGATTTTTTTATCACCTTTCTCGTTCGGTCGCCAAATTTGGTCCGGTTCACACGCTTGCACACTCAGTTTTAAAAAGTTTTTTGAATATTTGAATAAGTCTCGGGATGGGTCTTGAGAGGTGCTACGTGACAACCGAGTTGACCCTCGATTTGCATGAACCGAAAGTGTCCGATGAAATGCCTCATAAAGAAAACTAGGGTTTTTCCTTAGGATTTGAGACTTGTATTTAGTTTGTGTGGAGTTGTAGAGATTTATGTTTTTTTTCGTCTTCTTTTGTAGGTTTGTCTGAAGTGTGTGGTGTTGGATTATGGTTAAAGAGCCTTTGTTTGGAAGAGGCCATCTTTGGCCCGTAATTCATATTTTGGTCCTTTAGAGTTGCATTTTGCATCTTAGTCCTTCAATCTCCCTTTTTGGCATTTTTACCTGAAAATAATCACAAAAATGCATTAGCAAGTTTTATACAAGTTCACTCATTTTATACAATTTTATAGATTTTATTTGATTTTTGAGAGCAAAACTTGTATTAAAAACCCTAAATTGTGTCTAAACACACACACACATCATCCAATTCGAGCATCCATGATGGCGCATATAAAATCAACTCTAATACATGACTATGGAGGAGATTTCGATACCTACACCATTCATCCGGTGTCACAACCAGCGGACTTCATCGTAATCTTCGACATGGAAGAACATAAGCTCAACATTGCCTCTGACGACAGTTATCACATTGATGATGATACGCTGGTATACATCCAAAATTGGACTCTGGCGTCGGGTTCAGTCCTCACACCTTGCCGGTACAGAGTGTACCTAAGGCTCACTACGCCCTTTCTTTAACTCTGGAATTGGAGAGACTTAACCACCTTTGTGACGGATTTTGATCACCTTCAAGACATAGCTCCATACCACCCGCCTCAAGGGGATGCTCTTTGGGTGAAGGTATCTATTGATTGTGACAGACTAACGGGTATTCCAATCAAGAAGTGGCACCCGATCGGGATAGGGGACGATACGTCTACATCCATGTGACGGGGTTCAAGGTCTTTTCCCGGAATGGGATGAAGTGGAATCACCGAGGGGCGATCCACTGATATAGATCAGAGAGTTGTTGGGGTTGCTAGAACATTTTCCTCTTCTTTTCGTGTTTGCATGGAGAAGCATGCTTTCTTTGAAGCTTGGTCTTCCAGTGCTAACTTCGATTTATATACGAAATTGTCACTGTCAAAAACTAGATAGACTCTATTTTCTACTCCCAGAGTGCAAGCCGTTCTGACGGTTTGACTTCTAGGTCGACCTAACCTGGTTGATAAGTTTAGGAAGGAAGAGCTTCTAGTTAAGGTTTCAGTGGAGTTGAACTTGCACCCGAACCAGACAAGGAACTGACGAGAGCCAGTAACGGTACCGAGGTAGCCAAAAGAGATAGAGTAGATACTTCGTGTTTGCTGACAAGCCCAATAGGAATAGAGGAAAAATGCACTTTTTTACATGAATTTCTTCTTTCGGAGAACCAAGCAATATTGACTTCCGGCAAACATAGTGAAAGAGTTCTGGCGGTATTTATTGCTACTACTTCTTTTAGTCATTCATTGATATCTTGTCTTTTTTGACATCAACTCATAGAACAAGTTTCTATTATTAGTTTTTTTTTATTGACTCAAGGAATCAAAGTATGAAATACCACATACCAGATCAAAAGTAAAGCGACACCAGAACACCTGAACTACGCAATTTCATTTTTCACATCAATTCCACTCTGTCAGTCAACCACTTTGTTCAGTAAGCCATTCCGGGGCCAAGCGGACTCACATCCACAACCAACCATGTCTTTTGCTCATATATATTTGTGAGAGAGTGCGATAGAGAAATTGTTCGAACAAGGTTGTGTAACTAGGTACCCTATCCCGAGTGTCTATCTGCCAGTCTGTCCATCTGATCTGAGAACTTTCTTTCGGTAAGAAGTTATTAAATCTATCTCAAAGCATGGATGCCGATATTGACAGATGTGACCTTCCTCAATCTTTCTATCCGGGTGAAATGTTGTAAGATTTTCCTCTGGTAGTAAGGAAAAATACTTTCTCCAAATTACATTTCTACTTTCCCACTCGAGAAATAATAAGCAAAGAGCTCGTAAGTCGGAAGTCGGTACTTGATATAATATATAGAAGTCGTGAGCTCTGTATATATTGCTCGCCTTTCTCTTATATAGCTCGGCACTTGGCACTCAAAATGTGTCATAGTTTCTCACTGAGTAGTAATCCGTTCAAAGAGTGTCTTTCGCTCTAAGGAGCTCTTTTCAACAGAAGTAGTACAAAAAAACCAATTTCCTGCTCGAGTTACATCCTCATCCCATGAGAATGCCTTTTTGAGTCGCCCGCCAAGAGAATATATTTTCATGTTTCATCCTCAAGCCTTGCAGCCGGAACCATCAAGTTCTAGTTTCCGAGTCATATTTGGAGTCTTACGTCTTCTTTTTCTAGTGTGTTTCTATCCCTCCAGAAGAAAGAGGTAATTTACAGCAATGATAGAATTATGCGGGGAGCAAGAAGACCTAGCCATCGATGTACCAATCATGCTGAGAGCAGAAGCCCTAGAGAAAGAGATCGACCAAGTTCGTTTAGAGCATAGATGCACCGGTGCCAGAAGGTCAAGGAAAGAGATAGCCTCCATAGTATTCTTCCTTTCCTCTTCGGAAACAACTACAAAACTACCTTAGGGAGTTGAAAGAAAGCAGATAAGATTTTTGAGATATCTATAGAATTCTTAGGATTGGTATCCAGAAAAGCATGTTGAATATTGGATTTGGAGGTCTGAAATAAGGAATTGGTGGGAAAGTCAAGCTTCAACATAGGGGGCACGTTTGAGCTTCTCATACCTCTTCAAGGTCGGGGGACTCAGCCAAGTCAAGATCGACAGGCCCTAAAAGAGTCAATTGGAATGAAAACAATTTGAACCGACAAGAGGAAAGCTTAGTATAACAGCTCGTAGGGAAGAAGGGACCTTGAAGATGCAATTGTTCCAACTTGGAGCCTGGCCAGACAACAACAACATGCGATGGATGATTTTCAAGGTGGAGATGATATGATGACTAACTCCATTATATTTCACTGGATTGTAAATCAAGGTGAGGACAAAAATGAGGGAAGACCGATCCAAATATGGCGTCCGATAGGTAATCAGGCTCGCACCTTTGATGTACAAGGAGAAGAGATCTCCCATGGCAGTAATAGAGACTTCCTTTACAAAAAAATGGAGAGGAAGATGGGTCTACACCAAATAGGGAAGCTAGTGATGCTAGGCCTGCGAACTCTGACCAACCCATGATTGCACAGGAAAACGGCCTATTTTCTCTCCCGTTTTGAATTTAGACGTGACAGCTATTAATGGCCCTGATATTGCTTTAATGAGAGAGGTAAATCCATGGCATATTTTCTTTCTTACCACTGATGGACATACAATGTCTCTGTTGGTAGAAATGGGCAAGGGAATGGAGAATTTCGGCCGCCTTTTATTAATTCTGAATGGGCCAACAATGACTTAATTTAGTATGGACTTTCTTGGGCCACATGAGATGGCCCACAATGTTTTATGTGCAATGAACTTTTTTGGACCCTATTGGGAATTGTATCTGCTAAGACCTGTTTTGAAAACCCAATCCTATCAGCTCAAGGCCCAGATGAATTTGACCCTCTTAACTCATAGCGGGTCCTGGACCCGTTAAGCTTGCATCCAACACTACCCGTCACCCCAATCATTGAAGAACCCTCTGAGGTTGTGGAATTCCTTCCACCAACGCCATGGAACACAATCATGATGACTTGGAAACACACGTCCTTGACTTCAATCGCTAAATCAATCAACACACCACTGAGACAGAGCGGAAGGATCAAGGAGTGTGCGGGTGGTTTGTACAGCTCCTCTGTCATGAAGGCACAAATCCAACAATTTGGCAAGGCAGAGCAGTTTTGTCCGAGGAGAAATGATGGGGGTATATTATATAGATAATTATCCTTATTGCATTTATGAGTGCCTACTCTACAGGTATGCCTTTCGGCTCCCTGATTCCACTAATCCAAACAACGTTTTCTTTTACAGACTTCGAATCATCGATCACTTTACAATACCCGTAGCAATTCGATGAAACAAACAACCAACGATTTCTTTCATCCACAACTAACAATCAAACACACGCTCACTCAATCCTTCCTAATCTCACAAAGATTATTGAATAATTTTGTATAACACTAGAGAGAAAGAGTTTTCTTTAAGTTTTGCTCAGAAAATTGGTGAATAACTCGGATTGGAGGCTGCTCTTTTAATGGGGGAAGGAGCGGCCCGACAAATTTGGGAACCTACTGTTGGGATTTCTTGAACTTGACGCAGCGGAAGTGGATTCAAGATTCAAGACATTCAAGAATTCAAGAAATTCAAGAAAACCAAGAGAAACGGATCAGTGAAATACCATTAAGTCAAAGAAATATGGTAGAGCCTTTCTTCTCCTTTTGCACAAACGGTAATGATTATCGATTTCCACCACACACACCCATTCGTTTAAAATCGCCTCCAATCGCTTGTCCAACCGAAACGACTCACAACCAATTTGATTCTCAATCAAATCGATTCTCCAAAATGACTTTCACAAATTCAATAAGACGTCATGAATTGTTTCGTCCTCTATCGGTATCCACACGGCATAATCGCTTTAAATGGATGAAGAAAGGATATGCTAGTCTCTGTTCTTCATGTTTTGAATCACAGAAAATTCCAAAGAGAAATTCAGAATTTTCTCTCTTTTCTCTTTCTCTCTCTTTTGTCTAACAAAATTTAATGAGAATTATGAATGGCATATACTGAAATCTGAGAGCCTTTTGGGTATATATGGTCCACCTTTTCAAAGAGGTGTCTTTGTTCATTTAATCATACGTACTTAGTTACTATGTAATCATATATGTAACACATCTTATCATATAAGATGTTGGATTATATGTGTCAATAACTATATAACCTTTTATATAACTTATCACATAAGTTATGATTTTCTGTGTACATTTCAACGGTTATTCTTTCTGTGTGACCCTATAGGTTTACTTAATGTTGGCAACAATCACAAGTGATTATAAATCATGAGCGGACTCTAACAAGCCATCATGACTACCCAATTTAAGTAAATATCGATTATTCGATCCAAACCTATGTGTTGTCCTTGTATTGTATCCCTTTATTACACGATATCTATATCCAAACCTATGTGTCAACTTTATGTAGTACGATAATGTTTCTTTATCTTGAATTTGATCAAACCATGAATGACATTAATAACTCCTTATTAATTCATTCGAGCACGGCCGTGCATTTTCTTCAATCAAAGATATCTCTCTCATTTATGAGAGGAACAAATCCTATCTTGATCTATCTCATTCCTCCGTATGTTGTACCTAATCATAACCTTTATGGTTATATGGTTAAACGTAACGTTAGATTATGTTAAAGTATATAATTCCATATGTAGGAAACGGAGATAATCTCAAGTCTAAGGATAACAATACTATTGATGAGACATACCAATGATACGAACCATGTGGTATTCTCCCGGTGGGCCAATCCAATATATGTTCTCGAACATATATCTATGTTAATGATTTAGTAACACTTACTCATGACCAGTAAAATATGACCATCAATCAACTAACATACTAATGTACATTTATAGCTTGCATACTTAAATATGTATATTGTATATAATTCCACACGTATATTTGTCTCCACAAATATCCTATAAATGATTAGGGATGGTTTAGAATACGTTTTCCATACTACTCTGTAGTTTTACTATCAGAAGCACATATTCTGATGATACAAAGCTGAATAACATATTCAAGGTTTATTTTAAATCAAAAGAATAAAATAACCAATACGCACTTTATTAAATATCTCTAAACAAATAGAAAGTTTGATTTAAACAACAGATACAACTAGGTCTCATATACAAAGAAGGTCTAGGGCATAAAACCAACACCTACAAGTTCCGTTCGAATGGACAAAATCTCCATTTGAACACAATCTATAAATGGAAGGGAATCAAGAGAGAATCCAATTCAAAGGGCTAGTTCACAGGACTCCCGTTTGAATGGAGGAAACCTTCCGTTCGAACGAAATAAGTGGTAGTATAACTGAGATAAGTATAGAGACCTGGTTTCTCCTGGCCTACTTGCCTGTTAATCTGTATAACCGAGATAAGTCTCGGCTTAGAGTGAAAAAGTATAAAACAAAATACTAAGTTCGAAACGTAAATAACACAAACAAATATGAGATTAAAAAAGCATTGATACTACTGCTTGAGCTGTATCCTAGAAAGGGGTTTAGTTACGAGAGTACATAACTAAATCAAAAAGATAAATAAAGTGAGACATAAAATAGTGCAAACTTGTTTGTCTTTCTCTTACAATGAAACTCAGCTTCCACTACAAAGTTTGCGACCCTTGAACCGGCCCGCTATCACCACCCTTTTTATAGGTGAGAGGCTGATCATATGAAAAAGAAGAAATAAATTTATCCGTTATCCTATCAAATCTAAACCCTAAATCTAATCCTCAATCAAAGATCTAATCGAATATTCTCTTGCCATCTAATCCAGATTGAAGATCAAATCTCACCTCTGATTTATTATTCTGAAGATCAAATCTCATCTCTGATTTATTCTTCTTTCAAAAGAAGTACGTAGCTCCAAATTGCTCTTTTTAATCTCCTTTTGGCCCAATTTCGCTTATGCCCTGAAATTGAAGACAAACATCACCAGTAACTGATTTCTAATAAAAGTAAATTTTAAATAATATAAAAGTGCAGAAAGTAAGATACAAAGGGAGAAAATATGATACTAAAATATAGATATGAATTTGGTCGATCAAAACCACACAATAAGAGCTAGAATGCTAAATTTGAGCCTTCTGGAAGAATCATTTGCCACCACCTAAATCAGAATGCAACAATCTCCACCTCAACCGCTGCAAGGCAACGACCCGTGGTTGTTGTGATAGCTACTGCGGTTGTGGCAGTGAAGATCGGGCCCGAAGGCCTGGCCCATGATCTATCTTCAGCTCCCCTTAGCCCGAATATGACCGACCCACCCGTTTGCCACCTCTAATCCACTCCATGTTTGTCTTCCTGTCATTTCACTTCTTATCTTTCCGATCCATCTTGTGATCTAAAAACTTTCAAAATAAGAAAGACATAGCACTAGAGAAAAGATTAGTGGGTTAGTTTAACTTATTTAAAGCCATCTCCCTGGCAACGGCGCCATTTATAACATCTGTGAACCTGTCATTTTGCAATTCCACTTATTAATAAAACAATTTATAAATTCCCTAATTTCAATATTCAGTGTATACGTGGTATTGAGCTAGGGGTCGATCCACAGAAAGACTGGTCTTAAGTAAAACAGATTCACAATCAATTCTCAAGTGGTGTGATGTGAGGGTATATAATAAAATAGCTTTCCAAATTAACCTAAATTACTTAGTTTCGATCGCAAGCGCATGATCTTCGCATAGTACTTTAGGTGTCAAATCCACAGGGGGATGTAGTTATTTGTAGTTTCTTTTGATGTAGTTCGGATTGAATCGTTGAATTGGTTTTGGTTTTTAATTAAAATAAAATAAAGAAAGAAAGAAAATATGGTCGCTTATCGGTCTGTGGACTAGGCTGTCACGATCCATGTACACAGTAGTAGGTAGTGTAGTAAGTTAATAAAAGAGGATTCTAGGGGTCAAGGTCTTTCGTAGATCTCCGTCTGATATCTCTCGTCTTTGTCGCTGTTGTTGTCATTTCTACTCAGCAGAGGGTACTTCCTTATGTGACGGGTTTGACATCCGTCTTTCTCAGGTTCTCTGTCATCTAGAGGGTTGTCACTTAGCCTTAGAATATTCTGGAATCAAGAATCGTGATGTGTTTTGGGGAAGTCCTTTCTGCGCCAACTCACCATGATCGCCGAACTTCATGCTTGTAACGTAAGAGTCTCTCACTTATGCTTGCGCGAAGGGGCTCTCACTTAATCCTCCACAAGCAGGCCTTCCGGTCTTCCTGACTCCTTGACTCAGTCCTCGAAGTAGAACGACACTTTCGTACTCGCTCTACCAAGTTATATTTTATTGTTCGAATCGGCAGGGTTCCACCTCCTGGGTCTCAGATGACGGGGTTGGCAATTCGACACTGTCCCGCCAGTCTTTACCACGTGGTCTAACACCAAGGCACTAGGTATAGGCCTAGAGACCTGGTTTCTCCCGGCTTACTTGCCAGCTAATATGTATAACCGATATAAGTCTCGTTTTAGAGTAAAAAACACAAAATAAAATACTAAGTTCGAAACGTAAATAACACAAATAAATATGAGATAAAAAAGACATTGATACTACTACTCGAACTCTACCCTAGAAAGGGGTTTAGTTACAAGAGTACATAATTAAATCCAAAAGATAAATAAAGTTATACATAAAACAGTACAACCTTGTTTCTCTTTCTCTTACAATGAAGCTCGGCTTCCTACTACAAAATTTGTGACCCCTGGACCGGCCGCTATCCCCACCCTTTTATAGGTGAGGAGCTGGTCATATGAAAAAGAAGAAATAAATCTACTCGATATCCTATCAAATCTAAAACCTAAATCTAATCCCCAATCAAAGATCTAATCAAATATTCTCTTGCCGTTTAATCTTGATTGAAGATCAAATCTCATCTCTGATTTATTCTTCTTGCCAAAGGAGTTCGTTCTTTTCACACAATCAGAGCTAGAATGCTAAATATGAGCCTTCCGGAAGAATCATTTGCCGCCTTCTAAATCTGAACGCAACAATCTCCACCTCGACCCTGCAAGGCAACGATCCACGGTTGCTTGATAGCTATCATGGTTACGGTAGCGAAGACCGGGCCCGAAGGCCTGGCCCACGATCCATCTTCGGCTCCCCTCTATGTAGCTCTGAATTGCTTCTTTTAAGCTCTTTTTGGTCCAATTTCACTTATTCCCTGAAATTAAAGACAAACATTAGCAGCATCAAATTGAACTTGAAATAATATAAAAATGTTGAAAGTTAGATACAAAGGAAGTAAGTATGATACTAAAATATAGATATGAATTTGGTCGATCATCAAGGTGTTAAGTGTTTTGTGTAATTCCAAGGTTTATCATTCAAAACCAATAATAGTGTGAGATGAAGTTGGTGAACAAGACAATAACAGTTGTAGGAAAAATAACAAGAGTAATAAAATATTTTTGTTTTTAAATTTTAATAAAATGTAGGGACTTAAATGGCATTTTGTGAGTCTAGATAATCATTAACCACTTAGTACACAATTTAACAGACTTGAATGTCAGATTTGAGCAATCTATGCTAAGTACTTACTCAACTAATGGACTAAACTAAAGAATAAAATATAAAACAACCATTTCAAGTTTATATTGTAAAAATTCAATCCAAAACCTAATCTAATCACACGGAACCTCAGCCAAGTATTCTAGTGATTAACAAGTCATAACACAACAGGTTTTAGTGCTTAATTTCAATAAAAAAAACCTTAGCCATGCAATTTTCAACCGAAACACAAAACAGTGAGGTATTAAGACGAAACATCACAAAAATGATTAAATTGAGGAATTTCAACACAAGATTTCATATCATAAACAAACAAACACCAATACCTACACAAAGTCTACTCACTCATACTCATATAAATCATATTTACACAAGACTTTTTATTCATTCAACAAAAAAGAGAAAAAATAAGGAAAAAGAAGAAAAATGAATCAAACCAAATGGATGGAGAGACAAGCTAGAGCTTCCTCTTGATCGATTTGAACATTCCTTCGATTCTTGTTCAAGCTAAAATAAGACTTTTCCTCCTGAAAAAGTTTAGCTCTCCTTTGTCTCAACACATCAAAACGAAAAAAAATTATGGTTTGGGACAATCTTAAAGAAGGTCATCCATGGAGAAAGTGAAAGAGGAAGAAGAAGAAGATGTGGTATTTACACTGGAGAGTGGTGTAGAGAGGTGAGAATGGTTGGTGGAAAGAAGGCAGAAGAAGGGATGAATTTATAGGGAAAGTGGCTTGTGAAATTTAGAAATAAGAGTTGTGGGACTAAAATGGAGGATTATTCCTTGGTTTCTCTTTTGGAGCTCTTTAATATTTCCCATTTAGTTCCCTTTAATTAAATTCAAACAGTGTCACGCGTCGCCTTGGGATTAGCTGAACTTTTATTCTTAATTTTATTTGATTCTGCAGAAAATAATGGGTATTTGGTTGGAGTTCTTTAACAATTCTCCTCCCTTTTCTCTTTAAATTCAGCCTCTGACATGTGTCTCCGTCCGATTGGAGAAAATCTAATTCCCCAGCCACGTGGCAGTTTCTGGCTGGAGGGAGAGAAACCTTGGTCGGCCCGGAACCGATGAAAGGAACATACGAAGACATGTGTCCATCTCTGTTTGGGTCGTCTAAATCTGAGATTCATTTTGACAAATAGCATCTAGCCATATGTCGCGTTCTTATTTGAGAAAGAGGAAAATGCATTTTGAGGTTGGTAAATTCCTGCACGTCTTGCCACATATCGCGAATTCATTCGATGAAGGAATATTCCTATCAGCTTCAACGACGCATGTCAAACACTGATTGATAGGACTCTGATTCCTTCACACCTTTTGCTGTAGAGAATTTAAGGAATAATTCATTTGTCATGTGTTTTGAGAGAAATGCAAGGATCCATTTGTGTATTGAGAGAATTTAAGGAATAGTTTAGATGGGGAAAATGGAGGGTTCATTGGTGTAGAAATGGAGAGGGTTGAGTTCATTGAAGGGAAAATGCGTTTTGCATTGGAACAGAATTTGAGAGGGGAGAAGAGAGTACCTGACACGTGTCAAGCATGGGTTGGCCTGACTTTGACCAATTTTGATCATATTTTCATTCGTCAAGCATCTCTTCATCGCCCCCTTCTCTCTATTGTGACATGAACAGTGACAGAACTACATGGTGGCATATAGCTCCCCTGTGAAAAAAAAATTCTTATGTACCTCCCGCATTGTCCCTATGTAAATATATAAAAATTCTTATGCTCTCATAATTGAAGAGGTTTGATTCCGCCCCAGGACATGAACAATAGAACCTAGTGCTCAATGTTCTTAGAGCTTTGACAGATCTCGCATTTTCTAATAACGTTGCTTCCTTTCTTGGTCTCTCTTTCTCTCAAGCCGCCTGAAAAAATATGCTTAGCCATCCTAACTGGTACCCGCAAAACGTTTTTCCACTGTCTTCTCTCTCAGCATACATACTCAATCTATATTTTGTTGGGAGTCTGTAAATCAGTAATTTGCAACACAAATAAGCACAGAGTTATGCTCATGATGCTACAGAGGATCACTGTTCAATTATTGAATTATGAACTTTGTTCCTTTAAAAATCACAAAATAAAATAGTAATAATTGTTATGAGCCTTTTCTCTTTTGACAATTAAATAAGATGCGAATCCAATGAAGATCTCCTGCTGCAGTCTATAGAGTCTATAACTAGAATCAGTCATACGGAGATCTCCATTTGTCCAATTTGAGAGAATTATTGACTAATATCTTTTGACAAATTTGCAAAAGAGACTCACATTATGCTTAAACTGTAAAAGTACCCCTCTATTATTGTCATGAACCCCGAATGCCACTTAATCCGAATGATCCAACCCCCCAATGAATCAAAATCGGAATGATCTTTAACTAAATGATCCATAATTAGAGATGACACAAACTTAAATGGCCCTACTAATATGATAAATTATTCTTTTTTTTTACCTTAATACACAAAAAAATTGAAATTGCGGATTTCACGATTCTTCTACGACAATTGACTTAAAAATAATGAACTTAATGACCTAAAATATCAGTGAAAGACTCGCAATCATAACTTGAATGATATGCGATTAAAATCCGACCTAGAAAATAAAATCAATTGACCCATAATCCAAACCGAAACAACCTAAAACCTAAAATTACTCGAACCCAAGTGCCCTAATACATTAATGACTCGTAAAATGAATGACTTGGATCCTACTGACTCGTGATATGAATGACCATCAATCAGAATTGATTATCCTTATCCCGCCTGTTTGCCATGTCACAGTGCAGACATCCTAGTTCATACCTTTTCACTATTTTTTTTTTCGTTTTTTTTTCTTAATTAAAACAAACAAGTTCGTAATGTACCCATGGAGAAACTTATAAATATATTGTAAACTTATAAATTTTTACTAAGTTATACTTTTTTTCATGTCCCAAAAGATTTAGTTTTGTCTGTATCCTTTACTATTGATTTCACTAATTTCTCTTAGTTCAATTAGATAAGTGCTTATTTATCTTTTATTTTGTAATGACAAGTCATTCTTTTAAAGACAACTCATTTAAAACATCATACACTTTGCAAGAGCAAGAATTGCATCTGGTATATTATAGTCAGTTTAGCAGCAAGAGAAAGTTTTATTACAACAAAATTACTCTATTAATATCATTAATGAAGCCTTAAAGTAATATATAATGAGTGGCGAATCTTAACCTAAAACTTAGGGGGCGATAATGAAAAATACACAAAAAATCCGGGGGGTGGGGGAGGGGGGAGCGGTCTATACATAGCTTTCAATTTCTATACAAATATAATAATACAACTATACATATATACTACAATTTCAAAGTCTGGGAGGGCTGTTGCCCCGTAGTCTCTATTAAGTTCTGTTATTGCATATGATAAAGATCTTTTTTCGCGAGGGTTATACCGTCTGAATCGTCTCGTTGAGATCTTCAATTCAGTACCCTATTTGACCCTTTTTTGGGATAGTTAACTTTTTGGTCAAAGGTGATTTTCTGATCTCATCTTTTTATGTACATTAGTGGTGCTGCTTGCATGATTGGTTGGAAAAGGGTCGGAGAAGGTCGGAGAGACGTGTGCAGGGTTTTCGAGGACATTTGTGGAGAATTTGGCCATCCTTGGCCCAAGATTTGCAAATTAGACGTTTCTTTGGAGTTGACTTTTCATCCAAGTCCTCCAATTATCCTTTTCTTGGTCTTTTTACGTGAAAAATCTCATAACAGTATATTAAGGGCTTCAGAAATAATTATTATTAATTTTAAGCAATGTTTATACATTTTATGTCATTTAAGGGTGAATTTTATATGATAAAAATCCAAAAAATGTGTATAAAAATACACATTAAATATCCGTCATAATCGCTCAGTCTGTTCTCAGGTATGATGTCGCGAGGCTTGTACTTGTCAGGTTTAGGATCCTCTTCTGCATGTTGAATGACTCTTGCCACAATGCTCTCTAGTTGGTGTCTTTCTTCTCGTTCCATGAATCTCAGGTTTAACCTCTGGAGGAAGTTAATCCAATTCGTCATTATAGGCCCTCTTCTTATCTTGTTATAGACATACTTGATCGCCAAATAGTCGGTGCATGTGGTGATGTTCGATCCGAGCAGGTAAGGCTCAAACCTCTCCAATGCATGGACGAGTGTGAAGATCTCCTTCTCGGCCCTGGTGTAAAGTTCCTGCTCTTCCTTCAAGGCTTTACTCCCATAGAGCACTGGGTATGGGTCGTTATTCCTTCTTTTTGCTAGTATCCTTATTGCCCCTTTGGCAACACTGCGCTCTAAAAGAATCAAATTAATGACTTTCGCTCCATTTGGTTTTATTTGTATAATAGAATTGCTATGCTTAGCTATTTCAAAACATCACAGAAATAGTTTCGAGAATATTGGATATTATGATTTCCTAGAGTTTCAAGAAATAGTTTTTCAAAATCTGTTTTGGAAACGGAACTAAAACAAAAGAAAACGAATTTTCCAGCGAGATTCCGTTCCCAACGGAATAGCTCCATTGAGAATGGAATGATGTTGGAATTTGTCAGTATTTCAGTGCTAATTCCGTTGAGAACGGAATTGTTCCAATCCCAACGGAATAAAGTTGAATTTTGCAGAAACCCTGATTTTTGTTATACAAGGAATTTAATTTATATAAATATGGTATGAGCCTAAGATCTGTGATTGTTCTGTGATGTATTCTTGTGTTTTCCAAGGATGCTTATAATTTTGTTTACTATCTACGGCAATCAGTGAGTTGTCCAAAGTTGTAATTTTTGCAGTCTGTGAGTTGTCCAAAGTTGTAAATTACTTTTCTAGCAATAGATTAATTGTTAGGATAGATATTATATCAAGATGAGACGAGGATCTTGGCGCAATCTTCGGAAGATGCCATTGGATCCTCGCACACACAACGAGGGGTTCGTTGAAGATTACAACTACAATCTAGAGATAGATCTAGGATTAAGAACCTCATGATCATTCGTGAGAAATAGGCTCCTACTATATTTAATTTGTTTTTGTGATATTTATTTTTATAAATCTAAAATAAAATCCTTCAGGATATTAAGTAATGAAATGCCTCCCATGTCACTGGGCCTCCCTAAAAAGAGTTCAGTTACAAAAATGAAGTGACTCCCTAGAAAGAGTTTAGTTACAAAAATTCATAACCGAAACACAAAACAAAATAAAGTAATACATGAAACAGTACAGCCTTGTTTGTCCAGTCTACTACAATGAAGAACGGCTACCAATTTCATGACCTCTTGGTCGGCCCTAAGGTTCATCCTTTTATTCGTGAAGGGCCGGTCTCCCATAATGAGGAAATAAATCTAACCTAAATCTAATTAAATCTAAAACCCTAAATCTAATCCCCAATCAAGATCTAATCAGATCAATCCTTACTATCTAATCTTAACCGAAGATCAAATCTAATCCCTGATTTATTCCTCCTGCCAAATGAATTACTTTCTTTCCACGCAATGGAGCTAGAATGCTAAATATACACCAACCCAAAAGAACCATCTGTCGCTTTTCATCTTTGGTCATCGCACTCCTTTCCTCGACCGCGGTTGCTATGGAGGATATCACGGTTGCGGTAAATAAGACCGGGACCAAGGGGCCTGGTCCATGATCCAACTTCAGGCTCCCTTTTATATAGCTCCAATAGGTTCTTTTAAGCTCCATTTGGCTCCAAATTGCTTCTTTCCTATAATTAAAGACAAACATTAGCAGTAACTGAATTCTATCAAAATAAACTTGAAATAATATAAAAAGTACTCAAAATAAGATACAAATGAAGAAAATATGATAATGAAATATAGATATCAATTTGTCCGATCATAATTCTCCCAAGCTTCGAACTTGCTTATCCTCGAGCAAACTACATCAGTCCCTGATCGGCCAAACAAGAATGATGCTCAATTTATACCTAGGGTAAGGGTTCGGAGCATAAGACATGCCTACCGGTCAAGATCCGTCATCCTCCGTCTGTTCAAAAGTCCAAAATAATCAGTTTTCCTTGATGGTATTATGCCCTAAGACAAAATATTTGTGACCTAGTTGATGGATTGTATTAACAAATATTATATTTATTCTAACATATTTCATAAAATATGTGAATATAGGTTATTTTAATATAATTAAAATTGACCATTAATATTATTATGAATGTTATTCTAAATCGTCCCTAGTTATTTATAGGATATTCGTGGAGACAAATATACTTGCGGAGACAAATAAATATATATCTGTTGACAAGTCATAAATGTACACCAGTATGTTAGTTGACTGATGATCATGTTTTACTAATCATGGATAATAGTTATCAAGCCATTAATATAGGTATATGTTAGAGACCAAATACTGGACTGACCAGCCATAAGAATGCTACATGGTTTATGTCATTAGCAATTCTTATTGTATGATATATTTATAGTCCTTTGACATGTCTCGGTTCCCAAGATAAGTAATTTTATACTTTAGAATAATCTAACATTGTCTTTAACCGGATGGTCATAATAGTTATGATTGGATATCTATTGAATCATGTAGAAGGGTGAGTGCAATCAAGATGGGATTTGTTTCTCGAATTCAATGAAAGTGATATCTTTAGGCCTCTTGATAAATCTAATTGAAGAAATACATGGCCGTGCTCAAATGAATTAATAAGACTTATTAATGTCATTTGTTTTGTTCAATTTAATTTGGACTCAAGAAAGCTTAATCGAATAATATAAGGATGACGTATTATGCCTTATGATCGATATAGATATCGTGTGACAAAGAGACTAAATACGTGATTGTTGATTAGGTAAATCGGATCACCGATATTCACTTAATTTGGGTAGTCATAATGTCTTGCTAGTGGCCGCTCATGATTTATAAGATATTAGGTCCATTGCCAACATTAAGTGAACCTACAAAGTCACATACAAAGAACAAACTGAAATGAACACAGAAAATCCTAGCGACTTATATGATGATTTTCATCGAGATCATAAAATACAAGATATATATTATTATTGAAAATCAATTTCTTAATATGAATTTGTGTGTTTTGTGAATTTGTGTTATATACTGTGTTGAACAAAAAATGTTACATCTGAACTTATGTAGGTTCTGTAGGAATTGGATGATAAATTTTATAAAATTTCGAATTTGTGTAGCTTCTGTAGGAATTGGATAATAAATATTATGATGATGTAACTTATGTAGCTTCTGTAGGAATTGGATGACAAATTTTATTATGATGATGTAATTGTAACAAATTGTTATCAAATTGATGTATGGGCATGTATGATACAGGATATATATTATTATTGAAAATCAGTTTCTTAATATGAATTTGTGTGTTTTGTGAATTTGTGTTATATATTGTGTTAAACAAAACATGTTATATCTAAATTGTCACCTCACAACGATATTCGGAAAAAATATATGAAATTTCTAACAAAACCAAACAAAAATTATAATAAATTTATAACAAAAGTCACAAATTTCATAATAGAATCCCAAAATTCATTATTAAATTATTAAAAGAATCTAACATTTATTATAAAAATGTCAAACAATTTATAAAAAAAATTATAACAAAGTTGTATTAAGAATCTAACATAATTCATAACGAAATCTAACAATCAACATCCGAAAATTCATCTATGCATTATGAATCAACAAAACACATTCACTAAAATCTTTTTTTTTTTGGACACATACATGACTACTATCTAACAATCCTGGACATGTTTCACATCTGTTGACACGTGTCCACATTTATAGTTTTATATTTAAAGATACGAGAGAGGGTCTCGCTCCGCTTCGGTATAATCGGAATTTTTCTATTCTAACTTTTAAATCTTAGCTGATTATTTTTTCAATAAATAGAAATAATAAATAAATATGAAAAGAAATGCAAATCAACATTTTTCTATTCTAACTTTTAAATTTTAGTTGATTATTTTTTCAATAAATAGAAATAATAAACAAATATGAAAAGAAATGCAAATCAACATAAATAAGTGGTATTCATTTATATATAGTTGTCTTATTTTGTGTATTTACATAATTAACAATAAAGTAAACTATCGCTTGCTTCAATAATGAATCATTACGAACATCCAGTTTCGAATTTCACCTATCTCAAAAAATAAATTTAGCAATAACAACTGCAATAATCTTATAATAAGACAATTTATAACTCACTTCCCATTCGTTATAACCTTTTTTTGTAGTGATTCGTTAAGTTATTTATATTTAGAACAATCCTTTTTCATCCAAGCCTTGCCTAAAAAAAGATACTTTTTAATAAATAATAAAATTAACCTATAGAAATTTAAAGATAAATATCATGTATTGTCTCCGAAATGGAAATGAAATCATATATATTGTATACCCCTTCATAAAATGAAGAATATTTAATTGTCATTTCAAAAGAGTTTCATTTTAGTACTGTATAATTTAAACTTAATATATTTTTTGTTGTCATCAAATAAAATATGATTAAATGAGAATGAATAATTATCAAACTTTCATAAGAAGTTAATTTATGTTGAAACTTTATAATTTTAGTGGAAAATAAAAAACTTAATTCTTTATAGTTTTCCTTTAATTTTAAAAATATAATATTTAAATATTAATGATGGTTGACTAAACAATAGTTCATATTATTTTCTCGAGGGTTATACATGATATTAGAGATTTAAGTTAAGAAAGAAAATTAATTAATCCCATTAATCAAAACCGAATCTGATAATCAAGATATTTCTGAATTCAAAATTCAAAACTTGATTTGAGATCCAATCTCAAATCAGCGATGATTGTAATTATCTGAAAGAAAATGCGCAATCATAGATGCACAACGGAATTAAAAATTTATCCGTTTCCTGACCGAGGATCCGTGTATTATCAATCAAATCAGAAAAATAGATCTTATTATACCTCGGATTCGGCTAATCCGGTTTGTAGGGCTTCGCGATTCATCTCCAAACGATATCCCTTCTTCTCTTGCGGATCTGATCACGAAAGGCGCTACGACTCCGGCACCGCCCTCCACACGATTCCACACGCAAATTGCTCTTGTTGGCTGTGAAATCGAGATTCTCTCTCTGTCTCTCTCTCAAAAAGCGGCTAGGGTGTGGTCTGATTCTTCTGACCTAATCAGACGAACCCTTCATCTATTTATAGCATCTAATGCGCATACCTCTTCACCTTCCTTTTGATTTTCTGTGTCCAACTGAGTTAGTTCTGTTTGTGTGCGACCCGGTAGGTTCATTTAATATTCGCAATAAACTTCAAGTTTATAAATCATAAGTAGTCTCTAGTACGACGTTATGATTACCCAAATTAAATTAATGATACGTGATTATAACCTATACATCAATTATATATTTAGTTCCTTTATTAAACGATATTTATATTGATCATAAAGCATGATTTTATGTCATCCTTATTATGATCAATTCTCTTTCCTGAATTATAATTAGACTGAATAAATTAAAAGATATTAACGACACATGCTAATTCTTTCATACACGACCGTATGTTTTCCTTCAGTCTCAATTTATCAGGGGGGCCCTGAGATATCTCTCTCGTATCCGAGAGTATCAAATTCTATCTTGATTATTCATAATCCAACTCATGGTTTACTAAATACCCGATCATAGCTTTTTATAATTATCCGGTTAAAGACAACGTTTGACTATGTCAAAGTATGAAAATATACATGCAGGAATCTATGATGACATCAAGTCAAAGGACTACCCATACATTAAATGATGAGAAAACACTAATGACATATACCATGTATATTCTCATAGTGGGTCGATCCAATATATCTTCTCCAACATATATTTATATTAATGAATTGATATCTAATATCCATGATCAGTAAAATGTGATCATCATCCAAATAACATACTAGTCTATATATATGATTTGAGATTTTCAAATATGTTTGTCTTACAAACATCTCATATATGACTAGGGATAATTTAGAATTGTATTCATTTTGCTTTACGGTTTTACTATCAGAATCACATATTCCGATGACGTATAATGGACATATATATTCATGGTTAATTAATAATGTAACAACCTTTATGCACAATTATTATATGAAAAGTTTATGAGATAAAACATCTAATACAAAAATATAATGTCTGATACATAATCCGTTTCCCACACAGCAAAACAGTTTGGCCTAGGGCATTATTACTTTCAGTATGGATATACGATATGATATAACTAGATTTTAAAGTATTCGCGTAATATATGTCTAATAAAAAAATATAGAATATGATTTTGGCTAAGTTATCATGTATATCTTTAAATTCTTTACTTAATATAAATAATATAATTATATGAAATATTTAAGGAATATATTAAGTAATGAAGAGAATCATATAATTATAAACGGAGATGATTCAATATAATGTTAATTAATTATCATGAGACACATGTTGAGATCAAACTTAGATCCGATGGTGGACATTAAAAGGGTGATGTGGAGCTCTTTTGTTTCACCAAAATGTTTAGGATTAATAACTATTAATAATATTATCATCTTATTTAATAAGATATGATATATATATATATATATATATATATATATATATATATATATATATATATATATATATATATATATATATATATATATATATATATATATATATATATATATATATATATATATATATATATATCTATCTCATGATAGTGAGAGGGGGCAACTTTGGACGGATGTTCGTCGGGTGGGTTACGATTGGTTTTTTATAGTGGTGGGTTTCTATAACGTTTTTGAAGATTTTCCTGAAAACACCCTCGGGTTGCCAGTGATCTAACCTAGGCATATATCCGTTTCTCTGTATGCCGTAATAGTGTTTGTTCTCTTTGGTCTTCCTGAAAACCATCGTCGACCTGTTGATATTGATATATAAATGGTTGAGATATATTTGTTTTGACCTTCACTGCTTTCTCTCGGCTTATGATATCTATCAAGATTTCGTGCGTATTGTTTTGTCTCTGCACAAATTCCTATTCCAAATAAGATTTACCAAAATGAATGGATTGGAGTGGAAGCGGCTCCAACTGCATATATATATATACCTTTTGAATACCAATGTATTGGAAGGTTCCTGTCTATCTCTATCAAGCTAATCCTAAATAGAATGCCAGGGCGTAGGGATCCATATGTCAACATAATATCTATTTCCATACACTCGAATGACCCATTCTCATAATAAGAATGTACATAACCCTATTCCAGTCTGGTCCGGTATGAAATGAACTATAAGTTCATAGCCTTAGCCCATTACCATTTTTGGCGGAACAGATCCACTAATTCTTTGATTCCAATATATATATATATATATATATATATATATATATATATATATATATATATATATATATATATATATATATATATATATACAGAAAATCATATCATCTAGAAGAGTTTAGATGATGTCATATGGATAAGAATGAGTGATGTCATACACATCTTTTGACATGAAGAAACGTACATTCTCACCTCTATCTAAGGATATAGAGTGGTCCAAAATTCTGCACAATATCATTCACTTTCTCTAATAATTACTCATTCTCTTTTGTGTGACAAAATTGAGAAAATATCCTTTCTCTTTTTTGACAAAATAATGAAAGGGTGCCTCCTTCCTTTTGTGTGACAAAATGAAAAGGTGCGATATTATATGAGAGGATTATAGTCGGTTTATATATCTTTTGTGAGACAAAAAGTAGAAAAGAAAAATAATTTTTTTTATGCAAGAGGAGAACATGCATACTAGCATATACGGTTCTTCTTGCTCATTTCAAGAAGTTTGTTTGTGTGGATACCGGTAGTGGTGTTCGTGTTTCGGCGCTTGTGATCTTTCAACCTAAGAAGATGAGAATGGTTTGTTATTAGTTTCGGTAGAGATCGATTGTGTGTGCGGTAAATGGCTTCCGCAAGATCCAACCTAGACGGCCTTGACGGACGGAAAATCATTTCTGATGACAACCGATTGAAAGACGCTTGATGACATGCATGGTTTGAGCATCGCAGATTAAGCGTAATCCGAAATGTACTTTTAAGTATTTCTTTGATTTAATCAATACGCATAGATCCTCGAAATGTTTGGACGAATTTTTATTTTCCTCTGCTTTTATGTATGTCCGAAACCAATATCCCGATGAAGAGCTAAGGTGACAAGTACGGTCACAGTCGCCAACCTCGGTGACTAGAGGGGGAACTTCTATCTCGCGCTCGGTGGATTGATGATGGTGATATCACGTATACTATTTTAGATCCTAAACCTAAGTCACAACTTGGAGTGGAATCTTGGCATGATTTTCTACTGCTCAACTTGCCAGTCCATGTAGCCAAGAAAAGCTCGTCTCACTTCCTACTTGGGTCGCGAGGCATTTAATATCCTCGAATTCCAGGATTTACAATTTGTAATAATAATAATAAGAAGTACAAATGAAATAATAATAATAATAATAAACAATAATAATTAAATAATAATTAATAATAGTAATAATAACAATAGATAATAAAACTAACAACAATAATAATAATAAATAATATATAATAATAATAATAATAATAATAATAATAATAATAAATACAATTAGAAATAGAAATAAAATAATAATAAATAATAAATAATATAATAATAATAATAATAAAATTAGTAACAGTAAATAATTATAATAATAATAATAATAATAATAATAATAATAATAATAATAATAGTAATAATAACAATAGATAATAAATATAGCAATAGATAATAATAATAATAATAATAATAATAATAATAATAATAATAATAACAATAATAATAATAATAATAATAATAAATATTATTGACAATAATAATTATAATAATAAATAAATAATAGTAATAATAACAATAGATAATAATAATAATAATAATAATAATAATAATAATAATAATAACCCATCCATGTATTTTGTCATCCCAATTTTTTGGAGGGATTACAAAATACATGAATCTTACCCTTCAAAATTCTCATCGACCAAATCAAACAATGGATTTTGATTCAAATTCATGACTTTGAAATACAATCCACCTTTGATACACCAAATCAAGCATGCCCTATATTGGAAGGGTTTGTGTTGACTTCAATCCAACCGCTGATGTATTATCCATTTTGATCCAATGGGTAAGAGTTTATCTTCAGCTATATTAATTGTATAAATACTTCTCTTTCTCTAGCACTTATGCCTTCTAATAACAACTCACGGTAGCATTTAAAGGACCCAAAGCAGCTTCAAAGCCTTCAATCTGACTCTCTCTCCCTCCTGTCTTCAACTATAATGTTTGCATTTTTTTAGTTTTCTCTTTGTTTTTTCTTCTTCTTTTAACGTGCAGTCGTGAAAATGAGTCACAATCTTCATCTTTGTTTATTGATTTGCAATTTTTTTGGTATAAAAAGTCATCATATATACACAATCTTTTGTATAAAAATTTGTAATATAAATAATACAATACAAAAGTTATAATGTATAATATTAAAAAATATTAAAAAATACAAATCCGTCTAGATCCGATCAATCCCCGATTAATTCTTGATGGTCCTGGTCACCCGATTAGCACCTAGCGATTTCCGTAAAATTGCCCGTAATCAAACTGAATAAATACTTCAATTATTCGCAACTTAGAACCGAATGTCATATCTTGTTGCCTCTATAACACAGAGAGTTTTGGAGATTTCTGTCCGCAGCCAATGAAAAATTGACAGGTAATTACATCCACTAAAAAGCTAATTAAAACTGGTGCACAGTACACCATATCACTGGCTTAGTTCTAGGTCTACGGAGAAAGAACACTTACACTCTTCTTTTCTCTTTCCTCTGACTCTTTGTTTCTGAGTGAGCTTCTCTTAGCCATCGTTGTTCCATACGAATGTTCGCTCCCTTCTCCAGTTGTTTGTCCTTCTTCCCTCGACGGATGAACTATTGCAATCTTCTATATTTCAACTTGGGAAGAATCTCATTCCAACGTTCAAGAATTTCTTCTGCCTTGGAATAGGATCTTACAGTGGATGAATGGAGATTGTATTACAGTGGATTTGGGAGAGAAGGGAGAATTGGTTGGGATTGGAATGGCGATTTGTGAAGGAATTGGAATTGGGAGATTTGAAAAATGGAAGAGGTTTTAGTTTTGAGGTTTGTTAGAGAATTTGCTTTTGATTTTAATTTTTAGTTTCAGCGATTTGTTTGTTTTGAATTTTTTTGTATAATTGATAGATGAAAATGAAATATTTTCTAACCAATTGATGTATTTCATCACAATTCTAAATCCAGCATTGTTTAGATATTCAATTCGATGAGACACCTTCTTTTTTTGCTGTCTCCTCACCATATTATGAAAGTCCAAACAAGAATTAGGCCTAAACAGGCCTGGTACAAATTAACAAGCTCATCTTCATTTGATATTTCGAAACTTTATTTTCATAAAAAAATATAAATTACTTGTTGTGAGTTAAAACCTACATTGTTTGGTGAATAATTTGAAAGAAAAAGGAAAAATACATGATGATTTTGAATTTATTTAGCTTTCAGATTGTAGTATTCCACATGCAAATATTGAAAAATAGGGATATGAATTGTAGGAGCTTTTCTGTTTTCTTCTAATTTATCATAATGTTGCTACTATTTATCACTATCCAAAGATCAATAATCAATTTTTAACCAAATTCCCAATTTTGGTGTAGCTTACAAAATCTTCTGATTATAGTAATTCTCAAAGTGTCTGTACAATTTAAATGAGGGGAAATGATCTTATTTGAATGGGTATAAATGGTGTTTCTCATTGAAGCTCAAGATTCATCCATCAACAGCTACTACCTTCCATTACTCGGTCAATTTAGAATGTCTGACATTTTTACATTAATTTTTTCTCTAAATTATATTTATTATTTTTGTCTAAATTGGGTTTATTATTATTACTTAATTTTTTTTTAGGTAGTTTATGTTATGAAAGGCTCATGTGAACAAGGGGCTTCAAGATTCAGTTTTCCTTTTGCTTCAATTTTTTTTTTTTTAGGTACTACAAGCCTACAAATGTGATTGGGGTGTGTGTGTAATGCAAGGTTATGAGACTAATATAGCCGAATTATTCCAATGTACAAAGTGATTACAATTTTTATTGTTAAATATTTTTTGTCTCATTTTCGTCTAAACTATTTTTCTAGATTGTGTGTTAGCAGGGCCCTTCAATATCAGGTCAAAAAGAAGGGATAGATGTTATAACTTATATTTATGGTAAATTAGTAATGATGAACATTGTATAAGAAATTACTAATTATTGTAATGAAATTAGTAATTATTATAATGAAATTACTAATTATTTTAATATCAGAATAAATTTCTTGACATTCGATTACTATTTACTCATATGAAACTGATTCACACGTGCAAAGCACATGCGTGACTCTATTTTGATAAAATTGTTTGATTATGCAGAACCTGATAAACACGTGCAAGGCACGTGCTTGCGTCTAGTAACCATATTAAAACTAAATCCAAATGAATTGTAACTCTGTTGAACCGTAACCTGAACCCGACTGACTAGCGTGTAACTCGAAACACCGTAACTCAAATGATCTGTGACCCAAACAATCAAGTGGGCTAATATTGCACTAAGGCCGATTGTATAGGTCATACACTTGTACAATCACAATACGAGCCCAACTGGGCTTCATTTTCTAAATAATTAAACTAGAAATCTACTCAATTTGGATTTTGTGTTCAAAACAAAATTAAAATCCACCGAAGCTTAGCAGTACTGTACAGCCCAAAAGAGAGTATGCCATTGCCCGGCATGCCACTGTGCCTTGTCAGTCAGCAAGCCATTTAAATAAAGCCACGTGTAGTAAAAAAATAAAAGAAAAAGAAAAAAGAATCCAGTCACTCCAAAAACCACTAATGGTTCAAAGCGCATATAAATACTCTGAGAGCTGCGCCTTCTCGTTTCGGTCCACGCAAAACGTCTCCTCTTTTCTCTGTCACAGAAAAAGAAAAAGGACCTCTCCACTCCTTCCACCCTTTCACCAGAACCCAGACAAAATCAGGCAGAGAGAAAGAGAGAGACTCTCTCCTTCTCCTACTTGTATCTCTTCCATGCCCAGACCCATTGTCAACTCAGGCGCATCCCCGCCTTCTCCCCAGGGAATCACCATTAATGGCGGTTTGATCCTAACAAGACTTCACCATGGATGTCGCTTCTAGTTACCTCCTTTGCGAGGAAGAGACAGGAGACGTAGTTTCCTGGACTGAGGATCCTGCGCCCACCACCACTGACGACTGGGTCCTGTGTTTCTCGGACTCCGATCAGTTCCTCCCTGAGCTTCTCTCCTTTGAGAGTAACCACTTACCGCGTTCTGATTACCTTTCCCGCCTCAAAAACCAATCTGTTGACACCGCCTCCCGCCAAGGCGCCGTTAACTGGATTCTAAAGGTTAATGAGTTGTACCGATTCCGCCCAGTCACTTTGTACCTCTCAATGAGCTACCTCGACCGGTTTCTCTCCATGCATTCTCTACCGGTATGCCAAAGAATCAACATTTCCTTACCTCCTTGTCAATATACCATTGCATGTACAATTTCTAAATCTCTGTTTTTTGCTGAACAGGAGGGAACGGGTGGTTGGCCAATGCAGCTCCTCTCAGTTGCGTGCGTGTCAGTTGCAGCGAAGATGGAGGAGACACGTGTCCCGCTTCTTGTTGACCTCCAATGCATTGATGCCACGTCAAGGTTCCTGTTTGAACCGCGCACAGTACGACGCATGGAGCTGCTTCTAATGTCTTCTCTCCAATGGCGCATGCACGCCGTCACTCCGTTTGATTTCCTGCCTCTCTTCACCTCAGCACGTGCGCTCCCTCTCCTCCCACGTGCTTCACTTCTCATTGTCAAGACCCTTCTCGGTAAATTTATCTTTTTTTTCCTTACATTTTTCGGCAACATCTTAGTGTATATATTTACTTCATTTGGTGCTATAATTATGTTGTATTTATTTTTCAGTTGTGGATTTTTTAGCTTACCGTCCATCAGTCATAGCAGCAGCGGCGTTGATCTGTGCTGCCGCTGAAACCGACGATATTTTCACCGGGGAAAGCGATGACTTTCTCGATGTTTCAATACCGAAGGTATTTAAAAGAATCATTAAGTACTTGAATCAAAATCACCATGGTTATACAATGTGATTAATGGAGAGTCTAATCATTAAATAAGTTATCATGACCTGACAAACATGTTAAAAAAAATAATATTTTGGGATGGAAAAATCTGTAAATTACCGAGGGTGATGGGACACAAAGGCAGGTCAAATCGGACAGTAATAAATTATTACTGCGACAGTACACAAAATTTATTGAACCAACCAAGTCTTTTTACTTAAATACATTTCTTCTCCGTTTTCAATGAGCACAGGAGGCTGTGACTGGTTGTCGCCAGCTGATGGAAACCTTTCTGACCGACACGTGTCCGACGGCTCGGCAACCCAAGGGAAGCCATGCCCCACCTAGCCCTATTGGCATTTTGGACGCCGCCGCATGCGGGAGCTGCGACTCACAGAAATCATCGGCTCCGGCCACTCCTGTGGCCGTGTCGACCGGAGCTGAGCCACCTCCGTTCAAGCGCCGGCGACTTGAGTTTGGAGAGAGCGCTTGTACAGATAATACCCAAGAGGATGATGGTAAAGATACATTAAGGAGAGGCGATTAGTTGTAACGAAGAGATTAAGTTTGTTTATTGGGATTTAAATTTTGGTTCCAAGTCTTTTATATATATAAAAATAAGAGAAGAATTATTATTCAATGTTACTTAAAAGTATTTGATGTTTATTACTATGAATCAACTTTCTAATTGATGGTAAATTATTTAAGTAAATTATAAACAATGTAGAAGTTGATTTCTTTTGGAGGCTTTTTACAGCTTTTTCTTTTTTTTGACAAATAGATTCAGGTCATGCCCTGTCATCTAGCAATTTAATATAATTAAAGTAGCAAAACAAAGTTCAATTGTCAAGAAAATTGACAATAGGAAATTAAAAATTACGAACTTAAATTAGATAATTGGATTAAAAGCTATCCTAAAATAACATAGCCAAAGAAATAGAAGGAAAAACCAAATGGATAAAGAAAGCCATCCTCTTCAATTGATCAAATTTTTTCCCATCGGCTTGAATTGCTGGGATTATATCATGAAGATTGGAAGCATTTGTCGTAGAAGTCCTGCAGCATCTCTCCTTACATATTCCAAACATTGCTGCCGCGATTTTGTGCCTTGACTAATGACACTGTGTTGACCATTAATGGAGGGGATTCATTTTCAGTTTTCTAAATATGGACACTGGACATATGCTGTTGGACACGTGGCCCCAACACATATTTACTTTGGTCCCCCTCTTTGGACTTTTTTATTAAAGGTCATCTCCATTTTGACAAAGGTGCAGACGAACCAAACAATTTTATCTTGCACTGCACTGGATCTGAAACTTGAGTGACGCGGCCCTCGCGGTCCCTTGTGAGTTCGCTTCGATTCCTGCAAGCCAGCAAGGCAAGGCAAATCACAGCCTTACACGTGTCTAAATCAACGGCTGTTCATCAGCCACGCTTTTACATTACGAGATGCGTGTACGATTTGCCGCGCCACTGTTTTGGACTTGACGAAGTAGAATGACAATTGTGCCCTTGGATGGACCTTTCGTCTTTTGTTGATTTTGTTCCCGCCACACTTGTACAGTGCCAAGCTTTACTTTTCCTCTTTTTCCGGAATAAGAGGAAGTTACGATATTACCCCCATAGTTCCATCACATCAGCACTTGAAAAGTTCCGGGGATGGTGTAGACCCGAATTTCGTGCCACCTGGCACATGTATTTAATAATGGGCCACTGTTTTTCCCATTGGGCTTAGTTTATTTGGAAACTGATTATGGGCCCCACTTATCATTTTAGTCAATTGGAGTAATTTTGATAGAAAAAAATATATAAATTTGTCCAAGGAATGTTTTTTTTTTCAATTTAGTCGAGTTGGCTAAAAATATTACTTATATAAAACATTCATGGAGATTATAAGGAATAATAATAATAATAATTTAAATATAATTATAAATAGAAAGAAAAGAAAAATTTGTTTCAATATAATTAAGATGTCTAGTCAATGATGAAAAAAAAATTGTTTATAATAAATAAATAAGTTTTGTGTTCACTGATTACAATTTTTTGGGGAAATGTATTGGTATTAGATCTGCAATATAGAAAATTGGAGAATTTCAGTTTTGCCCTGACAAAAACTTAATATATCATGTCTGCCCTTCCAAAACTTAATATTGTATTTTCCTTACAAAATATAAAACCTGTCAAAAATGATATTAGCAGTTGTGGAAGGAAATTGAACATAAATAACACCAATATTCAAATTGGGATCAATTTGGGAAAATTTTGCCAATCGGGCTACATAATTACAGTGGAAACTTGAGAATTAAATTGTTTATATTGGCAACTCTTTTCCCAAGAAGTTGTGATTTGTTATTTGTCGTGAAATGCAAAAATTCCTACTGGCTTTATGTCTTTAGTAATACAAGTAGTAGACAAAGATATGAAAAAGGTCAAAGGCTGGTCCCTCTTTTCTTAGCTACTTATTTTCAATCAATTTTATCAAAGCAAAAAAAGAAGAGAAAAAGTAAAGGGTTTTGATCAATTATGTTCTTCTATGCCAAAATGGAAGTTACCACATCAGGAAAATAATGAAGTAGTAAAAATATAATTGTAAATAATAAACTATAATTGTTTTTATAAGTCATTTATCATTATATGATAATAAATAATGTTGTGAGCATGTTTGACTGATTAGCACCATTAATTAGTTACATTAGTGTGTACAATAGAATACATGTTGAAAGAAGGGATGTTTTCAAAGCACCCAGATTTTTCGGTATTTATGGAAATTTAAACATTTTTTTTATGAAAAACTCAATGCTTTTTTGAAATACTGAAAAACACACAAGTCAAAACCAACGGCAGAAGAACAAAACATCAATTTCCAAGTTTGTGAATTGGACTAAGAGGTGCAGAAGTTTAATGAAAAAATAGGAAAAAAGTAAAAGGGTCCAGGCTGGAGGAGATTGATTGAGAGGATAAAGGCATGTGAAAGTGTTGCATGAGATGCAGTTATGAGGGACCAAAAAACGGTACCATTTAGGGTAAAAGCACTTGTACTGCTTCAAATCAGAAACAGGCTGCGAGATGAGACAAGATGTAATTAACAAACCTCTGTGCCTTTCTTTGCTTGGTCCTCACCCTGACCTCACTATCATTTACAAACGATTTGAAAAAATATATAGGCAGAGATAATGGTTAGAATAGATAATTAAGTATTTGGATTTTCAGACCCAAAACTTGTCATTTATTGGATATGAATTAAAACCCTTGTTATGAAATTAAATAATTTGTTTCACGTATCTCAAAGAGAGACGAAAATGACTTATTTATTATATGGCAAATAGATCTTGATACACAATAAATAATACGTTTACGTAGGATAAGCTAGATACTTTAATTATGTTAGCCGCTCTCTGACTTGACTGTGTATTTCTTTTATATTAACATAGGTGATAGGGTCGTAGTTTTCTTTAGTTAAAGAAGTGAATTGTGGAATTTCACATGTATGTTTACTGCCAAATATTAAAAGGAAAATATAGTTATATATTTACGAGTATTGTGTACTAGTCAAAGGCTCAGAGGGTGCTGTACTTACTACATAATATTAATAATGAAAAGAAAAGTATACATTGTATATTTATATATTTTGAAACTAGTAATGAAAGAAGAGGGCCACAGCATTTCACGGGCTCGTGAGTAGACTTGAATGATCTTCCTGCCAAGATCCGTCGAGTTCGACTGGTACCGGTACGGTGAGGCCCAATCTCTAATTATTATTATACCACCGGATCAGAAGTGGATGGGGTTCACGCTTCTTTCTCTTTAGTTTCTCACTTACTTGCATCGCACCCTGACTTTAATGTTGTTATCAAATTTCGAAATCTGTCCTTTTGATCTTGCCCTCTATTAATGCCTTGGACTGTTTTTCACGCTTTTGTTAATGACTCACTGAGGCCAGCCATGTGCATTTCTACACTAGAAGTTATAAAGAAAACAAGAGAGACCTATTGTTATAGACTATTTTTTTATATAAAAGATCAGGACTTCAATGGAATTATAATCTCACATTTGACCATGTTTGACATCAAGATAAGCTTGGGATAAGAGCACTTATCACCGTTATCCCTGCCAAACGTTGTAAAAAAAATCAGGATTAAGGTTAGATATGGAGTGATAAGACCATAAAATGTTATCACACACCAGTGTTTCAAACTTTATCCCCGTTTTTATGACAAATATACACTCATATTACCCCTCTTCCGATTATTCTTTCTTTCTTTTTTTCTCAAAACTGCCACCTCACCATCTTCTCCAAAGCAACCCTTTTTTCTTTCTCTCTCACTTTTCTTCTTAAAACTCAAATTTCTTCTCACGTTTTCACCTTCTCGGCAAACAAAACACATCAAAATTTCTTTCCTTTTTTTCTCTTCAATTAGAAGATCACTATTAGGGGGGTTTAGATACAAACCAAAATCGAGTTAATTTGATACAGTGCTTGAAGGGAAAATAATGTTTGAAGGGAACTCAACTAAATACATATTGATTTGAGATGAATGAATCACTGTTGGAATCAATTAAAGTCGGAATAAGCATTGTTGAGTTCGCGCACCAGTGAGATAAATTATGTGTCCTAACTGCTATGTATGTTTGTGCATTGCCATTGTTGTGTATGGTGAGTTCTCAAGATTGAGAATGAAACCTATACACAATAATGGTGGATGAGAAATGAAAATATTAGAAATACATAGGTTCCTTCATGTAGTTTGTTTGATTTATTATAGAATTGTTTTTTTGAATTTTGTACCAGAAGAAACAATGCATTTGTGCAATGTTTTTGATTAATAGTGTACCTAAATCTACTGTATGAGCTTTAACTGTGATTCTTAATATATATTTAATTAGTACTTTTACAATTTAACTATCTTTCTTGTTTTTGCATCTAATTTTGAGTGTTTGCTAATTGAAACTTCTAATTATATGCTTGAATAGCTAATCTTGGGAAAAGAATAGAAACTTGCATGTTTATATGGATAAAATGTTTATATATTAAATTTAAGATTTAATTAATTTGATATGTTTTATGTTGATAATATTGATGTTAATGCGGAACAAATCTTACTAGTTAGTTTAATAAACAAAACAAAAGAAGGGTATTTTAGTAACTACAAATAATTCTTTTTTTAAATTCATGACTATCTTAATTTTTATCTCTTTTATCATACCAAACACCATTCAAAATTTCCGGATTAAAAAGGGATAAAACCTTATCTTTGGAAATTATTATTCTCATCTTATCTTGCTCCCAAACAGAGCCATTGGGTTTAGAAAAGTGATCTTATTTTAATTTATAATTTTCATATTATATATGCAGCTTTTATTGGCAATAGAATTGAATTATCATTTAGGAATTGCCTCATATTAATAGACAATGAACTGTGGGCAGGACCGACCCCGTGTCATTGGTTGCCTAAGCCGGAAATAAAACTATTGCCCTTTCTTATATAACAAAAAAAATTCTAAATTTAAAAATAAGAGCAAATATTGTGAATAGTATGCTTTTTTAATATATATCATATAACATTTTTGTATGATCGATAAGCACACTTATAATAAGATAATGCGGCTATAAAGAAATTTTACGGAACACAATGCATCAAACATTTTTGTTTTTTTGGAAATTTTATCGAACACCTTATATGCAACAAATAAAATAATTTAGATAAAATGATTATAAGATCTCTAATGGGTTCTCCATTTTTTAAAACAAAATACTACTTAATTATGTGTATTTCTTATGTAATTGTATATACAAAGAATTTTAATAATTGTAAAAGTTAATGATTTAAATTGACTAAATAATTTTGAAGAAGAGAAATTGAGTACATAGTATTGGGAGACATAGATTGAATAAAAAAAGTATTGAGCGATTTACTAAGTACCTCAAGAAGTCAATTTCATCTCATGACAAGCAGAGGATTGAGAGGAGGTAGAGCTGGTGGGATTCACAATTAACCTCTTCGTTTTCGAATTTTTTTGAATAGTAGCACTATTTTGAAGAATAATTAATTAGATAGTATTTTTTTCAAAATATTTGGGTAGGTAGCACTTCCGTCAGACCCTCTGGCGGAATTGAAGTAGTTCCGCCAGAGGGTCTGGCGGATTCCGCCAGAGGGTCTGGCGGAACTAGGGATTTTTTTTTTTTTGCTAATCTCGGCCATTTGGCACCCTTAAACAGCCTTAATTAATGGAAAAGCTAGTTCTGCCACCGGCTCTGGCGGAACTATTTAAAATTTATTTTTGGCCCAATTTAGACGGTGAAATTGGCCCAAAAATGACGAAAATATAGGTTCCGACAGACCCTCTGGCGGAACTAGTTAGAAATAACAGGTTCCGCCAGTGGGTCTGGCGGAACTATACCATTTTCCCAACTTACAATCTGACCCAAAAAAAATCAAAAAAATGGTCTAGCTCCGCCAGACCCTCGGGCGGAACTAGTTATTTCTAGCTAGCTCCGCCAGTGGGTCTGGCGGAACTATACCATTTTTTTCAACTTACAATCTGACCCAAAAAAAATCAAAAAAATGGTCTAGTTCCGCCAGACAATCTGGCGGAACTAGTTATTTCTAGCTAGTTCCGCCAGAGTATCTGGCGGAACTAGACCATTTTTTTCGACTTGCAACCTGACGCAAAAAACTCCCAAAAAATGGACTAGTTCCGCCAGAACCTCTGGCGGAACTATCTAGAAATAACTAGTTCCTCTAGAGGTTCTGGCGGAACCTGTATCAGCGTGTCTTCCGGACAGGTCTAACCCCAAAAAATTGAGAAATAGCCTAGTTCCGCCATATCCTATGGCGGAACTTGTTCAATCATTGGAGCCTCTTATAAAAGGAAAATCTTTCTCTCTCTCCCCCAATCTAACCTAAAGTTCGCCCCCAAAAAATAAAAATACTATTCAGGCGATTTTGAAGTGTATTTGAGGTGATTTTGACCCAAATAAATAGAGAAAATAGAAGAAAAGGAAGACGGAAATTAGGTATTGTATTATAGATTTTTTGTTTCATTAAATAATTAATTGATTTTATTATATATTTGTTGTTAATTTGTTGAAATATTATTGCAATTAGTAAGCAGAAAATGGCACAAAACTCTCAAATTCTTGTATATTATGATGGTCTTATTGTAAATCTACCAAACCGATGCAATTACGATCCGGAGGAACCGGCTTATATTCCAGAAAGTACAACCGCAAATAGGGATTATGACCAACTGTGTAACGAAATTTATGAGAATCTCGGTTGGTCGTATAATGATATTCTTTTAATCCGAGGTCGGCTTCCTTCCCTTAAGAAAGGCATTTGGCATTATAGGTTAGTGAAAATTATGAATAATACACAATTGATTAATTTTGCGGAGCGCGTCATAAGGGTTGGGATGGAGGAATTAGAAATATATGTTGATCGCGTCCAAAATAAAAAATATCAGATAGGAACTAGTAGTAGATCAAATGTAATTCCAAATGCAGATGAAAATGAGATATTAGAACCCGTTGAAAATGAAATAAATATTGAAAATGCGAATGAGGACCCGTTTGCGACCTTTGATATGGCACGTGTGAGCAATAATGTACTTCCTGAAATAGATGATGATGAAAATGAATTAGATGAGGAACCCGAAATGGAGTCAGAGGACAAGAAAGAAATTTATGGAGATGGCGATGAAGAAATGGAGAGAGCGTTTCGATTAATAAAAAAAATAATTTATGGGAGATTAAAACATTTAGACAACCACACGTATGTATTAACCAAACACCTAGAAGAGACCACAAACAGTTAACGAGTGCGCTTGTTGGGGGGCTAATTCTAGATACCGTAAGAGCAGATTTAGATGTTAAACCTGTAACCATAATAGAAGCCGTTAAATTGAAGGTTGAATATACCATATCGTATTGGAAGGCTTGGCACGCAAAACAACATGCGTTTCGATTCTTATTTGGGGCTTGGAGGGAGGCTTATAATTTGCTCCCTGAGTTGATGGCGGCAATAACATCAACAAATCCTGGTACTTTGTATACATCTAAAACTGGTGCCCCAAATAGAGATGGTGAGTTGGAGTTCGAAGGTCTATTTTGGGCATTTGGCCCATCACTACATGATTTTCAATTTTGCAAGCCCGTCATAAAAGTAGATGGAACATTTCTAACCGGAAAATACCAAGGAACTTTACTGACGGCGATTAGTACGGACGCAAATGGTCAGTTATTTCCTTTAGCTTTTGCTTTAGTTGATAGGGAGAAGAATGAGACATGGGGGTGATTTTTTAATTGTTTGCGTGATGTTCTCGGAGAAGAAAATATGTATTGCATTATTTCGGATAGGCATGCTGGCATAATTAGTGCAATGAGAGTGAGAAGGTGGCTGCCACCTTATGGTTATCATCATTATTGTATGCGGCATCTTCAAGCAAATTTCAGTAATGCTGTAACAGACAAAACAGTAGTTCCAATGATTCAAGGATTAGTACGTGCGCACAACAAATATAAATTTAATAAGATATGGGAAAAAATGGAAAAAAAAGATAGTTCAGCGACCGATTGGTTACAAAAGATAAATAAATCAAATTGGGTGATTTCGTAGGATACTGAAGGTCGTCGGTGGGGCATACCGACTAGCAATAACGCCGAAGTGATGAATTTTGTTTTCAAAGGTATAAGAAAACTACCTGTTACGGCAATTGTGGAGGCGACATTTTATAAGCTAAATTGTTATCACGTGAGCTATCGGGCGGCTGCTGATATGAGGGAAAAGAATTGGTCGGATATAGTGATGTTAAAAATGGAACGTAGACGCATTAAGCTGCTAGGCATGAAGTCACTTGCTAGAACTTAGAGCAAGGTATTTATCAGGTGCTTACGCAAGCCCGGCGTTCGACGAGTGGTATCGGAATTCCGAGAAAGAAATGGCGAGTGGATATCAACGAAGGAAAATGCGAGTGTCAGAAACCTATGATATATCACTACCCGTGTTCGCACGTCATAGCAGTTTGTATACGCAAAGTTATATCTAGCGAAGTTTTCATTCATCCGTGTTATTCCTTGGATAATTTGAAACGTACATATGAAAAAAGTTTCTATCCTGTAAAGGAAAAATCACAATGAACGCCACGCATAGAAATTTGTAATTACAATTTATTTCCTGGTGATAAACTTATAAGGACAAATGCTAACGGAAGGATGAAACGTGGAAGAAGGCAGGAGTTGCGAATCGTTGTAATGCTTAAGTTAAAACAATCTCAATAAACCATAAACCCTAAAAAATCAAACAAACAAATCGCAACATAATGCAAATCCCCAAACATCACCCCTAAACCCCAAACACATAAACTATAACATAGTCCAAATCTCAAAACATAAGCCTTAAAACACTAACATAAACCCTAAACATCTCTGCCGCGTGCACCACGGCCGCGTCCTCTTCCTCTCCTTCTCGCCTGGTTCCGAGTCTGCATCTGAGTGAGCTGACTGACGTCTTCTCCTCCTTCCTCTCCCCCCTCTTCCTCTCCTCCCGCATCTGCTCTCGGTTCGTTGAACACCTCCCACTCAGTATCGCCGGGATACTCATTAAGCTGAGTACAAATTAGTTTTTGGCATCCCAACCATTTTCTGACGCCGTCCCTTACTTCCGTCCTCATATTTGCACCAAATTCTCTGAGCATTCTGAAACCTATGTGAGCTCCCTCCATGGCAGTTTGTGCCTTAAAATATTAAAAAAAATAAAAAATTTATAATTCTAAATTTAAATTTAAAAATATTAAAAAAAATTACCGCTAATCTTTTTTCCGGGACCATGGGACGGTATGTGCTCGAACCGTGCGAAATGGTGCTCTGCACCAACGGATTAGAATTTTGCCAATACCAGCTCATGTAACCATCATAATCGAGAGGGGTATACGGCTCCAGGGGATCCATTTGCGAATACCAATACCATTTATCGTTCCAACGTATAATCCATTTCTTGTGAATCTTACGCCAATCGTTTCCGCGAAAATTCGTCAGATCGCGTAATTCTTTGTCTGCAATTTTGTCGGCTTCAGGTATTTCCGGGGGTATTTTTTGCCGATACCCGAACTGTCGCATCACCCTCTCAGGACGATAACACTCGACGATCCAGAAATAAATCAACGGCACACTGAGTAGTGCCGTAGTTCTTTCTTCCTGACAAATGGGCGGTAGCCCATCGCGGTATGGCTCGTAAGGTGCCCAAAAGATATCACTTGGAGGGATGCTGTCTAACATGTCGCGGTTCGCCCACAAATGAGTAGTCGACGGATCCTCTTTAACTCTTGCATCTCTCCAGAGCATGCCAACCGTATCATTGTAATCCGGATTGTCGTAGATATTCAATCTTGCCGGGTTCAATGAAACTCTCGGTCTTCCGATCGCAAAATGTTGCCAAGCCTATAATTGTAGTAATAAGATGCAACCTCCTAATTTTTTCCGATCGGGACCTGTACTTTTGCACAGCTCTCTGTACAGGTATGCAAGTACCCCACTCCCAAATGCCCACTCATACAAATTATTCATTTCTTCTAAAAGTACCAGGGGCATGAACGAATAACAGTCCCCATTCGGATCCGTAAATAAAATGTCGGAAAAAAATCCGATCATGTAAGCTCTACGATATTGTTCAACTCGTAATATGGGGGCATCACACTCCAAATCGGCAAAATTCTCCATGAACCATTTTTTATTTACCAACACGTTTTTCTTATTTCCTGATCCTCTGAACATCTCTTGGGGGGGTGTTTTTCCAAGTAGTTCCCCGACTTTATTTGCCCAATTAATACCGCTGTTCTTCACACAAAGGGACTTGCCATCCACCCGCAACCCCAACAAGCATGAAACATCCTCTAACGTTATGGTCATTTCTCCGTGCGGCATGTGGAACGTATGTGTCTCTTTTCTCCACCGTTCCTGCAGAGCGGTTATCAGTATGCCATCGATTGGTACATAACCGATTCTCTGCGTTTGTAACAAACACGCACTCGCAAAATATGGCTCGAACTGATAATTCCATGGTACCTGCGGAAACGAAACATATAAGTAAATTATTTTTACATAATTAAATAAATAGATATATAGAAATAATTTTATATACAATACATTAATATGATGTTGCCTGTATCGGAAACCCCCTTCGCTTTAGCCTTGGTGTTGTCCGGTTGGCTGAAACATACGATTCTGTGATCATCCTGGAATTCGTTCAGCGGACGATATACCGGACCTTCTGGCTCAACTATAGGAGCCTTCCCCCGATCCGCACGACTAGATCCGCCCCGACTAGATCCGCCCCTAGATGACATCCCTATATAAATTTTATTTTTTAAATATAAATAATAATTAAACAATTACTATAAATAAATTACTTCAATCTTTTTTTAATATAAACAAATTACTTCACTCTTTTTTTAATAGGAATAATAGTATATAGTCAAAAATAAAAACCTAACAAATCACTATAAATAAATATATTACTAAACAAATATATATTATATTTTTTTCTTAAAATAACTACATATTGAAAATTAATTATTAAATATTTTCATAGCGAATAAAATTGATCAAAATATCCCTATATAAATAATAACTAAACAATATATTTTTACATATCTAAATAAACATACTATTTAACACAAAAATAAACAAATTGCTTCATTCTATTTTTTTTTAATACAAAAAATTGTATATATTAAAAAGAACCATAAACAATTACTATAAATAAATATATTACTAAATAAATTTATATTATATTTTTCTTTAAAATAACTAAGTAATAAAAAATAATTACAAATTTTTTTCGTACCGAATAAATTTGACGAAAAATTTACTCCTTCTCCTTCTTCTTCTTCTTCTTCTTCTTCTTATTTTTCTCTAAAGAAATCAACAAAAATTCAAACAATTTCAATACTATCAACCTATTTAAACCAACTTCAATCTAATCTCACTAAATCCATACATATTTCTCACTAATTTCACTCAATCAAAACTTATTTCAATTCAACCAAATCAACAAAAATAACTAATCAAAACTCAAAATCAAACAAAATAACTTACATATTTCTTCTTCTTTCTAACTTCTCCTTCTCTTCCTTTAATTTCTCCCTTCTTTTCCCTTTAATTACCTCCTAAAATCGCAGAAATTTCGCCCCCTTTTTGCTCTTTTTCTTTCGGTCGGACGGGTGGGTTAAAATGAGGGTCGGACGGGTTTAAATGGGAGTTTAAAATAACGCATGGTCTAGTTCTGCCAGAGGATCTGGCGGAACTAGACCATTTTTTTTGCGTCAGGTTGCAAGTCGAAAAAAAATGGTCTAGTTCCGCCAGAGGGTCTGGCGGAACTAGTTATTTCTAGCTAGTTCCGCCAGAAGGTCTGGCGGAACTAGACCACTGGACTAGTTCCGCCAGATTGTAAGTTGAAAAAATGGTATACTTCCGCCAGACCCACTGGCGGAACTAGCTAGAAATAACTAGTTCCGCCAGAGGGTCTGGCGGAACTAGACCATTTTTTTGATTTTTTTTGGGTCAGATTGTAAGTTGAAAAAATGGTATAGTTCCGCCAGACCCACTGGCGGAACTAGCTAGAACTAACTAGTTCCGCCAGAGGGTCTGGCGGAACTAGACCATTTGTTTGATTTTTTTTGGGTCAGATTGTAAGTTGAAAAAATGGTATAGTTCCGCCAGACCCACTGGCGGAACTAGCTAGAAATAACTAGTTTCGCCAGAGGGTCTGGCGGAACTAGACCATTTTTTTGATTTTTTGGTCAGATTGTAAGTTGGAAAAATGGTATAGTTCCGCCAGACTCACTGGCGGAACCTGTTATTTCTAACTAGTTCCGCCAGAGCGTCTGGCGGAACCTATATTTTCGTCATTTTTGGGCCAATTTCACCGTCTAAATTGGGCCAAAAATAAATTTTAAATAGTTCCGCCCGAGTCGGTGGTGGAACTAGCCTTTTCCATTAATTAAGGGTGTTTAAGGGTGCCAAATGGCCGAGATTAACAAAAAAACAAAAATCCCTAGTTCCGCCAGACCCTCTGGCGGAACTACTTCAGTTCCGCCAGAGGGTCTGGCGGAAGTGCTACCTACCCAAATATTTTGAAAAAAATACTATCTGATTAATTATTCTTCAAAATAGTGCTACTATTCAAAAAAATTCTTCGTTTTCATTCTTTTTTTCTTCTTTTCGGTTTTTTCTTTTCTTCAAACGAGTATTGAGAAGGAAGGTTGGAGTTCCCATCATCTCCATTAACATTTGATAATGATGGAGAAGTACAAATTTCTAATAATACCAAATGTTAAGTAGAGTTCTCTATTTTTTAAAAATAATGGAGAAGATTATAGAAGTAATCAAGTAATAAAGGGTCAAAATGTGGGTTATTGTTTTTTTAATTATTGGACTTCATTCCTTTTCTCCACATATATGGGCATATAAACTTTATGAAATTTGTTGTCATCGGCCTTGTGTTGCCAAAGCCCACGGGCTTAACGGACTAACACAAGGGCCGGGTCTGGCTAAGGGTAAGTCTAGGCCTTTTGATTCATCATTCATTTCGTTATGAAATCCATCTAGTTCACATGTTGTTAAATTAAAATAAGAAAAAAACAACAATGATACAAATTCATACTATACTATAACAAACAATATAAAACATACATTGATAAAATTGTGGAAAGAAAAGTTTGGGACTAAGACAATAAATAATAATAACTAGAGATCAAATAATAATCAATAATTATTAGTTGACAAGACAAACTCCAACAAATATAGAACATAATATGGCTAAAGACAAAATAAGATTAGAGATCTAGACAAGATATATATGATATAGAGTTTGCTAACTTATGTTTGACCAAACTTAGAAAGTCAAGCGGCAAGGAAAAATAATTTTTTTTTTTTGAGGAAATTTGGAGAGGGTTTGTTCACCCCTCCTTCCAAACGTATATTTCTTTCATAAATTTTAGGAGTTTTACAAGTAAAACTATAGATTTACAAAAAGAAAAAAGATAAAAAGGCCACATCCCGACCCATTGGCTAATAAAATATAAAGGAATAACAATCGGCCCATGTATTCTTTGATATAAAAAACGGCCCAAATTTAAAAGAATCTGAGATTTGCTAGAGACGACAGCTGTCTCATTAATTCTATCTCCCACTTCGATTGCATCTCACTTCTAACCTCCACTCTCTTAGATGAACCGCGCAAGGAAAAATAATTGATTAATAAGAATATATGGCGCATTGGTATTGGAATCTGGAGAAATATGAGCGGCGAAAAAAAATAGAAAAGTGAAAATATATATTGTCTTTTCTTTATTTATTCATATCGTTACTTGCTGTAATGTTGTTGTAGGATTTGCGTCATAAACCAAATGTATTTGTGCTAATAAATAGATTATATATTAAAATATTAATATTTATTCAATAAAAATTATTTCTTATATATCTGTATGTATGGGTGTAAGAAATGGGTAAACGTGTCGTTTACAATTTCACACTATTAACAAATATATTTATATTTTTTCTTATTCTTTCACAAGTATATATGTGGTGTGTGAGTTTAGGGTATCGATCAACTAGGAGGTGTGGCCTTAAATTTCAACTAATTATTCAAATATTAGTTATACTATTTTAGTTTTAAAAGATTTAAGATGAGTTCTTTTTGAAATAATAAAAGGAACTAAAAGAAAGAAGTAAGATTTTTTATTTTTCAAATATTTAATTAAAGGTAGGGACTTGTAGGATAATTTATTTAAGCATGTTATCATTAACTATCAAATATTTCAATCTTAAGATTTGCAAAATAAGTTCAAGTGTTTCAAGCTAAAAACACCCAATTAATGATTTAATTTAGATCTAAACACAAATCAGTCAATTCAATATTCAAATACTAAATCCAACCAAAATTTCAATTAATTAAACAAACTTAGCCAAGTAATTATTTAATTAATTGGTCACAAAATATTTGTAATTTATAGATTTTAATCTAAACAGCTTAGCTAAGTATTTAAATCAAATATTCAAGCAATAAAACGTTTCATGTCAACTTTCACAAATCCCCAAATCAAATCAATTAACTCAAAGTTTCAAATAAACTTAAACAAATCATCACATCCCTACTAAAGATCTACTCACTCATGTTCATAAAAACCATATTTACACAAGACTTAAACATGATACTCATTCAAGAAAAGAAGAAGAAATAAGGAAAAAATTAAGGAAAATAAAATCAAACCCTAAAGTGAAGAGTCAAGCTAAAGCCCCTCCTTCTTGATTGATCTTGCCTCCCTTTCAATCCTTGCTCAAGCTAGAACAAGCACCCTTCTCCTTGTAAAAATTCAACCTCTCTTTCTTTCTTTAAAATTAGGGGTTTGAGCTTAGGTTATTAATGGTAGAAGAAGAAAAAGAAGAAGAAGAAGAAGAAGAATAAGAATGTGGATGGTGTAGAAAATGGTGTGTAAGAATGGATGTGATAATGGATATCTTAGAGAGAGAAAGGGTAGTCAATTTAATTTAGAAAAGATTTGGAAATAGGGTTGTGAGACTAAAAATTGAGCTTGATCCATTTTTTATTTTGGGTAGTAATTTGGGAGATGTATAACACTCTTTTTCCTTCTTTTCTATTCAAATTCTGCTTGGGTACACTTTTGGGAGTTCCTTAACATTTTTCCTCTTTAGTACCGGAATGGACACGTGGCACCCCTTGATTGGCCCATGCTAAATTCTTCATTCTAATCCAACGAACTAGAATGATCCACGTGTCAGATTCTTCAGATTTTTTCCCTAAACGCGTTGCCACGTGTCAACACAGTATTGCACAGAAGAACTACCTCGTACTGACGAGTCTCATTTTCTGTCAGAGGTGGACACGCGTCAGCTCTCCATTGGGGGGCATAAATCACCTCGTACTGAACCGTGCAGGTGGCTGCAGAAAACACGTAAGGCTCCTCTCCAATTTACAGCACCGCACGGTCCAATTTACCTTGAAAATAAGCATTATCCAGGAAATGGAAGCGTTCGTTCGTAAAATAAACGGAGAAGAAATATAATCGGCTTAATCGAACGCGTTTTCTGAGAAAGAGAAAGCCACGTGCCACTGCTTGATTAGTCGGAACGTTTTCTCGTATTGAGCATCGTCAGTATCTGCAGAAAGCGTGTAAGGCTCCCCTCCGTTGATTATCACTGGACGGACCAATGCCCGCTTACTCACGCGTTACTGAAGGAACGTAGATGTCCAGTCGTCCGTGCAAAGGAGGGAAGGATTGATATCATCTGAAGAAAATGCGTTTTCTCATTCACGTTTTGACACATGGCGAACGATGATTGGGCCGCATTGTAATCTCATACTAAGCCTTGTACGGGTCTATCAGTGATGATCCCAGTCAAATTCTGCCACGTTTCTCCTCTAATCAGATTTTTAACCATTCAAACCATGTGTTACTTCCTAGTTTGCCCAAAAATATTCCTCGTACTGCTTGATTTCTGCACTGATTGATTTCTGAAGTGAATTATGGGACACGTGTCTCATCGTTATTGGTCCTGAGAAGGGTTGACTGGTCAAAGGTTGACTTTGACTAGGGTTGTCCAGATCATCAATTGCGATTTCTGGGAGTTCTATAAGGCCTTTTTTTTGCGAGGTTTGTACCGTTGGATTCGTCTCGCCAAGCTCTTTGATTTGGTAAACCGTTTGACCCCTTTTGGGATAGTTGACTTTTGGTCAACTGGGCGATTTCCCGGATTTTGATTTTTCGTCTTTTTGTGGATTTTGTCGGTTTTGACTTGGATGGTCGGTGGGTAATGGTTATAAGAGAATTGGAGAGGTGCGTGTAGGGTTTTTGCGGAGATTTATCGAAAATTTGGCCATATTTGACTCAGGATTTGCAAATCGGCCCATTATTTGGAGTTGACTTTTCGGCAAAATCCTCCAAATATCATTTTCGTGGTCTTTTTAGCTGAAATATCACACAAAAGTATATTAAGAGTTTTAATTATAATTTTAATTAATTTTAATCATTTTTTCAACATTTTTGTGATTTAATGATGAATTTTATATGATAAAACCCTAAAAATATGTATAAAAATACACATTACAATGGGTTGTCAATGTATATATACTTACATATCTTATATCAACCATGAATGATACTTCGGGTTTACGCCATCAAAATACGTGATTCTAATAGTAGAACTATGAACCAACGAATGACATTTTAAACCGTCCCTAGTGATATGTAAGATGTTTATAGAGACAAACATACTTCAAGTAAGAAGCTACATATCCAGGCTAGTATATTCGCAGACTGAATGATAATGTTCTACTGATCATGGACATAGAGATGCCATGTCTGGAATGTAGGTATGTGTTAGAGACCACATACTGAACTGATCACACTATGAGAATATGCATCGTACATGTCATTAGTAATTCTCATATGAATAGTGTGTTTTTTCCTACGACATGAGATTACCATGGATTCATGTATGTGGAACTGTATACCTTGATATAATCTTATCTCATCCTTAACCGGATGACCATTAGGGTTATCATTGGGTATACACTGAAACATGACGAGGAATGTGAGTGACCAAGATGAGATTTGTTCCCCTCGTCACGAGGGAGATATCTCTGGGCCCCCCTGATGAACTAGGATTAACAAAGAGTTGTTAATATCATTTTGGATTTATTCAGTCTAATTCCCGATCAGGCAAGAGACTTTGATCAAACTCAAAGATGACATGTTTTCACGCCTTGTGATCAAGATATATATCGTAGAACAAAAAGGAATAAGTAAATGCATATTCAGACATGTTAACAATCGCTAATCATTTCATTTAACATAGGTAGTCATGACATCAGTCTTGAGGTTACTCTTGACTTATGGTCTTTAGAAGATCGTTGCCAACGTTAAATGAAACCTACACGGTCATACAATGAACTTTATTCATTTGGGATGCAAATACATCAAAACAGTTATATCATTCATAGTTAAACTCGAGCTATAGATAATACAAAATTTATTGTCGACATTAAATAACAATTATTTATGTCAGCGATAAGTCCAAAAAGACAATATAAATAAATGAGTTACTTAAGAAAATACAATGACTTTTGCTAGATTTGTCACTCATATGTTAACATCATATTTACTCAATAGTCTACAACTTAGTTAGCATATTTTCACAAATGTGTGATTCACATCGTGTATCTAATACACATGATGTGAAACAGACAAGTTAATTTCTATAACAAGAATACTTGAAGCGGTAGTCACACTATCCTTCCTTTCCCTTTTCATATCTTCTTGAGAGACTATTGTCTCTTTCCACGAACCGTTCATTGTGAAAGATATCAACTTCTTATTTAAGGCCGAAGCCCGGCAACATCTTGCCCTCATCTTTGGGAGTACTTTTTACGTTTCTTTTTAGTACGAGAATATTATTGACAACACTTGTCCATGTTTATTTTAATGATTATAAGCATCTAATGCTATATGTCCTTCTCAAGGACCTATCGTGAGACATAAATAGATATACTAATCGATTTGAATAATATGCAAAGACTATTATTCTTTAAATATTTCATATAATGGCTCCCACTATTTTTAATCAAATCAATAACCCTCAATCGCATTGATTTAGAAACTTTCAATCATTGAATTTTCATAGTGAGACAAGAGCCATATTTCAATTAAGTTCTAAGTGAGACTTGGCTCATCGTCCAGAACTTAACTTATTTAGGGTAGGAACAATTCCAATTGTATCTCATACAACTCTTGAACAACATAGGATAAGCATCATATGCCCGACGTATATATCCTATCGTATGCTCCGAGCCCAAGTCCGACTTCATAGCCTAGTTAAGTCAAACTATGTCTAATCATCGGCAAAATAGTACCCAACACACTCAGCTTTGGCATGACCTATGTTGGCTCCCATTTCCCGCATTCTCTCCTCCTAAGATTGTCCCTACATACCCAGCTTTGGCATGACCTATGCAGGGTCGATCAGAGTATCGAGATTTAGACTTATAGAAGGCACTTCATGACTTAATATTGTTTTGAGGGATTTTATTTAATATTATATGTTATTATGTAATCTTCAAAGAATATCACATGTACTAATAGAATAAAAATAATAACGATGATATATCATGGCCTTGATCTTTATGAACTAACATAAAGATTTCCTAATATATATTTCATCTCCATGAAATTTTTCTTAGATTGTATATGAAAATCTTATCTCCATGTATAGAAATTGATGAACTCTTTCATCGCTATGATGTGTGGTTGAAAATGAACTTGTCATCTTAATGATGTATTCATGATGGACGATGAACTCCTTTATCTCCATGATGTATGTGTTATGCCTAATGAACTCTTTCATTATATCAACACATATCAACAAATATCTCAAATATAAACATAATTATATTATGTTTCGATTATTTACCCATTTATATATGGCTTACGTATGCGAATTCGGGGTGCAGTCGTCATTATTAACATTTGACAAGTCAAAAAATAATATTTCGCTTAGTCAACATTTGGATCGGTCAACGGTCAATGTTTGACCTGGTCATGGTCAATGTTTGACCATGTCTTGGTCAATGTTTGACCAGGTCATGACCATGTCTTGGTCAATGTTTGACTAAGTCAATGGTCAACAGTCCAGGAATAAAATCAGTGTAGTCAACTGTCAACAATTAACAGTCAATACAGTCAACACAGTGGGTCAACATTCAACTATCAACATGGTCAACATGGTCAACACATATTTTCTACACATTAGTGCATCAGATGCATCATTTCAAGAATTTAACTCACCGTATACACCCTTTCATGAAGACGCAACTATTCAAGACGCAACTCTTGCGATTGCACCTTTTCGGTCGTACCTCTTGGTTGAGCATGTCGATTACACCTGTTGGTCGCACCCCTTGGTCCCACCTCTTGGTCGCAACAAATTGGACGTGATATTTGGATCGTATTTGTTGGTCACACCCTTTTATTGCACCCGTTAGTCGGAACTTTTGGTCGTAACCTTTAGTAGCACCCATTGGCCGCAAATCTTGAGACACAACCTTTTGACGCATTCCTTGGATGTGACATTTGGATCACATCCTTGGTCGCACCCGTTGGTCGCAGCTCTTGAACTCAATCTTTTGATCGCATTCCTTGGCGGCATTTTTTGGACACAACTTCTGAATTACATCCATTCATCGCATCTTTTGATCGCATCTTTTGGACATAACTTTTGAATCGCATCCTTTAGATGCAACTGTTGGATGATTTAGAAACATTGACATGAATAAGAATGCTATGAAAATATAACTCCAAAATTCATTGCTAGTACCATGCAAGATGTCATAAAGGGATCCCCAGGTTGCGAATTCATAAGCCAACATGCCATAATTTTCTTCAGCACAATATCCAAGCATTTCAGCAATATTTTCATGCTTCAATCTAAACACCCGTGATACCTAATGTCAACATTTTCAACTGTAAAATAGACTCCCCATGGAAATTACCCCACTGCAATTAATCCTCAAATTAACTACTAATTGTGCAATTAACTAATTGTCTAAATTTAACAAAATTCTAGTCAAAGTTGACGCTTGATATTGCAATTTTACCTCGGTTAAGCTTCAATCCATTAATCGCATCTTTTCAATTAAGAATATTCAACACTTGAAATGCAAGCCTTATAATTATAAATCAAAATTATAAATGGTATCTAAATAGTATATATCTCATATATACCGTCTCAATTTAACCGAAACACGTACGTCGCTCTGATACCACTGTTGGGTTTCGGACGTGCATAACGCAACGGAAAAATAAAAATATCGTCCAAAACTAATCCGAGAATCCGTGCATATCGGTTAAATTAAAGAAATAAAACTTAAAAATACATTTCGGATTACGCTTAATCCGTGACGCTCAAACCATGCGTGTTGTCCAAGCGCCTTTAAACCGGCTACCGTCCTAACCGATTTTCCGTCCGTCAAGCCCGTCTAGGTCGGATCATGCGGAAGCCATCTACCACACACACAATCGGTCTCCACCGAAACTCTCAATAACCCGTTCTCGTCTTCTTAGGCCGAATATATCACAAACGTCGAAAGTACGAACGCCTCTACCGGTATCCACACGAACATTCTTAAAACGGGAAGAAGAACAATATATATGCTAGTAGCTTGTTCTCCTCTTGTATAAGAAAAACACATTTTTCTCTTCTTATATTTATCTGACAAAGATGTATAAATCGACTATATATCCTCTCATATAATATCGCACCCTTTCATTTTGTCATACAAAATGAAGGCACTGTTTCATTATTTTGTCATACAAAATAAAATGAATAATTTCTCTCTTCTGTCACACAAGAGAGAATGGACTATTATGAGAGAGAGAGAGAGAGAGAGAATAATGTTATATTAGAATTTTGAAACCCTGTATATCCTTATATAGAGGTGAAGAGTTGTCTTTTAACACATCAAGAGATGTGTATGACATTCTTCATTCTTATCCACGTGTCATCATCTAGACTCTTCTAGATTACTGGATCTTTTGTGCTCATAGTCTTTAAATACATATATATCACATCTTATCACATAAGATGACAATATCTTTTGTGACATCTCTATACAACTCATCATATAAGTTGTTAGGATTTTCTGCGTCCGTTTCAGTTTGTTCTTTGTGTGTGACCATGTAGGTTCACTTAATGTTGGCAATAGACTACCCAATTTAAGTGAATAGCGATGATCCAATTTACCTAATCAACAATCACGTATTTAGTCCATTTGTCACGCGATATCTATATCGATCATAAGGCATGTAATACGTCATCCTTATATAAATCGATTAATATTTCTTGATCCCAAATTAAACTTAACAAGAACAAATGACATTAATAACTCTTATTAATTCATTTGAGTATGGCCAACATTTCTTCAGTTCAATTCATCAAGAGGTCTAAAGATATCTCTCTCATTTATGAGAGGAACAAATCCCGTCTTGATTGCACTGATCCCTCTACATGATTCATTATATACCTAATCATAACCGTTATGACTACCCGGTTATAGGCAGTGTTAGATTATATTAAAGTATAAAATTACTCATGTTGGGAACCGAGACAATCTCAAGTCAAAGGACCATAAATACTTTATGTTACAAGAATCACTAATGACGTAAAACATGTAGCGTTCTTATGGCGGGTCAGTCCAGTATATGGTCTCTAACATACACCTACGCTAATGACTTGATAACTCTTTATCCATGATCAGTAAAACATGATCATCAGTCAACTAACATACTGACGTGCATTTATAGCTTGTCTACAAATATATATTTATTTGTCTTCGCAAGTATATTTGTCTCCACAAATATCCCATAAATGATCAGGGACGATTTAGAATAGCATTCATAATACTTTATAGTTTTACTATCAAAGTCACGCACTTTGATGACATAAAGCTGAATTGCATATTCATAGCCTATTTTAGTTATATTAAAATAACCTATACGCATATATTATATGAAATATCTTAGAATAATTATAATGTTTATTAATTCAATCCGTCAACCTAGGTCACAAATACTTTGGACTAGGACATAACGCCATCAATATCTTCGTGGTAACTTTAATGAGTAATAATTCAGCCTTTTCCATGTGAAAATTATTACTGCCTAACTTAAATCTTGTACAAATGCATGTATTTTGCAAGCCCCTTATATAAATGCCAAGGTAGGCGTAGGAATGAGAGTGTTAATTGGGTTGGTTTGGTTAAGACCAAATCAAACATTAAACTGTACAAGAACAAGTTAGAATCGAACCAACCGAATAAGATTTTGACCAATTTATAAACTGAATTTTAAATCGGTTTACACGGTTAAATCGAACAAGAAAAAAACATCAATAAAAAATTTAAATTCGTTAGTAATACACATAGTTAAGAAAATTTAAACTATTATAGAAATTAAAGATATAGTTAAGAAAAAATTCAAGTATAAATGTATAAAAATATTGACTCTGGAGCAAATATTTCATATGGTTTTATAGAGCAGATCTAAAATAGTCCCCCTCTAAGAGAGAGAGAGAGAGAGATAGAGATATGCTATGTTACGCGGATACTTCAAAAAATCAGCCGTACGCGTATCGGATACGTATCGGACACAGATACGGCACCGATACGCGCCACGTGGCGTATATGAATATTTTAATATATTTTGACTTTCAGACACGGCTCCGATGTGGCACCGATACGGCAGGACACGGCTCCGATACGGCTCCGATACGACACTGATACGGCAGGACACGGCCCAATGTTTTAAATCCCAATTTAATTTTTATTTTTTTCTATAATTCCATTTTCACTTATTTATTTATTTATTTTGTTAAAAATGATCTTTTTTAAAGCCTATTTTTTTTAATATGATTTTTTTCTTTTTTTATTAATGAAAATAACTCATGAGAAACATAACTAAACACGATAATATATCTCTTCTTTATTTAAAAAAAATGATTTTTTTCTGATTTCTCACTCTCATTCTTTTTTTGTCGTTTTCTTTATCATATTTAGTTATTTTTTATATTTTTAAAATATTTAGATATATAATTAATAATATAATAATATATATATTAGACGTATCGTGTCCACAGATTTGTTTGAAATTGTCGTATCGCCGTGTCCGTATCGTATCGGATACGACGCGCGTATCCGTATCGGTGCAACATAGGAGATATGTCAAATCTTTGAGTCCAATTAATTAGGATTCCAATCCAAATGGAAAAGTATATATTCAAATTGCATGTCTGTCGTCCTGTGCTTATATTCCATTAATAAATGCTGATCTCCATCCTACAAAGATGGCCATGAAGGTTAGTATTTATAATTCTTCAACAAAAATAATTATAAATTTAATGGAGAATGATATTATACATTTCTCAAAAAAAAATAAAAAAAATATTGGCAGGTTTTAAACTGGATACACCGAAAACTTAATGTGGGAGACGATTACTCTCCCATTTCTCCATTGAAAGGTACTTCTTCTGTTAAATTTTCATCCTCATCTCTTTTATCTTAGACTTAATTAATTATCTTGCTTTAATTATTATCATGAATAGATGAAACAAAGGTTTGGTTTATAAGTCTCGAGCAAGTACAGACCGACTACAAAAGCGAAAACCGATTTCAACAATTTTCAAACCAAACTAAACCGAATAAACTGAACAAACCAAATTTGACCGAATCGACCCAGTTTTATTTAGTTGGCAAATAAACATAAGGGAATGAATACCCCTTATTGTAGGTGTTAGAAAATAATAGGCGGGGTGAAAAGACTTTTGTGTTTTTACAACTGATCAAATATTTTTAAAGAATAGTTAAGTGATATAGTACTATTTAACGCTGTTTGTATTCATTCATTCATTTATTATTCATTTAGTAATGAATTTCTGTTGTCATTGTTCCGAGCCAGTCTCAGAAAGATAGGATCGATAAAATATATGTACCGTACAAAAGAGTGAAGACAAAACACCTTTCCCTAAATGATGAACTCACTGTCTACGGAAGACACACAAGGTAGCTACATAGGGTATCAGACTAGGCTACTAGGAGAAGTATATGTGGGGGAGAAATTGCCATATTTTGGGTGGAGATATGACACAAATGTCTCAATCATGCGTTCCCAACTTTCAAACAAGGAAACTAGCTATGCTAGGCTAACTCCTGATTCCTGACTCCGAATCTTCCGTAGCCTTCAAAGGCTTGTGAATTGTGATGCATGCAGCAACAATACACGTGTTTGGCAAAGATTAATTGTAGCCCTCCTTCAGAAAAATAAAGACTACAAGAATTTATTCGAAAAAATCAAGTGACACAATAAAAGAGTCAAAACATCAAAGATGAACAGAGTTATAAAATGTAATCTTCATAGCTTTAAAATTAAAGTAAAATGTAACAACCAAAATAAGGATCACGGAAAATTCATCATATATGAAACCAACTGGACCACAAATCCTTTTGATGATGATAGAGGTACATCCCACATGGCTCACTGAAATTACCCTGTAACGAAAGATGCATGCAGCTAATTCCGGATACATAACAAACTCTACCTGAGATGAACAGATTGCCCTTTATTAGGACTGCAATCATATGGATCGATGGCAATTTCGTAAATGTTTCACTTTCACAGCGGGTCCTTCATTGTTCATGCATATATGCATGCCTAGTGTGAGTTTATATGACGGTGAGGCATGAGTTATTGTTTTTTATTTGCAAAACAATTGTGTGTATTAGAGTCTCTAGAGTGTCTTATGCATTGATGTCATAAACTCAAATGACATATTTTAATATCCAATAGACAATTGAAGTAATCCATTGTGATCTATCTATCAAAATCGGTGCTATTTATTTCCATGTTCATCATGTTGATAAAAATGTCAAAAATGAACGGTTAAAATCACATTCATATGCAAATCCTATTATGAACATTATACTTCATAATAAATATTACATTCAGTTGAAATTTCAAAGATTTGAATATCATTTCATCGTAATTGAATAAAAATTGATTTCAAACCTTTCAATAGTAAAATTTTCTAAGTCCGATGCACATTCAAATAGTCATCAAAATAAAATATTTGTATCCTACATGTTTTTACAAGATAGATCTTCATTTCATAAACAGTTCACAATATTGTTTTATAATATGTTATTAGAACAAGTCAGTGACACCGAGGTTTGGTGCCCCATTCATTACAACCTATTCCACTGAATATATCGTTTTTTATTCATAATTTTTGTTATTTAAAAAAAATAAAAAATGATTTCGAAGTCTTTTCGAAGTACAATTTCATATAAGGAGTATGGATATGGTGCCATCAATGTGGCACCAAGTCCTTTTATGCATACTTATAGCTAAAAATTCAAGTTTTTTTCTTTCATGTTTCTATATATTTTTTATTTTTTATATATTATTTTAATTTTTCACGTATATATTATTTTAATTTTTCACTTATGTATTATTTTATATATACTGTTTGTTTTAATTCTATATATTTTTTATCGTCTCTATATATTATCGTAATATCACGACAAAAAATCCTCACATACCAGGTCTCTTTTCTTTTTGCAATCTCTCCTTTTCTCTTTGATTGACTTGGAAAAAGTCATTTCTAATTCACAATTCGAAATAAAAAAAAATAAAAAGTTAATTTCTAATTTAAGTTTGAAACTTTTCTTATACAAATTGAAATACGGAAGAGTTACTATTGCAAAATATGGGTCATCCCAAGAAACAACTGGTGAGGTGTGTAATTGTGTAGTTTAAACCATTATCTTTGACCCTACATGAAATTGTGTTCAATTAATTATTTTCTATTGATTAATTTATTTTCTTATATATTTACATATATATAAGTTACAAGAAGGATAATTTGGATCTGGTATACCACACATTTCACACCAAAAAGTCTGGATCCTCGGATCATAATCCAAAGATTGAGATTAAGGCATAGTGTGTCACACTGTGTGTGTGAGAGAGTGAGAGGAGCCATGTGCGCCAAGACAGAAGTGGTTCTTCATGCACTTTCTTCTACAACCCACCAGTCTATATCATCTCCCTCCTTATTACCCCTTCCCAGTAACAACAAATAACTGTGCCTTCCTTGTTACTTCACAACCTGCTAGCCCAGCACACAAACAAGCAATAGAGAAAGAGAGAGAGAAAGAGATGGAAATGATGGTAGGAGAAGAGACCGAGAGTATCAGTGGATGCCAATCAGGCTGGACACTATACTTCGATCAATCTTATCAGGCCGGCACATCTCTTCCCTTCGGCACCTCTCTTCCCTTTGGCACCTCTCTTCCCTTCAGAAATCGTGAAGAATCAGAAAAAGAGAAAGAACAATCAGGATCAGAAGAAGAAGATTATGATGAAGATGATTCTCTATCAATGGTCTCTGATGCATCGTCTGGCCCTCCCCATTTAGACTTAGAAGAAGTTGGTTGCCTCTGCACTGCCTCTTCTTCTCCTTCAAACGCTAATGCGACATTGTGCGATATCAATCTCAAGAAGAGAAAGGTCGATCAGTTCTCAGAAATGAAGAAACAAGACTTCTCTCCTTTTGATGATAGTGATACGGCTAGTTCTCCTCTATTAACCTATAATGTACGATAGCATTTCTCCTTTTCTTTTTTTGTTATTTTTTTTTTTGCACTTTTCTGAATTTTGAATGACAAATTATTTATTCGTCATGTTCAGAGCACCAATGGAGTTGGTTCAGAAATGGAAACGGTCTCTGAGAGTGTTTCTCGCTTCTCTTGTTCATTCTCCGCTACAAATCCGATAATGTACTATATGTATACTAATTTTTTTTGTTCAATTTTTAACGCAATATTATGAACATTTGTAAATAATTCGCGCTGTTTTATTTCATCTACAGGTATTCGGAAAAGAAAATGAAAAGAAGATATAGTATTGATACATTCCCCTCCTTCAGTTCTAAAGAGCAACAAGTGCAAGACTTGATGTAGACCGATCTTCTAGTTGTTTAGCTTAGAGAAATTATTATTTCTTTTTTCTTTTTTCTTTTTATCTTTCTTTTTTCTTACTTCTACTACCATATGCAATTTTTCTCCCTTTCTTTAAGGTTCTGTCAGTGTAGTAGGAGACAACCTGAGTAGAATATAGAGAGATATTGGTTTCTTTTTCCTGATCAGATACATATTTCTTATCATTTCTATCATAAAGCTAACAAAAATATTGACATCTTCTCTATATTATAACTTTATTTATTTTTTTGATACCACACTTTAAAAGAATGAATGCAAAGGAAGGCATGCTTGAGGCCCCATGCATGATCACTGACAACAGGACCCAATTGCAATAAATCTTTTATTGTAGGGTCGAAATAGAGAGAAAAATGGTTCTTTACAACAGACAACTAATCAATTCTTTCTGATGTGAGTAACATGCACTGAAAAGATAATATTATGCGTATCTCCATCTCCCTTTCATTTTCATTTTCAACTTATTTGTTCACATGCTATTCTGAAAAAGGCCAACACCCCGTCCCAGATTGAAAATTCATCTGTACCATCAAAATTATTTTGTAACCCTACAATATACCAGGACTATTTTGCAATATAGTCAAGCTAAAATCTTTTCAGTGCAATTTGAATTGGGTTGCAAATGTGCTACAAATAATCTTGAGTGTGACATGCAATTTGAATTGGGGTACAGATAGAAAATCAAGAAAAAGTATTTTCGAGTTTTGTTTAAAAAAAAATTTCAGATTTATTTTCTCGAAAATAGAAAGTGGTGCAAGCAGAGATCTTTAAGTTGTTTTGTGAAACAACCTTCTAAAATATAGTTTTGGAAAATTAAAGTATTTTGTTTGCGTCCAACCCTAAGAATTTAAAATTGATCTTTCGCTTTTTTTCACTTCGAACTTTGAGAGTTCAAAATAGATTTTTCCATGTCAAAAACAATACCAAAATGCATAAAACTAATTTCAAACTCTTGAGAGTTGTAGAAAATTGTCTAGATGAATACTCAGTAGGCAATCTCCTACCGAGATTCATTTAAAAAAGAGTTGTAGAAAATAAAAAATAATGTAACCTTTAGAGTTCGATTAGGCTATTTGTACAAACTAGAAATAGAAATATATTAAAATAAAAATAAAAATATATTATATTGTAATCATTTTTTACATATTTTGAGGTTGTTCAAAAAATAACTCCAGTTGTTATTCAACATAAGTCTTGATATATGGCACAATTGACATTTCTTAAAGAAAGTTTGAAGGTGCTCTTAATCAGGCAGTATTTACTCTGGCAATACCACCTCCATTTGAATATTTGTTTTCAAACTACAACAAAATATAGGATTTCGTACGGCCAAAAACTGTCTGGAAAAAGCTCTAAAACCGTATGGAAAAAGTAACCGAATTGGTCCGTCCGGACTACCTCGTCCGAGATAAAGAAACAGTACAGACGGGCCGTCCGGATTAAATGTAGTGCGGACGACTATTCCGGACAGCCACGTGGGCTGTCTGGAACGGCTGATGCGGACGGCCATGTGGGCTGTCAGGAAAGAATATCATGGACGGCTAATGCGGACGGCCACATGGCTGTCAGGAAAAACAATTCGGACGGCTAATACGGACGGCCACGTGGCTGTCAGGAAATAGTATTTTTCATTTCCTTCAAAACAGCCTCTGTTTTTCTATAATTTCCCCAATTTTTATAATATTTACAAATTTGAATAAAATAAAATCAATAAACCCTAAATTACCATTCAAACAATCCGTACAATCTTCAATTCATACAACATCATCTCTAATAAAATCACACAAAATAAAATAAAACAAATTCAAATAGTTCGACAAATACAAAAGTAATACAAAATGAAAATAAACTAAAGAAAGGCCATACTAGTTACTTTGCCGCCAAGTCTTCCACCTCCTCCTCATTAATATTTGTTGTTGTTGACTCATCATCTGTGCTTGCTGGTCACCAAAGCCGCCAATGCGTCGATCTGACTCTGCACATTTGAAGAAGGCGCATGCTGTGAGTGATTACTGCTCGATGCCGATCCACTGGACGATGAACTTCTGATTTTTCGAGTGTTGACCATAGAATCGCAACCATAGAGCCTCGCATTCTGCCACCCTCCAGCCTCCTGCACTCACCCCTCAGTGTCGTCTACACGAGCGGCCTCCCATGTATCACCGTAAGATTCCGACATTGTCTGGGTATAATTTTCCTATTAAAAAAAATCATATTAGTTATAAATTAGGATTTCCTTGAAAAAAATTAAATATCTTACCGCTACAATTGCGGCCTTCTTATCGATATAGGCACCTATTTTTTTTATCCATCTTTGTTTCCTTGAAAGTCTCGAGAAACGAAACATCTCTTCCCTTTTCTTTAACCTATTTTTAATTAAGGAAAAATGAAGTTACCAAAGGTACACAAAATTACTTCTTTTATATTTCAATATATTACCATTTTCTTCCTTTTGTCGACCATGCTAAGAGACCCCCGGCTATATGTACCATTTGCAGCTGCGCGATCCTTGTGTTCTTCCTATTCTGATCTCTTCACGATTCTGTATCCCATACTTTACACATTTCTATCCATTGTGGAGCTGTAGCCCAATCCGGCATCATCCTCTTCACATTTTCGGCGCACGAGTACCAATATGCAATATTCGGCCCCATTTCTTTAATGGCGTCTTGCCGCTCGTAGCACGCAACATTTCTAAATCTATCACCCGCCATCATATTGAAAGTTCGTTTAATATCAGCTTTGGTGTCGTTTGGATCCCACTAATAATGATATTGTTTATTTCAAAAATTAATATTGAATGTATGTAATTATGATATACATATTAAAGTAATTACGATATACTAGCATACCTTGAACTCGGTGCGCAACTGTCTCTTGTCATCGTCGTTCCATTGCGAATATCATGTGCAATCTTTATTGAATAATTTTGCAATTGCACACAAATCACGCGAAATACGGGTGTTCATCTCCGGACCCACTTGAGTGCATATCCTACCAAAAAAAAGGTTAGAACAATTTTTAACTAAATTTGAGAAGAATTTCATATTTAATTACTAATTTTACTGATCTCCACTACAGCGTATCATCGGCCTATCCTTAGGGCACGATACTCCTGCTGCGGCTCGGGCAGATTAATGCGATCTACCATACGTATCCTACAAAAGAAAATATTCGTTAGTAATAAATCAATGTATTATATACGTAGCCTACAAAAGATAAATTTATACTTTTATATTTCGTCGTTGTCAAAATTGTCAATTCCATCAAATTCTTCGTCCTCGTCTAGAGGTGGAGGTTGAATCACAACCTCCACATCTGGCACATTCGATATGTACAGTGATGTTTCGATATTGTCCGATTCTCGAATATCAAAATCAACTACGCATCCATCTTCTTGAAAAAACTCTTTATTACTAAAATTATTATTGATATTCGCATAATTTATTTCAAGTTTCGACCTAATTTTCGTAGCAACCCACGACTTGCGCCTATCTCGTGTATCAGAAGGATAATGCATGTAATATACTTGAATTGCTTGATGAACCATAACGAACGGCTCGTAATATCGAAATGAAGAAGTGTATTTTACTTCAACAACTCCACATTTTTTATCCTCTCTTAGGCCTCGAACCAAATTATCGAACCAACGACACTTAAACAAAACAACTGAATTATCAAATACGAACGGATATGACAACTCAACAAATTCTTTTAATATTCCGTAATAATCTTTAATATTTTCTGCCGAATTGCTTCCTTTAACACAAACTCCGCTATTGAGCGTTCTCAAATTTTGCCCATAATCATGTGTATGGTATCGAAATCCCATAATATCGTATCCCTTCTATGTTTTGACACGCCGAATGGGTCCACGTGCGAGATTTTGTACAACTTGCGGATACCGGTTAGCATGACCGGAAAAAAATTTCTTATACAACCAATCGGAGAAATAGTCTTCCCGTTTCTTTAAGCGATCCCGGACAGAAATATTTTGTTGCTCAAGAAGTAATTCAAATTCACTACAATTTAATACATAAAACACATTATTATTTATAAAATTAGTATATATTAATATGTACTAAAATTGTAAAAACTTACTCAATAAATGGTTCGCTTGCGTCGGTATTTAGCAACACATAAATATGTGCTGCATTCAATTCTTTATCATCCAAATCTCGAGATCCAGGACTCATCCGGCTTCCATCAAAGTGTCGATCTGGTTGTGTAACTCGAGTTGTAACATCGTGCACGAAATAAATAGAGCAGAAGTTTGATACTTCCTCGATAAGACAAGCTTCAACAATTGATCCCTCTACTTTTGCTTTGTTCCGTACTTTTCTCCGCAATCTCCGCAAACATCTCTCAAATGGATACATCTAGCGATAATTCACTGGTCCGTCTACCCTTGCCTTGTACGCTAGATACATCAAAAGATACTCCATAGAGTCGAAAAATGCAGGCGGGAAATTTTCTCCAATTTGCATAAAGTCACTATTATTTCATCTTTCAGTTTACGCAAATATTATGTATTGAATTCGCTAGCACAAATATCCCGAAAGAAACAATTGAGCTCGTTTAGAGGCTCCCAAATAAAGTCGGGAAGGAATCCTCTGAATACGACTGGTAATACTTTTTGCATAAAAATTTGACAATCGTGACTTTTTAAGCTGCTAATAATACCGGATTGTAAATTTACGGCTCTCGTCCTGCTGGAAGCATATCCATCTGAAAAATGCAACTCTTTCAACCATTTGAGGATCTCTTTTTTTTGCGCTTTGATTACGCAATAAACATCCTGAGGTTTAGAATATGAGCCGCTCGACGACCGTTTCAATTCCAACTTTGGGCGATCACATAATAAGGCTAAATCAAGGTGGAAACTGACGTGATTTTTTATCTTACCAGTCATATCCATCACTGTATTGAAAATATTACTGAATACGTTAGCTTCGATATGCATCACGTCCAAATTATGACGTATCAAATTTGTCGACCAGTACGGTAATTCCCAAAACTAGTTTTTATAATCCAGTTATAAGAATCACCATGCCCCAATAATTTTTCTTGCCTATTTTCTATTATAGTAGGTGACGTATCTGCATGTTCTACTCGAGCGCGCATTTCAGCACCACTAAGACGCGGACTTGGGTTGTGTCTCTCGATCTTATCTTTTTGAAACACGTTGCGCTGGTTATGAAATCGATGATTTCGAGGCAAGAAACGACGGTGACAATCAAACCAACATTGTTTCTTATTGTTTTTTAACCAAAAAGATTTTGCATCCTCCATACATATTGGACACGCCAATCTACCATGCGTCGACCATCCAGAAACCATTATGTATGCCGGAAAATCGATAATGGTGCAAAGGAATGCGGCTTTTATCGTAAAATTTTGTTGCTTACTATAATCGTACGTGTCGGCCCCATCTTCCCAAAGCCGTTTGAGCTTGTCTATCAACGGACTCAACAAAATGTCCAAATTTTTTCCGGGATATTCCGGACCTGGAATAACCATTGTTAGAAAAATGTACCGATCTTTGTTAATCATTCCGAGAGGTAAGTTGTATGGAACAACAAAGACGGGCCGGCACGAGTATTGTGTGTTCGAATTTTTAAAAGGTGCAAACCCATCCGTCGACATTCCGAGATGCATATTTCGAGATTCGATTGCAAAGTCCGGATGTGTTTCGTCAAATTCTTTCCATGATTGGCTATCGGCCGGATGGATCATTATATCCGGTTTCTCTTGACGGCCGTCCTTATGCCATCTCATTAGCTCAGATGTCCGCGGAGACATATATAACCTCTTTAATGTCGGGGTTAACGGAAGGTACCTCAAAACCTTCACAGGAACTGGTTTACCCTTTTTCCCCTCGCTTGAGGGTTTGAAGCGAGGTTTCTGACATTTCCCGCATATGTTTTTTGTCGCTTTCACCCCGTAATACAACATGTAATTTTCGGGGCAAATATCAATTTTCTCTTTCCCCAAGCCCCAACCTTTCATGAGTTTCTTGGCTTCGTATAAATTCGATGGCAATTGGTTATTCTCCGGAAGAATCTTATTTTTTAGAATATTCATCAACCGATCAAAACAATCTTTCATCAATTCACACTCCGATTTGAGATTAAGTAACATAGTAACTGCCGATAATTACGACTCCCTAGCAGTCGCGGTGCCAAACAATAGGGGTTCGTCTACCGCACACAACATATCATAAAACGCAGCCGCTTCGCTATTTGGAAGTTTCAGACCAGCCGCGTCATATATCATCTCCTCCATTCGGTCATCGTTTAACCGACTCGCTCGTTAACGTCTTCAACATTAACATTACGTAAGGTCTCTCCCCATGCCTGCGCCAAACGTAATAATCGCGAACAAACCCATTTTTTACTACATGTATTTTTATTTCCTCTCGGTTGTTGAATAAGAAATTCTGACATTTAGAAAAAGGACACTTCACGCAATTTTGACCTCTAATTAACTCTATATTAGAAGGGCGTGAGAATGCAAATTCGAGAAATTCTAAAAAACCGTTATAAAATTCATCGGTACAATTTTTCCTTGCACGTTCATCATACATCAAACTACGATCATCTTCCATCGATGATTAATCTAATATAAGAATATCAAATAATAATTTAAATTAAACATAATTACAACATAATAATAATATACGTTATAAACCATAAACCAAATAATTTAATAAATATATATACATAATATTATTATGAGGCGTAAACTAAATATTTAATAAAAAAAATTAATGATAATATCAATAAAAAATAAATTATAATTATAAAAATTATTTTTTGTACCATTATTTACGATCAAAAACATATTCTTAGTAAAAAATGTAAATAATACTAATAAAATTGAATTATTTGATCTACTAATACATAATTATTAATAATTAAACTTACTTCTATATAAACTAATCTAACTAAAAATCAACTTAACAAATCCTAATTATCCTAAACCCTTTAACCATAACCCTAACCCTAATATACACGTAATTAGTCTAATTACAACCAAATTAATAAATCCGTACAAACCAATGATAAAATCTAAATTCAATTCACATATTCAAATGTAATAATCCTAATAATCCTAAACCACACATTCATACAATTTATACAAATTAGAAAAAGAAATTGGTGCTCAAATAATAATTACCTTAGTAAATTGAACGAGATTGAGAGTCAAGATCGAAACTCCGGCTACCACCACCGTCCACAAACTCTTAATCCACCACAAACCCCGCGGATTCAATCCCTAGAACCCTAACCGGCCGCACCAACTCTCTCAACTTCACGTCTAACCCGCCGCACCACCTCTTTTCTGCCGGATTCCACTCTCCTCTCAAACCCTAGCTAGGGTTTTAATTTGGTTTTGTGAGTATAGGGGTCGGGTTTTCCAGAGGCTAGGCCGTCCGGATTAAGTTCACATTCCCAACAGTTAGTTTACTGTCCGCACTATTTAAAAACCGTCCGGATTATCTAGGTATCTCGGACAGCTTATTTAACCCGGACGGGCCGTCCGAGTTATTATTTGTTTTCCCGACGGCTTGTATTTCGGACGGCCCGTACCGTCCGGAATTCCATATTTTGTTGTAGTGTCACTGATTAAATGGACTTTTTGTCTCACTTCCATTTAGGATATAAAAGCTAATAAAACCAATGTTGTTAATGTTTTCTGGTTTATTATTTTTTCTAAGAACTTTTCAAAGAAAAAAAATCCAAATCAATATAGAAGCATTATACCGGATGCGATCATACCAGCATTAATGCACATAATCCCATCAGAACTTTATAGTTAAACTTGCTTTGGCGAGAGCAACACTAGGATGGATGAACTCCTAGAAAGTTCTCATGTTGCATCTCCTTTTTGTCTTTTCGGAGATATCCGTTAAAAATGGAACGATACAAAGAAAATTAGCATGATCCCTGCACAAAGATGATACGCACAAAATGAGAAATGGTCCAAAATATAGAAGTATTATACACCCACCATACCATTTTTGGTAGGTCAATGAATTGAGTTGCTATGTGAAGAATTAAGATGATTGATCGATCTTATTCTTGTTATTCCGAGAATCCTAATCTATTATTAATTGAGAATCTGAATTTGCTGTGGCAGAAAGCTTTTAATACAGTACATCATGAATCCAATTGATTCCCCTTCAAGTAGAAATACCACAAATTCCATAAACCGAGAAAATGAAAATAATAAAGACAACAACAAAAAAAAAACTAAGGAATACACTTCATAGTGGTTGAATGCAAAACACAACAAATCATAGGTTATGAGTTCAAATTGTATTTGTATAAAAAAATGAATGTTGGACATAAAACTATCTTCATTCTATAAAAAAGGAAGAGTGGATATATGGTTTTCCCTTATATGTCACCATGATATCATACGGGGATGTAAATATGAAAATTATAACATCATACAAGATGCAAATAATAATAAAATAATGATGATGCAGAAAAATACTATAGTGATGCAATGATGATATACATGACGTTTTTGTGAGAAAATAAGAGGCACGTTATACTTTTTCAAAAAAAAAAAACACTTCCATCTTTATTTTAGTTTGAGGATTTGATACAGAGTCTGGATTTTGGGTTCCTAGAATGATTGTCGAAATAAGTACTCTTGGAAGACTTGAGACCAACTAAATAGTGATTCGCTACACGCAAGGATACAGTTTTATTCGGAAAATCATCAGTTCCAATTTGGAACTTATGCTGAAGTAGAGGTGGCAAAATCTGACCCGTCCCGAAAACCCGACCCGACCCACCCGAACCCGACCCGACCCGACCCGAAAATGTTGACAAGTCAACGACCCGAAACCCAACCCGTCCCAAACCCGAAAGACCTGAGACCCGAAATACCCTGAACCCGAACGACCCGAAACCCGAAATACCCGAGACCCGAACGACCCGAAACCCGAATGACCCGAGACCCGAACGACCCGTGACCCGAACGACCCGAGACCCGAATGACCCGAATCTAAATGTCCTGAACTTGCATATAATGAATGAATGGTCATATGCCTGTTGATTTCACTGTTATACTAGTATTGTATATTATTTTATAATATCTTATTTTGCTTTTTATAATGTCAACATATTATTTTAGAAAATAATATATTAATTATATTGGTTTCTAAGATATAAAATTCTATTTGAGATTTTTGAGCTCATCGACCTTCTTTTATAGCTTGTGCAAAACTGAAAATAGATATATATTTATTTAATCAAAGATTTTTCATTACAAGTTAAACACAGTGTGTAACTAGAGTTGGCAAAATCTAACCTGACCCGAAAACCCGACCCGACCCGATCCGAAAATGTTGACAAGTCAACGACCCGAAACCCGTCCCGAACCCGAACGACCCGAGACCCGAACGACCCGAGATCCGAACAACCTGACACCCGAACGATCCGAAACTCGAATGACCCGACCCGACCCACCCATTTGCCGCCTCTATGCTGAAGTAGTGCGGAGTAATGTAAGAATTTTAAGGTATGAGATCCAAATTAAGATTAGTTAGCATCCTGGCTCGGGTCCTCTCCAGTTACAGAAACAGTGGAGATATCTATTCGCCCATCTAATATATCCTCAAGCCAGTGAATTCTCCAATCAACATATCAAAATGGAGATGTTGGAGATGATTAGACTTGTTATTGGATCTATATTTTTTTAGTCTCCAAGTGTGTCCTCGGTCACCTTCCTTGGGTCATGGGTATGCAACTCTTCATAATTAAGTACGGAGGAATATTACTTGCTAAAGAGCACATGGTGTTAATTTAAATATAATTTTTTTCCATTATTAATTTGGTTACATGTGTCTGGGTAAACAAATCAACTCAAAAAAATTGAAAATATGAATTATTATATTTACGTGGTTAATTTCCTTGCTTTGACCAGGATCTAGTATCCTCTCGCGTAAATGCATGTGAGCCCAACTAGCATTGTTGCATTAGCAGTAGTATGTATGCAACATATAAATACTCACATGCTCTCACGTGCGACTATGGCGCGCATGCACACAGTCACATGACCCCACACGTGTGCACGTGTGCTCGTTTAGTTCCCCAAAGCATTGCGTATTGAAGGCTCTTCATCCGAGATAGAAAAACTTGGTTCAGGCTCAAGTGGGATAGGCATGTAGATCTCGCACGTGAAAATTTATGATCCATTTGGCCAATGAGAAGAAGCCAGCTCCGATAATCATATGACGTGGATTACATTCATTCGATTACATTAGTGTATTAAACAACCCTTCCTAAGCAGGCACATGCCTTGCATCGCAGAATGTGTTTCGGTAACATGCCGTATTGGTTTTCGTAATTAAGGCAACTAGTACTAAATTAATTAGAGTGTTTGGGAAATATAAACCACTTCAGTGAACATGCTTAAAGTTGGTGACATGGGAGTGGAAGTGATACCCGTACCACACACCAGATGGTACCACGCAGCTCTTACTTCTGTACATTGTAAAATTATCTGAGAAGATCGGTAGGATTAGACCGGAAATTGCAAAGAAAGGCAAGGCAAGCAATGTTATAACTTGTAAATGATAAAAGACTACCCTAAGGTGTGTATGACTATGATCCCAGCCATTTCTATAATAGAGTGTATAAAATGAGTCCCCAAGATTAACACCTTGATGATGATCAAAATGGTAAAAATGTATCATATAATTATCTACATGAATTTTTTTTAATTTTGCTTGGTTTCTATTAATCATCTAATATTTTAGAATAAACATATCTAATTAAAATTTTAATAATTACTTAATCTATAATCATCATTTATTTCAATGAACACATCATTATAAAAATAAATAGCAATATCCAAACAAGATGATAATTTTAAGGGCTAATTAATATGTTTGACCCCAGCCAATGCTCCTTTGTTAGATGAGAAGGAGCTCTATTAGAATTCGCAATAAAGCAAGCCACTATGAGGACTTGTGGCTATTTTTTAGCTAAAAACTGATAAATCTAAGGCCTTATAAAGAACTAGCAAGTACCCCTGCTCCGCTTCGAATAAGACATCCTTAAATTTTTTTTGCAAATGACATAATATTCGACTGTTATTAAGGAAAGAAGGGAATAAAAAACAAAAAAATTAAGAACTTAGTACTATATATTACTTCTCAATCATCAAAAATTTAAATTAACTGGATATTTGACTCATGAACAACAAAAAGACTAGGGATGTACAAATACTTTTCTAACCCGTTCAACCCGCCCAACCCAACCCAACCCGATCATTTTTTGCGGGTTTTGAAGTCGCTTGGTTGGGTCCGGATTTGAATATTGCATAACCCGGAGTTATGGGTCGGATTACGGATTTTAAGTTGTAAACCCATATTAACCTGACCCAACCCGTACATACCAAAATTATATATAGAGTATCTATATTCAATTTATTTGTTTTCTTTTCAACATCAAAATTTCTATGGTAAATTATATATTTAGTTTCCTATTATAAGCTTAACATAAATTTTTTTTCTATACTAACTATAACACAATCACAAACAAAGACTAAATATTATAATCAGTAATTTGTAATATATATTCACCAGATGAAAATAGTAGCATAACCAAAACTTGTGTATTTTGTACAACCATGCTTGAATTTGTTGTTCTAATGATTTTTTGTAATTTTCCTTTGATGACTAATGAATGAAATAATTTCAATGATTTATTTTTAAATAATAAATTATTTTTATCTTTTTTTGTATATTCCTGTGTCAAAATCGTATGTTTTATTTGGTCAAGTCGTTGCGTCATGCTCCAAGGCGGTGTGTTATGTCAGGTCTCTTTTCAATTTAAGCCAGAGAATTAAAAGAGATGATCTCCAATATTGTACTTCTCAACCGGTGGCGAAGCTTTATAGGGACTAGAGCGGGGCCATGACTCCTCCCTATGATTTTGGGAGAATAGTATATAACAGTCATGTTTTATGTTGTACTGAATTTCTCTGTTTGTTGATCTCAAAACGATACCGAACTACTAATCTTTTGTTTTAGTGTTGTTGACAAGATATTTATTATGATGCACCGATAAACAAACATACAAGTCAAGATAAAATTATGACACACAAATATCTATATGTAATAATTATTTCGACGCGTAAATATCAAGACTACTAGTGCAGATTTAGCTGAAGACGACGAATCACGACGCATAAATTTCAAAACTCTGACAAGAATACTATTGAAGCTTTAAATTGAAGATGGAGAAACACAAAAGATTTGAAGAAGTCATAAATGACTATCCACGAGTTTTTGGATCATGCTCAATACCCTTAAAATATTCTAAAAGTATTAAAATAATTTTTTTAAATAATTAAGATTAAAAAGTGAAGAAATGGGAAAAATTAGCCCATCTGTCTGAACGCACCGAAACATGAGTTCGAACAGATGTGTTGATTTTTCAACGCAAAACTGTCAGACGTCAAATCAGCTGTAATTCATAATGATTATTTTTCTAATGGCTCTTGCGTTCAAATGCATCTTTTCATGAGTTCGAAGTTTCGAACGCACAAATATGAATTTTAGAGTTTTGAAATAACCTCTATATTTTTCTATAAATAGAGGTTATTTCCTTTACTTCTTTTATCAACTCAACTATTCTAAACATTCAAAACTCACTCTCTAAACCATTCAAATAGTCAATCCATATTTCTAAAATGCTTAGTTCTATTAGCTAAATTATATACACAAAAGTGTTTATTGAGCGATCCTATCTCATGTGGCTGATTAAGATCAAATAAGATCTTTGTCAATCCATTCCAATATTCTAGTTTGTGTGTAATAGGCTAGTTGAAGCTTGCAAAAGGTTGAAAGAAACCAACTTCCAAAGTCGTTGACATCGTGAGAAGTTGTAATATCGACAAAATCTTGTAGTCTTTTCATTTTGAAATAGTAGAAAGATCACGTCAAGAAGGTGACAAGATGTCCATGAGGTATTCCAAGAGACTAGGCATTCGTGAACGTGAATCGGCCGCTAGCTAGAAACAAATAGTTAAAGCTTACATAATTACTCAGCTGAACTTATATCCAAAATGTTGTGTTGTAATTCTTGTGGTAACATTTTTCTATATCTCTTTTTATCTTATTTGTTATTCTTTTTTTTGATACTTTTATTTATCCTTATTTCATTTGAGTTTGCAGTATTTAATCTATCGTAAAAAAAGAAAATTGGTAGTCTAGGATCTATTCACCGGTGATTCTGTAAGAACAATTGATATAAAAGGGGGAATAAAACTTGTATTGTCGATACTATGACTTCCTAACACTTCAAAATAAAATTCATATATATTGCATATGCTGATAAACTAGACGGAAAAAATTTGAACCTTTGGAAAAAGTGTATGATAAATGCCTTTATCCTTATAGTACTAACCTTACAACAGAAATCAAGAATCCAATGACCCATGACATTATGTCACAAACGTAGTTCTTACAAATATGATAGGATCATTAGCCGTTATTACGGATGAATGTGAAAATTCAAATGAAATGTGACGTGCTCTCATGAATAGATTTGAAGTGAACAATCAAATAAAAAGAACTAAGTTAATGAAACTTGAACAACAATTTGATTGCTTCCAGTTGATTGAAGGTGAATCAGTAGATGATATGTACACTCATATGTCACATATCCGAACTGGATTCGCTTCTCTAGGAGAGACTGTAACAAATTCTAGAGTTGTAGGTAAACATATCAGGGGAATACACAACATTGGGAAACGCTTCGAGTCATCTTGTAAACAATGATGACCACTCAAGATATTGGGTCCGACAACTTAATCAACTAGTTCTTGAACTTCGAGGCACAACTCAAGCAAATGGCTCAACCCAACAACGCTACTACATCGAGAAATGTTGCTATGCCCGCCACCAATCAAGTTGAGGAAGAAGGTGAGATGACTTTGTTGGTTAGGAAGTATAGAGAATTCTGAGCTCACGAAAGGTGGTTCAACGAAAACCTTAGACGCAACAATCAAAGAACTTTTTGCTTCGAGTGAAACAACAAGGGTCACATGATCGAAAGTTGCTACACTCTTCACCTCGAGCTCATCTCTTGGAACAAGAAGGAAAATGAGAAACGGGATGAGCGACGTGGCAAACGACACAAGCATAAGAATGAGGACAAACGTAAAGACAAGAAAAAGAAGAAATATCACTCCGCCGTTTGGGGAGATAATGAATTCAACAACTCCTACTCTGATTCGAAATCTAACTCCGACAAGGAAGTAGAGAATCCCACTCTCATGGCCGGGGTAATACCCTCGGTAGAAATGGTGGCCGAGGAAGCAATTCAAATCATGCTTCAACAAAAAGGACGAGTATCGCCTTCTCCTCCTTTGCAGAAAAATGCACCGGCTCCTAGCTCTTCCTCTGACTTAGATCACGAGGTATCTCTAAAACCCTATTTTCATTCATTTTTAGAAACAAGTGATGAATTGCTTGATCCAAGGGTAATGAATCCAAGATCAACATATGCTATGACCAAATTCCAGATTTTAGCATTTAAACAAAACATAAAAGTCTTAAATGCCTAGGCACTCTAGGCACTACTCGCTGCCTGATCGCCCCGTGAACGTCTAGCATTTTCTTGAACGGGTACATGAAAGCATATCCTCGACCATTCTTTTTATTAAGCTTCCTTTTTGTTGTTTGGTCTTTAGGTAATGATGAAGTTGGTTTATGACCAATCTTCTTCTGTCCCATCAAAGCTTTGTCTAGATCAAAGAGCAATAGATGGACAAGTAGAGTTGAGAAACTTGTTTTAATTTCTTAATCCAATTAGTTCGACTTTTAAATGAGTAGTCTCACTTTTAAAGGCTTGACACTCGCAACTTATTATAATTTCTTTACCTAGTTCTCTAATTTGTGACTTATACGATTTTTACCAAGATCTACCACGTTAAGGCTTTTATGAAGCCGATCCAACTCTTGTACTATTTGACATGAGATTCTAGCTCTACAATAAAAATCGGGATTAGGCGATCATTTGGCGGGAACATCACTTATTAGGCGGGAAAATCAATAATTAGGCAGATAAATCATCAATCTAGGCGATAAATCCGATTTAATTGAATGTTTAGCACAAAATTCAGCGGTAGATGGACGACTAGCGCCTAGGCAGGCACCAAGGAGTGTTTTTTAGAACACTGCATATACCAAGACCATTCTAAAAGAGAAGGTGTACCAAAATTGACTTGGACTTTCAATACCGCTCCCCGGTTCTTATAGTCAAATTACTTAGTGGGTGTTTGTGATCAAGAAGCATATTAGTTAAAATTTTGAAAAAGGTATTAACTAATATATTTTCTTGTAGGTGTGCCTAAGTTCATCATTTAAATCTGACCAATGGTGCTTAGAGAGTGATTGCTATCATTACATGACTTGGGACAAGAACAAATTCAAATCGCTAAAACCATTCAATGACAGATATATTACCTTTGGAGAAAATTAAAAAGGTAAAATTGTTGGTATTGTTTGTTTGATACCAACAATTGGACTTTAGAAAATTTATATTTTGTTGTCGGATTTAAACATAACCTAACTAATATAAGAAATATATAATTAAAAAATCTCCACTTCTTTTGATTTTCAATCGTTCGCACCGGGTATACATTGCCTGACTACAGCCGAATCGAGTTCGCATTTGTGGCATATATCCATAGACACGATTAGTAGGCTTTTGAGAAAAGAAATGATAAAAGGTTTGCCATCACATAAGCTTTAACTAGATAGGTTACGCAATGCATGTGAGCGTGGTAAACATGCCAAGTCATTAGGCTTTAAGACTAAGAGTATGGTTACAACAAAATGACCTCTTAAACTACTTCATTTAGATCCTTGTGGTCCCATGAATGTCTCTAGTTTGACCGTAAAAGGTATTGTTTGGTTACTGAGATAACTATTTTCTCTTTACTTGGGTTTATTTTATAATTCATAAGAATGAAATTTGTGAGATATTCATATAATTTTGTACTCTGGTCGAAAATGAACAAAGCATCTCAATTATTACAAGAGAAAAGTCCATTTTTGGCCCCTCAACTATTCAATTAGTCTCTTTTTGGCCCCTCAACTTTTTATTGGTCCCTTTTTGACCCCTCAACTATTGAATTAGTCTCTTTTTAGCCCTTCCATCCGTTAAATGCGTACGTGTCCGTAACTTGACACGTAAGCGATAATTTGGCATATATTTATGATGTGACAATTATGACTTGGTAATTATTTGAAAAAAATAAAAAATTCTTAATCCCCTCATTTCTTTCCCTCGTATTCTTTCTATCTTATATTTTTCTTAAATTGCCTCTTAAGTTTGATTCGATATGAATTTTTTCATTAATTAATTTTTTTTAGAAAAATATAAGATAGAAAGAATACGAGTGAAATAAAGGAGGGATTAATTTTTTTTATTTTTTTGAAATAATTGTCATATCACAATTGTCACGTCATAAATATATGCCAAATCATCGCTTACGTATCAAGTTTACGGACACGTAAGTATTTAACAGATGGAAGGGCCAAAAAGAGATTAATTCAATAGTTGAAGGGTCAAAAAGGGACCAATAAAAAGTTGAGGAGTCAAAAAGGGACTAATTGAATAGTTGAAAGGCCAAAAATGGACTTTTCTCTTATTACAATTCGTAGTGATAGTGGTGGTGAATTTAAAAACTTTAGATTTGATGAATTTTGCTCTCGTCCTGCTGTCACGAAAAGAAAAATTCAAAACAAAAAAAAAGTGGTCTGGTCTCACTACCAAAAAGGTAGATTTTTAATATTCATGCCTCCTCGGCAATGGCGCCATAAAAGGGTGCTGCACTAGAGATGTGTATAGATTAAAAGGCAGGTTCCCAATTCAAATTTAGAATCTCAGTTTCACTTACTTGGTCGGCCTCACGACCTCGCGATATAGTAAAGCTGGGGTGTCGATCCATAGGTAGGCCAAAAGTTGAGTACTGGACTAGCTACCGGTTGGTAATCCAAGCCGAATCTATAGTTGGTTGGTTGTGCGAGAGAAAGTAAATAAAACAAGTAAAAATAAAAAAGATCCCGCGCTCGCATTGTCAATGCTCGCGTGCGGGGGGTAATATGAAGATTGTCTGATAGAGAGCATTCTAGGGCTTAGCGGTTTCGCCTATCTCCTTAGTATTTCCTTCTGGTGTCTCTCCTTGTCCTTCTTATTAATGCTGATGTGGGGAATCCACCCTGGTATCGCGAAGCCGGCTTTCGCAGTGAATCACTGTGCTCGCGCACCCCTGGATGCTCAACCGGGGTACGAGTCCTTTGAGATCTGTGACGTTCCTTACTCCCCTGGGATGTCTCGGCTACTCTCGTGCCTCGTTGGTCCAAGTATTGATCGCGGGTCAGGCTTTCGACTTCTCCTCTCGGTCCTTCACCTACTCACCTAAGTATCACATTAAATAATAATAATAATGAATAAGGAGAGAACAACTTATTGAAAATACTAGATTATTACACTACTAACACCGCGTCCTAGGGGGCGGAGTTAATTATAGTACATGATACAGTAACCAAAACCGAGATACATAAGAGGATCAGCTTATGTTTTTTTTTCTCTAACTCGAAATTTGAACGCTTGGATCTCCCTATGTTTTTATCCAATTGCCAAATTTCTTTTTGTAAAATATTGTCCTAGTTATCCACTAACAGGTGTTCTTAGCGAATTTTGCATATTGGATCCATATTCAGAAAGAAAATGATTTTTGGGTCTATTATCCAGATTCAGCCAAGGGGAGAGAGAACATATTTATCAACTTTTTCTTGAAATCTCATCACACGTGAGGGGTAGGAAAAGATAGGTTATTATTTTTTTGCATGTCTTGAGGTGATATAAAAAAGAATGAGCCAAGAATAGCACCCGTAGTTGGAGGGACTCCTAAAATTACAACGGTTTAAAGTTTGTCTGATTCTGATCTTTATTGGGTGAAACCACAATTAGAACACTTTTTTGTCTTCAAACTTCTCAAGGATTGAGTCTTCTCTTTCGATATTTCCTCGCGCCCCTAGCCTGCCAAAAAAGAAACTGGTATTTCTTTCCAAAAGGTATTTCTATGTTTATTCAATAACAAGTCCGCCGGGAAGCGAGTGCTCAGATTGGCAATTGGTCTTCTTCCACGCTTATACCATTTCTGGGCTTCCGTTTGGTGAGAAATAGCTTTTTTTTTTTTGCTCTGACTCGAACTTTTAACGCTTAGATCTCCCTTAGTTTTTATCCAATTGCCAGATTTTTTTTTGGAAAATATTCTCCAAGTTGTCCACTATCAGATGTTCTTAGAGAATTTGTCATATTGGACCCATATTCAGATAGAAAATGATTTTTTGTTCTGCTGTCCAGATTCGGCCATGGAGAGAGAGAACATATTTATCAACTTTTTCTTGAAATCTCATCACACGTGAGGGGTAGGAAAAGATAGGTTATTGTTTTTTGCATGTATTGAGGTGATATAAAAAAAATGAGCCAAGAATAGGGCCAATAGTGGAAGAACTCCAAAACTTACAACGGGTTGGTGAGAAACAACTTATGTTTTGTTTTCTCTGACTCGAAATTTGAACGCTTGGATTTCCCTATGTTTTTATCCAATTACCAAATTTCTTTTTGTAAAATATTGTCCTAGTTATCCACTAACAGGTGTTCTTAGCGAATTTTGCATATTGGATCCATATTCAGAAAGAAAATGATTTTTTGTTGTTTTATCCAGATTCGCCCAAGGGGAGAGAGAACATATTTATCAACTTTTTCTTGAAATCTCATCACACGTGAGGGGTAGGAAAAGATAGGTTATTGTTTTTTTGCATGTCTTGAGGTGATATAAAAAAGAATGAGCAAAGAATAGCGCCCGTAGTGGAGGGACTCCTAAAATTAAAACGGGTTGGTGAGAAATAGCTTTTTTTTTTGCTCTGACTCGAACTTTGAACGCTTGGATCTCCCTTAGTTTTTATCCAATTGCCAGATTTTTTTTGCAAAATATTCTCCAAGTTGTCCACTATCAGATGTTCTTAGAGAATTTGTCATATTGGACCCATATTCAGATAGAAAATGATTTTTTGTTCTGCTGTCCAGAATCGGCCATGGGGAGAGAGAACATATTTATCAACTTTTTCTTGAAATCTCATCACACGTGAGGGGTAGGAAAAGATAGGTTATTGTTATTTTGCATGTATGGAGGTGATATAAAAAAGAATGAGCCAAGCTCTCTCTCTCTCTCTAACTGTTATTTACAAGAAAATGCGTCGTTTTCGAATTCCCAAAATTAACAAAAATAATTATTTTACCCTAATTCAATTTAATAAGTGTATACGTGGTATTTGAGCTAGGAGTCAATCCACAGGGAAAATGGCTAAGTTAAACAGGTTCACAATCAATTATCAAGTTTTTAGGGTCTCATTTGCAAAATTCCATGAATTAGAAACCCTAATTCAAATTTTCAGATTTGACACACTTCGTATTTTAACTCAAAACTAGGACAACCCAACTTCAAATTCAGCAAATTGTATGTCTACGGAAACTATGAAGAGAGATCTTCTCAGTGGTTTCTTATTGGTATTGAGGGTTTATTCAAAAATTTCTAGAAAACTTCAGTTTAGTCCAGAAACTTTTTCAATTTCACACAATGCTAGAGTCAACTTCAGAAAATTATAGAAAAATCACCGTAACTCTAAACATCACCAAATTTGTACAGTAATTCAATTATATACTAAAGACACTTCTGTAAAGTTTTCAAAATGTTTCACAAAACTTATTAAGAGAATTCCTTAAAATATAGACAGTAGTTCAGAAAGTTCAGCAGACAGAATCAAATTTGAATAGTAGGATTAAAATTCAGAATCAAATTTTATGCTTTGAAACAGTTCAGATAGGTCTATTTGTTATTTTTATTCTTTATATTTTATATTTTTTAAAAATTCAACAAAGAGAACAAACAAATCTGGAACAGAAAATTAGACTGCAGGAAATAACAAACTTAAAATAACTATATACCACAAAATATAAACAAGAATTGGGCAAAGTTTAGGTTGATTTTGATCTACTAAATATGAATTTTGATAAAATAATAACAATTTTTATAAATTTTTAATTTTTGATACTTTTAACAGGAAAAGACCGACAGAAACTGAAGTAATGCAGAGAAAAAGAAAAAAATATTGAATCTCAACAACAAGACTTTTTGATGATAAAAATAGGGTTTAAATGGTAATTTACGTGTCCAGGCAATCATTAATCACTCAATACACAATTTGACATATTTAGATGCTAGGTTGAGCAATCTAAGCTAAGAATTTACTCGATTAATGAACCAAACTCAAGAATAAAACCTAAAACAGCCATTTCAAGTTTATATCATAAACATTCAATCAAAAACATAATTTAATCAAACAATAAAACTTAGAAAAAAAATTTAATGATTAACAAGCACTTAATTAACAGGTTTTCATGTCCAATTTCAATCAAAACAACTCAGCCAAGCATATTTCAATCAAAAACACAAAACAGTGAGAATTAAGTACTAAACATCACAAAACAATCAAATTGAGTAGTTTCAACACAAGATTTCATGCCATAAACTCAGAAATACCAAACCCTATCTATAAACTACTCACTCATGCTCAAACAAAAAAGATTCAAGTCTATTTTATTCATTTTTACAAGGAAAACTGAAATTTGTCCAGCAGTAAATAACAAGGAAAAACGAGTAAAAAGAGATTAAAAGAAGGCAAACCAAAAGTAGAAACACAACCTAGGGCCTCTATATGGTTGATCTAGATCTCCTTGGATCTCCACACTCAAGCTAGAGGGTGAATTACGCGTCACAACTCGAATCAGCCCGAAACAGTGAAAACAGCCCCTTTTCAGTCTTTTTCACTCAAATTAGGTAAAATTAGAGCTCAAAAATAGAGGTGGAAGGTTGGGAGAGATGAAGGAGGTTGTGAGAGTGAAAATGGATCGAATTTGGTGTGGAATGGTGGCTGGATTAGGGTTTTCAGACCTTATAAGGACTGATATGATCCATAGAGGCTGATTTTCTTTGTGGACTTGGTGTATGAAATTGGATATGATTCGAGTTATTCTATTGGTCCAGCAATGATCTAGGGTTGATGAGGGAGAGGTGGTTCAAGCTTCATGATTTTTGGTTCAAGTTTGATTGGATTTTTGTTGAGTTTTTATCAGCATTTGTTTTTTCTTTTTTTTTTATTTCTTCACCTAAAAGTCTTATTCCTTCTGTTAATCAAACTGAGAATCAAATGGAAAGTTTCTCTGTGTTTCGAAACTGACCAGAGAGTCCAGTAAGCTTGATTTTCGCTGAAATTAGAAGGAGTGTTCTATGCGAGACAGAACTGGAGAAGTGCTGAGAAGGTCATTATAAAAGTTGTTGCGTTGTCATTGTGCTGAACTGAATTTGTTCACTTCAAGATCTTATGTGGTTGCTATCAGTATGTCTCTCCATCAAACAACTCGCTGACATGGATTTGGATTCTTGGTTTTGTGAATTCTGGTTTCTCCCAACACATTACCTCCTTTCAAAGCATATACATCAGTTCTGCCATTTTTACTTGCTCTTAAAATCTCGAGTTCAAACTCCATAATTCCTTGAATATCAACACTCTTTATTACTCCAGATATGTTCTACTACTACTCGTGATCATGTAAAAATTTGAATCACTCAAAACGTTGAGTATACCTCAGGTTATCACCCTTGCAAAATCACAACTCGTATTCCGTTCGGTTCTGCCATTTCTGACTATTTTAACAAACTCGAGATCAAACCTCATTTTCAATCAATTTTCATCCGAAATAACCTTTACATAAATTATTTCCCACTCTCTTACGAAACTACAGAAACTGGAATCATAAAAATATATTGAGGATAGATCAATCTATGCCTCAAAAACCAACTGCAGCTTGGGTAGTTTCCAGATTTCGTCATTAATGGCTGTTTCGAGCTCCATCTCGTCACTCGATCGTTTTTAACTCCAACAAACACATAATCTATCATTCAAAATTCCCCAGTAACCTTTCTGTTGAGTCTTTTCTTCTAATTCTCTTCCTTTTTATCGACTTTTGCAATTAACCACCAGTCTTGATAAACTCAAAAAAAACTAAGAACTCGTGAATCAAAACCCGATTTAAAGATGTTTTTCGATCAAATTGAAGCTCCAATTCTCTTCATACACGACCCAATAAAACTCTATGAATCAACAAACATGCCTTTGTTCAAGGAAATTCGCGTAAGGTTGATGGAATCTGAAGTCTGCGTTTGAAAACTGAAAACTTGACCGTTGATTCTTCAAATTTCAAAATTTCTTTCTGGCATTTCATCAAACAGGATTTAAAACTCGAATATCTCGCTCAATTGTCAACTATTGTAGGAGTTCTTGATATGGATAGAAAGGGGAGAAAGTAAGGAAGAGAATGGTTTTAGTTTTATGCGGAATGAAGGTCTGTATATGATAAGGCTGAGCGACCATTGGTCAGCTCGTTTTTCACCATTTCTTGAACAGTTTTGAATTTGGTAATTTGAGAGAGAAGAGTTGACTGGTTGACTTTGACAAGTTTACCAGATTTTGATTCATCATTTCTGAGAGTTCTAGAATGTTTCTGATCACGAGGGTTGTACCGTTGGATTCGTCTCGTCGAGCTCTTCGTTTCGGTATCCCATTTGACCTCTTTTGGGACAATTTACTTTTGGTCAACTAGGCGATTTCTCGGGCTTGACTTTTCGTCTTTTTGTGGATTTTTAGGTTTTGACTTGAATGGTCGGTGGGTAAGGGTTATAGGAGAATTGGAGAGGTGCGTGTTGGATTTTTGAGGAGATTTATCAAAAATTCAGCCATCTTTGGCCCAGGATTTGTAGATCCGCTCTTTATTTGGAGTTGACTCTTCGGCCAAATCCTCCAAATATCATTTTCTTGGTCTTTTTACCTGAAAAATCATACAAAATTGTATTAAGAGTTTCAAATATAATTTTAATTAATTTTAATCATTTTTCGAATATTTATGTGATTTAATAGTGAATTTTATATGATAAAAACCCTAAAAATGTGTATAAAAATACACATTACAAATCTCACCACACTTAAAGCAAGCTTGCCCTCAAGCGTAAATTTAAATCAAGTTTTTTGGTTTTTAGAATCAGTTTAAATCCATTTGAAAAGAGATTAAATTATTGCGATATTATTAGTCGATTATTATAATAATACACGAATATCGGTGAATGTCCACTAATAATTTTAAAACTTCAAAGTCGTTTCAAATCGCTAATCTTTTATCCCAATTATCCATTTTCGAAAAGCTAGTACCCTAAGAAATTTTTTATACTTTAACCCTCTAAATTTTACCCCAAGGTTTCAACTCGATTTTTATTTCACCCCCAAGCAAGTTAAAAGTCTGATACGATATCCATGAATCAATTCTCGAGAGAAAAGTTGTGCTTTTAACACTTGGAAAAGATTTTTGTTTTTAATCCCATTTATTTATTTACAATGGGATAGGGTATAATATATAGGGCTGGGGAGATAATATACAAGGCAAAAAATTTGTTTTCTCTGAATTTAGAAACTGGTCGCACATAAAATCAAGACATTTTCCAAAACTATGGTGTAAAATATAGAGTTAATTTCAAAAATTTCAATACAGTACTAAAGACTGGAAACATTATATCTTGTCGTAAAATATTGAGGAGATGAACACGTTATGAGATTTTTAAACTATTAATGGACTTTATATGGATAGTATAGATGCAATGAAATGGAATAGGTAATATTATGGCAAATAATTTTAATGTCCTTTAAAAGTTTCCAAAAATTGTTCATCAATTTTCAAAACCCTATACTTTTCAAAAACACTTTGCTTGAAGAACTCGGTTTCAGAAATCTTTCCTTTTCAAAAACCCTTTTCTTTCACTTTTTTCACTTTTTAAAAAAAAAAAAGCCTTTTGATATTTACAAATCCAAGCAAGATAAGTTTATTTACAAAAAAAAAGAAAAATGAAATGAAAACAAGATTTTTAATTTTTATGGGTTTTATGAGTTTTTTTATGTTTTTGTATTTTTAAATTTTTCATATTTGGTATTTTTTTATTTTTATTTTTACACAAAAAGTTACAAAACCTTCTCTCACCACACTTAAACTTTTGCAAGTTTATGTGTAGTTAAAGGTGTTTTGTGAAAAGAAAAATTAAAAATAATAAAAGAAAAATATGACCTGACATTGAGTTGCCTCTCGCTAGCACTCCCGTTTAACGTCTCGAGCCCGACTCGTTTGCGCTCAATCTTTCGTGATCTCCGCCTGGGAATACTCCCCAAACTCCTGCTCGTCTATCATCTACTTCAAATGTTTTCTTGGTGATTATCTTGTCATGAGCGGTGGTTAATTTTTCCTTGTAAATTCGGGAGTTGTTATAGGCATCAATCCTAAGTTCTTCCAACTCCTGAATTTGCAATTTCCTCATTTCCGCATCCTTTGGATAATCAAAATTGACCTTTTTAATGGCCCAAAAGGCCTTGTGTTCGATTTCCACCGACAGTTGACAACTCTTTCCATACACAAGTTTGAAAGGAGTCATTCCTATCGGTATTTTATATGTGGTCCGATAGGCCCACAACGCATCCCCAAGCCTTTGACTCCAATCCTTGCGAGAGGGATTAACCACTTTCTCAAGGATTGATTTAATCTCTTTGTTGGTAATTTCGGCTTGCCCATTGGTTTGGGGATGGTATGTGGTTGACCTTCTGTGTTAGACATGATAATTTTTCAATAAGTTGACCATATATTTATTGTTGAAATGTGGGCCTCTATCGCTAATGATAGCTTTAGGAACTCCAAAACACTAAAAGATATTCTTTTTGAGAAATTCAATTCAATCACTGTTTTGGAGTTGGCATCCCTTGTTGGAATAGCTTCCACCCATTTAGAGACATAATCCAAACACACAAGAATGTATCAGTAGCCATTGGATTGAGGGAAGGGACCCATGAAATATATCCCCCAAACATCGAAAAGCTCGCAAAACAATAAAGTTTTGAGAGGCATTTCGTGTTTGCGAGATAGATTGCCTGTCTTTTGGCAGTTTTCACAACTCTTTACAAAGGAATGAACGTCTTTGTAATGCGTTGGGCTCCAAAGTGGCCCCCACATTCTAAAGAGTGACAGAAAGATAATACCAAGTTGAAGTCGTAATCAGGTACGCATTTGCGCACCATTTGATCGGAACAAATTTTGTAGAGAAGTGGATCTTCCCAAAAATAGTAGCGCGAGTCATTCTTGAGTTTGTCCTTTTGAGCGCGAGAGAGCATGTCCGGCATTTGCCCCGTCTCCAAAAGGTTGACGATGTCTGCATACTAAGGTATACTCTCCTGGATTGCATAAAGATGCTTGTTAGGAAATAACTCGTTGATCGGGAGGATGTCGCCTTCATTCGTCGGGAGTCGACTGAGGTGGTCGGCGACGACGTTTTCCGCGCCTTTCTTGTCTCGGATTTCCACATTGAATTCTTGAAGGAGGAGAACCCATCGTAAGAGGCGCGGTTTGCACTCCTTCTTCTTCATCAAATACTTCTGCGCTGCATGTTCTGAAAACACAACCACTTTTGTTCCGACCAAATATGATCGGAACTTTTTCAATGCATATACAATAGCTAATAATTCTTTTTCTGTGGTCGTGTAATTTCGTTGTGCATCATCAAGTCTCCTAGAAGCATAATAAATAATGTGAGTATCATTACCGACCCGTTGTCCCAAGACGGCACCAACACTCAAACCACTTGCATCGCACATGATCTCGAATGGGAGGTTCCAGTTGGGTGGTTTGATTATCGGGGCGGTGCACAACTTCTCCTTCAGGATGTCGAAGACATCCTTCACATTGCGAGGGTAGGGCAATGTCTTGATTACGTCGACCTTCGGTTTGTCGTCCTCCAAGCCCTTCTCTGAAATAAGATGACCTATCACAATTCCTTGGCTCACCATAAAGTGGCACTTCACAAAATTCAAGACAAGTTTAGATTCGACGCACTTCTCCATTATTAGCCCCAAATTAGTCAAACACTCATCAAATGAGTTGCCATAAATGGAGAAATCGTCCATAAATACTTCTATGAATTTCAAAATATATTCAAAGAAGATAGAAATCATGCACCTTTGGAATGTACCTGGAGCATTGCACAACCCGAATGGCATCCTTCGATACGCAAATGTACCGAAGGGACAGGTGAATGTCATTTTTTGTTGGTCCGCAGGATCAATTGCAATCTGAAAATAGCCCGAGTACCTGTCGAGAAAATAATAGTAAGGTCGACCCGCCAACCATTCAAGCATTTGGTCGATAAAAGGGAGAGGGAAGTGATCCTCTGTTGTTTCGTTGAGTTTGCAGTAATCAATGCAAACTCGCCACCCATTTTGTACTCGTGTAGGCACCTTTTCGCCTTCTGAGTTTTCCACAATCGTGATCCCCGTCTTTTTGGGGGCCACATGAATGGGTGACACCCACTCAGAGTCGGCCACAACATATATTATGCCTGCATCAAGGAGCTTAAGAAGCTCCTTCTTAACCACCTCCATCATCACTGGATTCAATCGCCTTGGAGCCTCCCTCGAGGGCTTGGCTCCTTCCTCGAGGGCAATCTTGTGCATGCACGTCACTGGTCTGATTCTTGGCATATCAGAAATGGTCCATCCGATCGCCTTTTTGTGCTTCACCAGGGTTTTCACCATGCGCCACTCCTGATCGGATGTAAGGTTGGAGGCGATGATGACAAGTAAGGTTTCATCTGGCCCGAGGTAGGTGTACTTGAGATGGCCTGGGAGAGGCTTGAGTTCGAGTTTGGGCGCCTTCTCGATAGACGGCGGCGTTCGCTCTCCTAAGATCTTGAGCTCTGTCGCCATCGGACCTGAAAAAGAAAAAACTTCCTCTATCCTGCATTTTTCAAAGTTAGGCAAGTTTATATTTTTAACTTCTTGTATTATTGTGTCACTTTCATTGCCTAACAAGTTAACATTCTTTTGGTTTTCAAATGTGTTCACATTTTCTAATTTGTCCCAAAACTCATCAAAAGAATCACTAAAAGAGTTTAAAGAATGAGAAGACTCCCTTATAAGATGCTCTTCGACTAGCTCATCAATCTCGTCGATGACGGAGATGCTCGACACGTTGTGGTCGTCAGGTACTTTATCACGTCAAAGATGTTGAAGGAGATCTTCTCGTTGTCGAAATCCATCGACATGGTACCCGAGTAGCAATCAATTCGGGTTTTTGCAGTTCTGCGAAACGGTCTTCCCAAGAGAATGGAGGAAGAGTCTGCTGCATTTCCCATTTCAAGGATGTAGAAGTCGGCTGGGAAAACCAGACCATTCACCCTAACCAATACATCTTCCACAACTCCTAGGGGTAGGATTGTAGATCGGTCTGCTAGGGTCCCACAACTTGAGTGTTTCTTCAGATTACCCAGGTCAAGAGTTTCATAGATTGACCTGGGCATTATGTTTATTGAGGCCCCCAGATCAAGCATGCACCTCACGAACTGGTGGTGCCCAATGGTACAGGGAATGGCGAAGATTCCCGGATCTTTTTCCTTTGGGGGAAGTCTCGCGTCTAGACTCAAAACTGCAGAGAGATTTACTTTCTCGTCCCCTTTTAACCTTCTCTTATTCGTGCACAAGTCTTTTAAAAATTTAGCAATCTTGGGGAATTTTTCGATGGCGTCAATGATGGGAATGTTTACCTCGACCTTTTTGAATATCGCAAGCATATCCTTTTCGGCCTCTGCCTTTTTGTTTACCGCCAATCGGAATGGAAATGGTGCCTTTGGCACGTAAACTCTCTCTTCCTTTTTTCCTCTTTCCTCCTCGTCTTTTCCTTTTTCTTTTTGTTTCTCTTTTACATTTACTTTTACATTTTCATTCTCCTTCACAATTACATTTTCATCTTCTAACCCAAATTCCTCATCGTTTTCTTTTTGTTCTTCATTTCCTCGCACAACTATCTCTTTTTCTTCGCGAGGCAACTCGACTTCTTTTCCGCTTCTCAAATGAATCGCAAGAACAGGATTGGTATTTGGCCCCACCCCTTGAGATGGGAGTTTGTTATCAACATGCCCCTTGAGTACGTTAACCTCGCCTGCAATTTGTTTCATTTGCATCCCGAGGTTTTGCATCTGACGACCTTGGGATGCTTGATCTTGTGAAAGGCTTGCTTGACCTTGTGAGATTACTGAGATTTGACCTGCGAGCTTATTTTCCACACTTGAGATCTAGTTTTGGAAACCAGAAAATTATCCCGTAAGATCTTGCATCATAGCCATTAGTTGGGCCATGTCTGAATTTGAAGATGAAGGTTCAGAAGAAGATGGTTGTGCGATTTGAGGTGGGGTTTGAGTAGGTTGAGAATGTTGGGGTTGCGCATTTGGGTGGACGTAGAGACCTTGTCTTTGGTGTTGTTGTTGAAGAACTTGTTGTTCGGTCTCGTCATTCCTCCGACGGAGGTTAGGGTTTTTTCTTCAAGGTTCGTACGCGTATTGGAGGCGTTGATTACCCCCTTGGTTTCCCCCGAAATTACCCACTACATTCGCATCTTGTTGTAACCTTTCACATTCATCTGTCGCGTGGGTCGCATCCACACAAAATTCACACCTTTTCGGCTCAAATTTTGCCCCCACCGCTTTGAGCATCTGGTTGAACCTTATTTCGAAATTTGCGGTGAGTCAGGATTCCATTGCCTTGAGGTCCATTGCGCTTGTCATCACTTGTCCTGACCATCCACCTCGACCTCTGTTTCCTTTGGCCATGGTTTGTATGAGAACTCACACGTGGGAGGGGGTTTTGTCGTTGAACGACCCTCCGGCTGCGCTTTGAAGGAGGTGAGCGTCGAAATTGTTCATCCCGTGAAGGAACTGGTCTATTAATGAGGTCTCATCTAGGTTGTGATTGGGACACGATGCGCACAAATGCCAAAGCGCTCATAGTACTATTGTAAGGTTTCTCCACTCTCCTGCGTGATCCCTGTAATCTCCTTGCGCAGCTTGGCGGTAAGGGTGGTGGGGTAGTAACGCTGAAGAAACCTCTTGGCCACCTCTTCGTAAGTCCGAAAAGACCCTCCCTGGAGATGATTCAGCCAGTCCTTAGGAGCGTCTTCTAAAGTGTGAGAAAAAAGGGTGAGCTTAATATTATCTAAATTATCACTGCTACCAAAAAGTGCGGTGCATTTATTATGCAAATTCCTCAAATGTGTATATGGGTTTTCATTTTTTAATCCTTCAAAAATAGATAAAACATTCAATATTGAAGGGTTTAGTTTAAAATTTGACACATTTGGTATTACGATATTTCCTGGGTTTTGTTGGATGTTATGTTGTAAAAGTTGTCCTAGGGTTCTTTCTTCAACCATTTTCACTTGATTTTGATTTTTTTGAGATTCTTCTTCAACTTTTATAAGAGTTTGAGATGATGATGTGGTGATGAATCAAAGAAATGAGAGGGAGAGAATGGTCCTGACGAAGATGAAAGATGGATGAAGGGAATGATAGGTCGGTCTTGAGCATCGTCTTGTGGCTCTTCTACTAATGGTAGCTCCGTTTGCAGTTCTTGAGGCCCTAAGAAAGGAGAAGCCTCCACTTTTGGATCTTGTTTTGTAGAGGATGTAGCAGTAACACCTTGCACACCTCTCGTCTTGTTTCCCTCAACTCCTTGTTGATTTCGGAATATAAGGGAATTTGAGGTTCGACGTGCGACCTAGTTCGTCTCATAAACCTTCAAAACAAAGACAAAGACAAAAACATTAAATAAAAGATTAGTGGGTTAGTTTAACTTAATATCACCGTTATCCCCGGCAACGGCGCCATTTGTTATTTACGACAAAAAGCGTCATTTTCGAATTCCCAAAATTAACAAAAATAATTATTTTACCGTAACTCAATTTAATAAGTGTATACGTGGTATTTGAGCCAGGGGTCGATGCATAGGAAAAATGGCTAAGTTAAACAGGTTCACAATCAATTATCAAGTCTTATTTGCAAAATTTCTTGAATTTAGAAACCCTAATTCAAATTTATTCAAATTTTCAGATTTGACACACTTTGTATTTTAACTCAAAACTAGGTCAACCCAACTTCAAATTCAGCAAATTATATGTCTACGGAAAATATGAAGAGAGATCTTCTCAGTGGTTTCTTACTGGTATTGAGTGTTTATTCAAAAATTTCCAGAAAACTTCAGATTAGACCAGTAACTTTTTCAATTTTACACAATACAAGAGTCAAATTCAGAAAATTATAGAAAAATCACCATAACTCTAAAAATCACCAAATTTGTACAGTAATTCAATCATACACTCTAGACACTTCTGTAAAGTTTTCAAAATGTTTCACTAAACCGATTAAGAGAATTCCTTAAAATACAGACAGCAGTTCCGAAAGTTTAGCAGACAGAACAACAGTTGAAAATGGTACTATATCTCAAAATATAAGATTTGAATAGCAGGATTAAAAGAATCACATTTTACACTTTGAAACAGTTCAGGTAGGTATATTTGTGATTTTTATTTTCTATTTTTTATACTTTTTAAAAATTCAACAAAAAGAATAAACAAATCTGGAACAGAAAATTAGACTACAGGAAATAACAAACTTAAAATAACTATATCTCGCAAAATATAAACAAGAATTGGGCAAAGTTTAGGTTGATTTTGATCTAATAAATGTAAATTTTAATAAAACAATAACAATTTTTATAAATTTTTATTTTTTGACACTCAATTTAACAGGAAAAGACTGACAGAAACTGAAGTAATGCAGAAAAAAAAGAAAAAAAACTGAAACTCAACAACAAGACTTTTTGATGATAAAAATAGGGTTTAAATGGTAATTTGCGTGTCTAGGCAATCATTAATCACTCAATACCCAATTTCACAGATTTGGATGCTAAGTTGAGCAATCTAAGCTAAGAATTTACTCGATAAATGAACCAAACTCAAGAAAAAAATCTAAAACAGCCATTTCAAGTTTATATCACAAAAATTCAATCCAAAACATAATTTAATCAAACAAGAAACTTAGAAAAGTATTTTAATGATTAACAGGCACTTAATTAACAGGTTTTCATGTCCAATTTTGAATCAAAAGAACTCAGCCAAGCATATTTCAATCAAAAACACAAAACAGTGAGAATTAAATACTAAACATCACAAAACAATCAAATTGAGTAGTTTCAACACAAGATTTCATGCCATAAACTCACAAACACCAAACCCTATCTATAAACTACTCACTCATGCTCAAAAAAATAAGATTCAAGTCTATTTTATTCATTTTTACAAGGGAAACTGAAATCTGTCCAGCAGTGAATAACAAGGAAAAACGAGTAAAAAGAGATTAAAAGAAGGCAAACCAAAAGTAGAAGCACAAGCTAGGGCCTCTATATGGTTGACATGGATCTCCTTGGATCTCCAAACTCAAGCTAGAGGGTGAATTACGCGTCGCAACTCGAATCAGCCCGAAACAGCGAAAACAGCCCCTTTTCAGTCTTTTTCACTCAAATTAGGTAAAATTAGAGCTCAAAAATGGAGGTGGAAGGTTGGGAGAGATGAAGGAGGATTGTGAGAGTGAACATGGATCACATTTGTTGTGGAATGGTGGCTGGATTAGGATTTTTAGACATTATAAGGACTGATATGATCCATAGAGGCTGAATTTCTTTGTGGACTTGGTGCATGAAATTGGGTATGGTCTGAGTTATTCTATTGGTCCAGAAATGATCTAGGGTTGATGAGGGACTGGTTGTTCAAATTTCATGATTTTTGGTTCAAGTTTGATTGGGTTTTGTTGAGTTTTTATCAGCATTTTTTTTTACTGTTTTTTTTTTATTTCTTCAGCTAAAAGTCTTATTCCTTCTGTTAATCAAACTGAGAATCAAATGGAAATTTTCTCTATGTTTCAAAACTTACCAGAGAGTCCAGTAAACTTGATTTTCGCTGAAATTTATCACTTGAAGAGAGAAGGAATGTTCTGTGCGAGACAGAACTGGAGAAGTGCTGAGAAGGTCGTTATAAGAGTTGTTGCGTTGTCATTATGCTGAACTGAATTTGTTCACTTTAGGATCTTCTGTGGTTGCTATCAATGTGTCTCTCCATCAAACAACTCGCTGACATGGATTTGGATTCTTGATTTTGTGAATTATGGTTTCTTTCAACTCATTACCTCCTTTAAAACCATATACATCAGTTCTGCCATTTTTACTTGCTCTTAAACACTCGAGTACAATCTCCAAAATTCCTTGAATATCAACACTATTTATTGCTTCAAATATGTTGTACTACTACTCATGATCATGTAGCAATTTGAATCGCTCAAAACCGTTGAGTATACCTCAAGTTATCACCCTCATAAAATCACAACTCGAATTCCGTTCAGTTCTGCCATTTTTGACTGTTTTAACAAACTCGAGATCAAACCTCATTTTCAATCAATTTTCATCTGAAATGACCTATATATAAATTGTTCCCCACTCCCTTACGAAACTACAGAAACTGTAATCATAGAAACATATTGAGGATAGCTCAATCTATGCCTCAAAAACCAAGTACAGCTCGGGTAGTTTCCAGATTTCGCCATCAATGGTAGTTTTGAGCTCCATCTCGTCACTCGATCGTTTTCAACTCCAACAAACACATAGTCTATCATCCAAAATTCCCCAGTAACCTTCTTGTTAAGTCTTTTTTTTTAATTCTCATCCTTTTCATCGACGTTTGCAATTAACCACCAGTCTTGATAAACTCGAAAAAAATCAAGAACTCGTGAATCAAAACCCGATTTAAAGATGTTTTTCGATCAAATTGAAGCTCCAATTCTCTTCATACACGACCCAAAGAAATTCTATGAATCAACAAACATGCCTTTGTTCAAGGAAATTCACGTAAGGTTGATAGAATCTGAAGTCTGCGTTTGGAAACTGAAAACTTGACCGTTGGTTCTTCAAATTTCAAATTTTTCTTTCTGGCATTCATCAAACAGGTTTTAAAACTCGAATATCTCCCTCAATTCTCAATTATTGTAGGAGTTTTTGATATGGATAGAAAGGGCAGAAAGTAAGAAAGAGAATGATTTTGGTTTTACGAGGAATGAAGGTCTGTAGAGGATAAGGCTGAGCAACCATTGGTCCGCTCATTTTTCACCATTTCTTGAACAGTTTTGAAATTGGTAATTTGAGAGAGAAGAGTTGACTGGTTGACTTTGACAAGTTGACCAGATTTTGATTCATCGTTTCTGAGAGTTCTAGAAGGTTTCTGATCACGAGGGTTGTACCGTTGTATTCGTCTCGTCGAGCTGTTCGTTTCGGTATCCCATTTGATCCTTTTTGGGACAATTCACTTTTGGTCAACTGGGTGATTTCTTCGGTTTGACTTTTCGTCTTTTTGTGGATTTTGGAGGTTTTGACTTGGATGGTCAGTGGGTAAGGGTTATAGGAGAATTGGAGAGGTGCGTGTAGGATTTTTGTGGAGATTTATCGAAAATTCGGACATCTTTGGCCTAGGATTTGCAAATCGGCCCTTTATTTGTTGACTTTTCGGCCAAATCCTCAAAATATCATTTTCTTGGTCTTTTTACCTGAAAAATCACACAAAATTGTATTAAGAGTTTCAAATATAATTTTAATTAATTTTAATCCTTTTTCCAATATTTATATGATTTAATGGTGAATTTTATATGATAAAAACCCTAAAAATGTGTATAAAAATACACGTTACACTAACTACGTCCATAGTCTCGGGCTATCACCAAGCGTGATTCAATCGATCCCCTCTTCTGCCATCCCGTCTAAGGGTCTTTTATAGGAGAGATACCTCTAGGGTTCCAACGTCTCTAGATAGCAGGTAGCATCTCCCGAGTATCCTTACAGATCTTCTCGCCATTAACGTTGATTGATCCTTGATTGCTTCTTTCCCCGTTCTGGTCTTTCTTGAGCACGTATGACTTGCCAATCAATCAGTCCGTGATTCCATCTCTCTGCGTTTCTTTCCCAGTTTGGACGCCTTGGAGCCGCTCCTATCGAGTCGCGATTCTTTGTGATATGTGTTGCCGGTTTGAGTGATATCACGCCCGTGGGTGGGACCATGGGACGATGACTGTTTTAATCGCTCTCTAGATTGCTTGCGTCTTTTTTGTGTCCTTTTTGGCCTATTTGCTATAATTCATGTAATCACTTATAATTATGGCAGTAACTTGATTCGTGGGTTAAAACTTAAATAAAATACTAAAATGCTAACTAAAGTGCAGAAAATAAAATACAAGATAGCGGGTAAACATCTATATGAATTACCCCTAGCTATCGCACTCATAACCTTGCATTGTACTGAGCTGGGGTGTTGATCCACAGGAAGGCCAAAGGTGGAGTACCGGACTAGGGTTTGGTGAGTAATCCAAAATGATATATTTGTTGGTTGAGTTGTGCAGAGAAAGTAAATGAGAGAGAGAAAATAAAATAAGTTCATGCTCGTGTTGTCTTGGTAGAGATTAGTCCCTTTTTGGCCCCTCAACTATTCAATTAGTCCCTTTTTGGCCCTCAACTATTGAATTAGTCTCTTTTTGGCCCTTCCATCCGTTAAATGCTTACGTGTCCATTAACTTGACACATAAGCGATGATTTGACATGTATTTATGATGTGGCAATTGTGACATGGTAATTATTTGAAAAAAATAAAAAAAATTCTTAATCCCCTCATTTCTTTCCCTCGTATTCTTTCCATCTTATATATTTCTAAAATTTCCCCTTAAGTTTGATTCGATACGAATTTTTTCATTAATTAATTTTTTTTAGAAAAATATAAGATAGAAAGAATACGAGTGAAAGAAAGGAGGGATTAATTTTTTTTTATTATTTTCAAATAATTATCATATCACAATTGTCACGTCATAAATATATGCCAAATCATCGCTTACGTGTCAAGTTAACGGACACGTAAGTATTTAACGGATGGAAGAGCCAAAAAGAGACTAATTCAATAGTTGAGGGATAAAAAAGTGACGAATAAAAAGTTGAGGGGCCAAAAAGGGACTAATTGAATAATTGAAGGGCCAAAAATGAACTTTTCTCTTAATATATCAATTAACTTTTCTCTTGATTGAATTTACTTATAATTGGGTTTGATTGATATATACTTATTAACATAATTTAATGTAGAAGATTGTATGTTTATTATGTTTCACATATTTAGGTATTATGATCTTTGTCATTTATTGATGGACAGACTTGATATTTTGCAAACTCTACATTTACCAATGTTGTTATACGTAGATTTGATGTTAAAAACATAATGATTTAACTATAACATTATAAGTTATTTACTCCTTAAAATAAAAATAAATTATAATTTTTTTCCATATAGTATGGACAACCTAAATGTAATTTTGTTTCTAAAAGAAATGAAAACAGTGCACAAATTACACACACACACACATATTTAGGGTTTAGGGTTTATATATATATATATATATATATATATATATATATATATATAGTTTACAATTGTTGCACAATTTATTATTTTTTAGGGTATGAGAGATGATATTTTAATAGTTTGGAGGGATACACATGACATATGTTATTATAAATTAAACATTATTCATTCAACTTATTATTTTGAAAGGTATGAGCACCTAAATGATATTTTAATATTTTGTAGGGACTACATATAACAATTAATTATTTTGTATATATGGGGACCTAAAAGATATTTCAATATTTTTTAAGAGGCAAAATAAAATATGTTAATAATACATCAGAGTTTACGGATGTATAGTATATATGATATTAAGGAAAATATTTTTTAAGTTTTTTTGAATTTTTTTTCTAAAAAAAAAAAAAAAAATTTCAGTAAAAAAAAATGTTACAGAATTCATGAAACAAATTTTCTGAATTTTTTCTAAAAAAAAATCTTAAAGAATAAAATATTTTTCTAAAAAATATTTCCTTAAAAAATATTTTTTCAAGTTAATAAAATAAAACCTAACGATTGTTTTTTGTAATTTTAGTACTATTGTAGGGGCTTTTTGCAATTTCTAATAATGCAGGGACGTTTTGCAATTTCTAATAATGCAGGGGCTACTTGGCAATTTATGCATAATAGAGGGGCCTTTTTGCAAACTCGGACCAGGTTTATACATACTAATGAAATTTCTCTTTATGCCGGTTTGACCTCTTATTTGAAATTTAGTCCCACCTGACTTTTCCTATCTAGTATTAATGTGTTTATATACCTTATTTACACTTGGATTGCAAAGCAATTAAATATCATTTGTTGATAATATATTTTCCTAACCAGTCCCAAAGATATTTACTAACCTTATACCGAAAGAAAAGATGTTTTATAATTGAGTCATTACATAAACTACATTTTTTTTCTTCCCTTCTTCAACCTCTTTTCAAAGATTATCTTTAGTCAAAATTTTACTATTATAAGCCAACCAAATGAAACCCTCCATTTCAGGAGGTAAATTACTCACCCACAAAAAAAAAAATTATTTTAGTGTCAATTCCTATTTTATTTAAGAAGTTATACAAAAATTTAACACTAAAGACATCATTATTATTCCACGTCCAAACCCATTAATCTAATGATCTCTCATCAATACTCAGATTAATGTCCCTAGGGGCCGTTTGGTTCTAGAATACCAAGGCATCCAAGTATGGTGGATTTCATTCCTATGTTATATCACTAAATAATAAAGTAAGGTAATCGAGAATTCCATAGGTAATATTTGATGGGAATAGAATTACCTCCAAAATAGGTGTCTTTCCACATTCCCACAAGGAGAGAATCTATTTTTTAATTTCCCGCCAAAATTAATGAGAGGAAAATTTCTATAAAAGGTTGTTTCTTCTTTATTCATGTATTATATACGTATTTTCCGAATTTTTAAAAATTTGCATCTTCATTTCAATAATTCGCATCGATTCGCGAATTTTTGACATGACAAAAATTCATCCCGTATTTTCCGAATTTTTACCAAATATAATATTTTCTCAATTATTTTTAAATAAAAAATATATATTTAAATAATTTAATATACCAAATTTTTCCGAACAATGAGCCGAATTGACGAATTAATACCGTCTTCGTTTTATTTGACCGAATATTTGACCGACTTAGAAAACGTTCAATACGAATTATACACGAACGTATCGCGAACCGTATTATTCGCGTATCACGAATGACTAACTATGGTTGCAAACGATGTTTGAGCATTAGTTTTTATTATGATTATTAGTTGTTGAATTTGTTTCGTTTGATAATGGATTATTAATTTTATTATTAGAATATTCTATTTTATTTAATTATTTTTTATGTGAGATTTTAATTAATTTATCTAAATATATCTTATAAATGTAGCAAGTTAAATAAATTATGATATTTTACACATTCAAATCATGGAAAGAATAGATGCACCAACCAAACATGGTAATCGCACATGTCTTGGAATGACATTCCTTGGCATTCATGCATTTCAAGGCATCTATCAAACCACGAACCAAACGGTCCCCTAGTTAAATTCAATGTGCCATCACTATAACAAAATCATACAACAGCAACGGGATCAAACCGTTGTTGTTGCTTACAAAACCGTGGCTATTGGCAATAGCAACGGGGTCCCGTGGTTATTGACCCGTGACTGAAAGCTCCGTTGCTGTTGCTATCAATAGCCACAGTACCGTGACTATTGATTAGACGGTTTGATCAACAGCCACGCCCTGTGGCTATTGATCAATAGCAATGGGAAAATCGTGGCTGGTCATATGGAAAACCGTGGCTATTGGTCTATTTTTGGTCAAAAAAATTATGAATAGCCACGGTACTGTGGCTATTGCTTTTGTTAATTTTTGATATACAAGGACTGTTTTTATTAAAAACTCCATTTTAATATTATTAAATCTACTAAATTCACAAATAAAATTAAAAGAAATACAATCAATGCTCATTAAATAGTTCACAACTCCGTACACATATTACAAAACATCCACACAAGTTTTCGAGTCGAAGTAAGCATAATTAAATATACAATTGGATATCAATTCCAAACCCCAAACGTAAATCCAAATCTTTAACCTAAAATTGGATTTCATAGTTCCACAAACCTCAAATCCTAAACTCGAACAACCAAACCCTAACTCTTACAACCAAACTCTAAATTATTAAATAACCTAAACACCATAATTAAAGCCCTAAAACGAAACACAATCTAACCTAATCATGTAGGTTAGCGACGTCCTTACCGCCCGAAGGATTGACATTGTTATTGTTCGCGGAATGGGATCCTGAACGGCTTAACATCATCATCATCATCATCATCATCATCATCATCATCATCATCATCATCATCATCATCATCATTATTATTATTATTATTATTATTATTATTATTATTATTATTATTATTATTATTATTATTATTATTATAAATTTTAAATACAAAAGTGTAGAGGAACGTACCGGCTGCGGGATGTAAGTCTGAGAAGCCATGTCATCAGCGCATGCGGCCATCCAGGCATCTCATACGGTGGTAGTGGCGAATGATTTTCTTGTGAACATCCATCAACGGGTGGAAATACCTACGGATATCCGGCATAGAGAGCTTGGAATTCACCAAGTCGTTGTGACGCGTCCGCATTTTCCTTTGCAACAACATATTATATATTAGTAATAAATAACATAAATATATAAATTAACTTATAATATTATTATACATGTCGGAGAGGCGGCGGCATAATAGGCCGCGGGTACATAGCAGCCACCCTTTCCTCCACTTGATTTTTTACCACATCGTAGATTGTTGTCTTCATCTCCTCCATTATCTCTTGTCTTAACTCACGTCAAAACTCGTCACGCATATTAGAACTGCATGGTCCTTCCACAGATCCAGTCATAGAGTAGTTTGCACCCGCCGAATATTAAGAAGAGCTTGCTGTAACTTTCAACCTATCAATTACGGAATCAAGCACGTATATTTTTACGTGCAGCTTTCCACCAGTCGCCTTTAGCCATGTGTCGTCATTATCAACAACACCACTCCAGTTCTCACCGCGTTCTCTAGTCATCATCCTTCTATAATTTTGTTGTCAATTATATTGTTTGTTTAATTAGTTACATAATTGAATCAAGAATTGTAGAATATTTTATTGTAAAACTGACCTCCATTGTCAGGGCCTTGTCGTCTATGTATGAACCATCTTTACGAATCTTGGTCTTGTGCAACACATCAAGATGCCTGATTATTTTGTCACGCTCCTCCTAAATGTAAGAAATACATGTATTAATAAAAACCTAAAATCCTAACCCCTTAAAATTAAATAAAACAAATTAACCATAAAATAAGTTTTCAAAATTAAATAAAACAAAGAAACAAATTTTTATATATAAATTAAACAAATTTCTAAATTTAAACACAAATAAAACAAATTTTTAAAATTAAATAAACAAATATTTTTTTTACCTAAATAAACCATATGTTCAAATAAATATATTTTTTTAAATTAAATAAATAAAAAATATTACCTACTTAATCCTAATTAAAAAAAAAATCCTATCTAAATCTTAACATAATTAATCCTAAGTCATTAAAATACAAAATTAAAAACCCTAATTAACTAAAATGCAACCAAAAATAAAATGATTATTACCTAACCAATAGAAGAAATTCGGCTTCGAGAGAATGTTCTTCACCGAGAAAGCCGAGATTTGAACGCTCCATAAATTTTCAAACATAGACAAACACAATTAAACAAATTATAAATTAAATATATATAGGGTTAGGGTTCGAGTTGAGCTAGAAAGCTAGAGAGCAAGAGGGGCTTGGAGAGAGGTCGGCGAGAGAGCCGGAGAGGGAGACAGGTATGGCGGCTATTCAGAGAGCCTCCACCGCCATGCCGTACTTCTCCTTCGCCGCCTTGTTGACCTGGCGGAGCCCCAACCTGTCGGATATGTGCACGGTGGGGTCACTCGTTTTCGTTCTTCCCTTTTCTTTCTTCGGTTCTCTCCATCTTTCGTTTTCTTTCCTACTTTTCTTTCTCTCTGTTCAAAGGTCACATGAGGGGGGATAAATTCATGCTTTAATTTCCACGCTACAATAGCCACGGTACCCGTGGCTATTGTTATCAACAGCCATGATTTTCTCAGTAGCCACGGGACCGTGGCTATTGAGATAACCAATAGTCATGTTTTTTACAATAGTTAAGGCCCGTTGTTGTTAATCAGACTAGTAGCAACGTGCCCGTAGCTATTGATGAACCCCGTTGCTGATGTATAATTTTGTTCTAGTGTATGTTTATCTGTCAAATATCTCCAAAAATAAGCTCTTTTAGACTAGAGCTTAAAACTCCATCCATTGGCATTTCTTTAATACTTAAATTCTTTTTATTTCAAATTACAAAAAGTCTTGCAAAGTGACTTTTCATTGTGAGCTCTCCAAACCAAATGTTGTTCCAAAGTTCCACATTTTCACGATTTTCCATTATCCAAGTATACTGCAATTCACTACACCTATTACTTTATTAATTCCCCTCCAAAACTTAGATCCATTACCTATAGCAGGTTTTCTAATATCATTTAATCATCTATTTAAATATTTAATTTTGAAAATGGAGGCCTAAATATCCATGTCTTTAGAATGTTTTAATCTCCACTACCATTTTGCCAGAAGAGCTTATCTCCATATTCTTTTGTTTTGCAAACTCTTTTTCAATTAACCCGGCGAAATTCTTTTCTTTTCTGTGTTAGCTCTATACCAAAGAATTCTAGATCTTAATGAATTCAATTTTAATTCAACCCAAGAAAGAATGTTATAAAAAGAAAGTAGAAATAACTAAATTTAACATGATTAATTTACAACCCAAAGACAACCAAAAGAGTCAAAGACCCTTCCATCCTTGCAATTTATTTTCAATTTTATCAAGAATGGTTGTCCAATCACTTTCTTTTAGCCTTTTCAGTCTTATAGGAAGTCCTAGACAAGTGAAAGGAAAGAAGTAATTTGCAAAAGTCGCTAATTTACAAATTTTTGATCTCAACAATAACAAGTTGTTTCGCTAAAAGCATTCTTTGATAGTCAATAGTCCCATCGTGTCAGTTGATTGAGTGAAAAACATAATAAATCAGTGGTAGTGGGTTCGAGGTCCGTTGATATCAAAATATATGTGGGACAATGAGAGCTATTTCTTAATTTTTTTTTAAAAAATGATAGAGTTACACAATTCTCTCCCTTAGATTTTGAAATAATATATACATGTGGTTTCTATGATAATATTTCTTGATATAGTTAGAATATTTGTCTAGCTTTATTACTCCCCACTTCTTTCTTAAAATTATAGTTGTAGAACTTTTTTATTCCTCAACGAACTCAGCACAATTCATGAAAATAACAACCTCTTTTGGATATTGGTTGAAGATTTTAATATCATAAGGGACATAACGGAATCAACGGGTCATAATCATACACCAGAACAAATAACCGAATTTAATATAAAAGGGTTACAAAAATAAATATCCGACCTTTAGGGTCCTATCTGCAAATGTCTCCATTTAATTCCTCATTGTAGCGTCAAACCCTATATCTCATTCAATGCTTACAAAATGAACCGTCACACTAAATTGTAATTTTAATAAATTGAAGGGTCCATTTGTAAAATTTCCTTCAATTATAAATACTCCCTGCTAGCGCAGGCTACAGTGCCTCATTTACCATTTGTCTCTTCCCATTTTATAAAAGAAACAAAGATCAATGTAGCTTGGATCATGATTTTTTCCCTTCTTTCTTCCGTATTTTTCTTATAATCAGGATGAGTAAAAATTGTAAATAGGGTTTAGTTTCTAAAAAGCACTAATAAGCATGTAAAAAAAAGATAGTCATAGGTTGTAAATAAAACGATTAAAAAGATAAATGAAAATAATTTGGAAGGGGGGATACCTACAAGCCCTCTCCAAAATTCTCAAAAAAAAAAAAAAAGATTCCTATATTCTCATATCATTGGAGTAGATGTTCTAGTGGAGATGATTGACATTTCATGATCTATCCATTTAGAATCAAGTGGAGATGATTGACATTTCATGATCTATCCATTTAGAATCAAGTAATCCGATCAACTGTGTTATCATAAGGTAACTGGACTTCTATATAATTTAGCGTTATTTTTTTATAATGAAATTTGTTATATATAGTTGGCATTTTTAATTTAGCCGCATACGGAATGACAAAACTGTGGCCGCTTAGCTGCACACAGACTATTCAAATAGATCACTTTTGGTTTCTCAACTTTTTATTGATCTAATTTTAGTCCCTCAACTATTTAATAAGTCTATTTTTTGTCTTTCCAGCCGTTAAGTGCTTACGAGTCAATTAAATTTGACACATAAACAATGACATGACATATATTCTTGACACATAAATAATGACATATTTTTAAATAAACATGCACCACAAAATTATACAATGAAATAATATTTTAAGAAAAGAGGGGAATTAACAAGATTTTATTTTTTCAAATATTTGGCACGTCATAATTGACACATTGAAATATGTATCAAGAATATATGTCATGTCATTGCTTACGTGTCAACTTTAACTGACGCGTAAGCACTTAACGGATGGAATGACCAAAAATAGATTTATTGAAAAGTTGAGGGACTAAAAAATAAGCTACTTGAATAGTTGAAGGGCAAAATTGGACTTTTCACTTTTTAATACTTAAATTTATTATATTATTATATTTTATATAATTAAAACTATATTTTTACAAAATGATGATCATATAAAAGTTGCGTCATAACCAAACCAGTTACTTAGCTAAATTTATTAGCTAATGTTTTCTACTTTGTTTTATTTTTCTTATCGGCGTAGGTACGATGGAATGGACGGGTGATTTGTGAGATTAGATTCATTTTGGAATGACTTGATTTTGATATATGTCGCTTGGCACGACTAATAGGTCGTGTCCCGGTTACATCCGGGATCAGGGTGTAACACAACTTAAGTTTGTTTGAACCACCACTTAGAGGGAGACTCTATACACATGGTCTAGTCGAAGAACAAATCCGGTACTTCCAAAGCTCGATAGAGCGGACCAGTTTTTACAGCATCAAATGCAAAAATTTCTAAATAATTTACCCAGCATTACCTCGGTTCATGCTCCACTAATACTATCCCTTAAAAAGTCAATGAGAGGCGAGACAACAAGTGTCCAAAATGGAAAGATTCTGGCTACGATAAAATGCAATTAATGATAACATAAGACTAATCTGTAGTATCGCTAATAAACTCCACACAAACACAGCCAGAAACTTCACTCTAAAATGCAAAAACACAATCAAATCTTTGAGTACATGGGCCAAAAAAAAATTCGTTCTTTACAGAAATACAGCTGCAATATTTGAAGATGTAATTCAAGGCCTAGATAAGGCAAAGGAGTCAAGAACACTATCTACTAAGGAAAACACACTCAGAATTCAATTAAGAGAAAAGGGACAGGTATTAGTTATTATCAGTGAAGAGAAATGACAACAACGATCTTCGTGCACATGGATAAAATTAGATGACAAAAACAACGCATATTTCTATGCACTAGCATGTTGGGGAACCCGTAGCCATGTACGTTACATGCGCAGCGGAACCTACGGGTTCAACCCTCCTTAGGATCATCGTTTAGGAAATAAAAGTACGATATTAGAGAATGGATGTAGGTCTGAACGATTCCAACTAGCAACCTTCTCCTTCCTGAAGCTCGATTCCCCGAACCTCCTTGCTCTTCCAAAGTAGGAGATCTCTACTTGTATCCACGCGAACTTCAGACACACGGAATTACCGGACTCGACTAGACGAGACCGGAAATACTTTCCGAAATTACCTCACAAAACTCTCTCTCTATTTCTGTATCACGACGGCCTCGCTTTTGGAATTGTGTTTTAAATAGAAGGGGGCTTCCCCTCATTTTATACTAGAAAGGGAGACAAACGATTGCTCAGTTATCATAACTGAAAATCTAGTTTTCTACGCATATTCCGTTCAGAAAGGAACCCTTCCGTTCAGAACGGAATACAATTCACAAAACTGTGAAAACCTGGCTGTCAAGAAACTGGCACCTTCCGTTCAGAATAGAACCCTTCCGTTCAGAGCGGAAGTGTGCTGTTTTGCACAATCAATCATCTAATAATTGATTATTTTGTTCACCAATCTACACATCTCATGTATAACTGTTTTAAGGTATTTTCGTCCCGTATGAATGGAGTTCATTGTGTGACCGTGTAGGTTCCATTTAACGCTGGCAACGAACTTCTAAAGATCGTAAGTCATGAGTAACCTCTAGACTGATGTCATGACTACCCATGTTAAATGAAATGATCAGCGATCATAAACCTATCTGAATAGACGTTTCCTTATTCCTTTTGTTCTACGATACATGTCTTGATCACAAGTCATGGAAGTATGTCATCCTTGAGTTTGATCAAAGTCTCTTTCCTGATCGAGAATTAGACTGAACAAATACAAAATGATATTAACTACACATGTTAATCCATTTTGAGCATGGTCATGCATTTCCTTCAGTTCTAGTTCATCACGGGGGCCCAGAGATATCTCCCTCTTGACGAGAGGAACAAATCCCATCTTGGTCACTCACATTCCTCGTCATGATTTAGTGCATACCTAATGATGACCCTAATGATCATCCCGTTACGGATGACGTAGGATCATATTAAAGTATGCAGCTCCTCATACAGAAATCCATGGTGACCTCATGTCATAAGAAGAAGCACACTATTCATATGAGAATCACTAATGATATTTACCATGCATATTCTCACAGTGTGGTCAGTCCAGTACGTGTTCTCTAACACGTACCTATATTCAGGACTTGACATCCCTATGTCCATGATCGGCAGAACATAATCATCCAGTCTGCGAATATACTAGTGTGGATATGTAGCTTCTTACCTGAAGTATGTTTATCTGTAACTATTGTTGCAAAATAGTTTATATATCCTTGGAGTGTCCTTTGCGCAAAACAAGTACTTCACCGAAGTACATGTGGTTGCGGAAAGATAGGAATGTTGATAGCAACTCCTCATTAAATGAGGAGAAATCGAAGTCTACCTAGACGCTTCGATTTCCCCCCAATTTAAATTAGCCATATTCTAAGGGGGAGTTGTGGTCAAGTTTTGCTTTGACAAATCTAACTTGTAGGTCGAGAATGTTTTTGTTTTAGATACAGAAATTTGGTCAACTCGACAGGAACAAATCGAGAAATGTGGATATTTGACATCAAGGTCATGTGAAGAAATTGATCGAGTTGGCTCATTGGATTGAAGTTAACAATATTTTCATCAAGTTACAAGCATCTTCTCATATTTTTTTCAACACTTGGTCGAGGTTACGTAATTCTTGTCAAAACCTAATTCTCATTTTTATCTCATTAGAAATTATATTTCGGTGCTTTATGTTTTTTCCTCAATTTTCTTTTAGAAACTATTGCTATTAAACTTCATTGGATGATTATATGTATGTTTCAATAATATAAAAAGAATTTCTCAATATATAAAATTTAGTCTTGAAGAAAATTTGTTGTAAAATCACTTATTTGAAACTTTTTGCTAAATCCTAATTTCTTTTACGAATTTTTCGTTACAAAAATCATTTGTTGTTAAAGTTTTTTTTAAACGGGTTATTGGATTAAGGGGGAGCATCTATTTAGTGGGAGTTTTGCTCTCTCATTTGATGTTCCTTTTGATTATTTTCAAAAAGAGGGAGAAGATATAAAATATTGTATATTTTTCAGAATTGTTTTGAAAATCATCAAAAGGGGGAGTTTGTTGTTCTCGGTTTGATGATATTTAAAACAATTCCGAGTTACTAATAATATTTTGAGTATCATGAATTAGTACAGATAAATCACAAGTTCAAGAAAGACGTTCTAAGAGTACTATTCAAGACGGACGCGACGTCTTTTGTTCAAAGGAGCCAGGAGTCATGGAATTTTTGTTTGGAGCTCTTTATATTTTCGTTTGATTTTTGGATCAAAACATAAAAATGGAGCAAAGCGACAAAGATGGGCTGAATCAGCCCGGAATCTGCTGATACGTCTTCAGTGTTTGGGCCATAACTCTTGTACCGTAGATCATATGAAGCAGTGTGATATGGATATGGAAAGATAACAGAGAGGACTACAACTTTCCTTCTTTAAGAAATTTCAAATTCAGCTTCTAAATGAGTCATAAATGGAGATCTTGACAGGAGACAAAATCTGGACAGATTTGACAGCTCAATATTTGACAATTATAGTGAAATTTGAAAAATGAAAATAAAAGGTAAAAATTCAGATCTCTCCCTTGCTGGTTTTTAAGAAAATTTACTCAATATTCTTTAGTGAGATTAGAGAGAAATTAGTGAGGAGTTAGTTGTGGATATTTGATTGAAAGAAATCGTTGTAAGTTTTGTTTCATCGCTTCGCTTCGAGTTGTTGTAAAGTAAACGGTGAATCGTGGTCTTCTAAAAGAAAATACTATTTGGATTAGTGGAATCAAAGAGTCGAAAGGCATATCCGGAGAGTAGGTGCCCGCGAACGCGATAAGGCCCGCTAGTGAGAACGGGTGGTTACAGCAAAAACAACCACCTAGCGGAACTTCGTCAACAGATCTGTTGTTCATCAAATCCATACTTCCGCATGAAATTAGGCCAGTTTAACCCTCCTATAGGTCTCCAATCAAACAACACTCACCATGATCAACCTTTACCTCCCTCGTCATTTTGATGGTTCTTGTTGCAATTGCACGATGAGTTATGGCTTCGCCATTGAAGATCCGGTTATTCCTTTCCAACCAGATGAGCCACGATTCTGTTAGTCACGTAGAATCTCAACATTTTCTTGTGATTTTATCCATGTAGTTTTCAGTTTGTAACCCAAAATCTTGGACTGATGTCGCGTTGTCAACTAGGGTAATGTTTTCATTCTCGGCTAACTACCTTCATACCCTCTTTGAAAATTCACATTCGCTCATGATATGGTTCATTGATTCTACTGTTCATTTACATAGGTAGCAGATAGAGGGGCCCATGATGCCTTTTTTCTGAATATTCATGAATATCAGTATCTTATCATTTAAGGCTGGCCATGCGGAGAGCTTCAACTTGAGAGCTCCTTTAATCCTCCACAATTTGTGTGCCCATGCACATTGTACCCCTGGATTAATAATGAATTTATAGGCCAATCCCATAGTGAATTCCCCATTGCTCATTCATCTCTAGACAGGGTTTATATTTCTTTCTAATGACGTATGAAATAGTGGGGTTAGAGATATTAGATCTTTGATAAAGAAAGAAAAAATTGAATCGGGGATGTTTTTTATGACATTTGCATCTATTACATCGTATAGTTTTCTTAGTAGGAATGTCATATATAATTGTTTCCATTCTGGAACTGCCATAGTGATTTTAATAGTAGTGCCTTATTTTCGATTTCCAAGTTCGGCAAAACCCTGTACCACCTGATTTTTTTTGGTAGGCACACTTTGTCCAATTTGACAAGATTGTGCATGAGAGAGCAGTCCTTTTCTCCTCGCCAAAAGATCGTGCATATGATTTTGTTTATATCATTAATTACCCCTTTTGGCATTAAGAATATTTGCATTAAGTAGGTCGGTAATGCTGATAGAACCGCTTGAATTAAGATCATTCTCCCTCCATATGAGAGATATTTTTCTTTCCACCCCGCTAATTTATTTTGAGTCAATTTTATCAGAGGTGCAAAACAAAGCTTTGTCGGTCATTTGAAGGAGAGTGGTATTTGGTGGGTAATTGTTATTTTTCACATTCTAATATGGATTTGATGGCATTATTTAGCACATTGGGATTGAGATAGGGATAACCCACTTTTGTTTTTGTTTAACTTACAAACATAAATCATACCAAAGTCTTCCAATGTTAAATTAATAATTTTTAGGTTAGTCACATGTGACTTACAGAATATGAGAGTGTCATTTGCAAACTGTAATGCAGTTGGCATCAGTGTTGCCATGTACATTTGGGGCTCGAGGTATTATCAGTACTCTTCACGAAATGATTTTTATAGTAGAAAGAAAACTCGGCTTTCCTTAGACTCGGTTCGGTTGACTTGGCACTAAAAACGTTTGATTTTGAAAAATTGTTTGACTTTGTAAAATTATTTGATTTTGAAAAATTATTTGATTTTGCAAAATTGTTTGAATTTGAAAAATATTATTTTGGATGTTCTTTAGTGTAATATTTGGGAGCTCGATTTTGTGATTCATTATATTGAATCTTCCTCGGGACATGTGTGTCGACTATTTCATAAAAATAACCATTTGGACGTCTTTTATAAAACCGTTCGGTCGTGACACCAAGGTTATTTTCATGACTTTGCCGTGAATCGTGAAAATATTAAACCTATTGTTTTTATTACTAAAACTTTTAAAAGTTCGACTTTTAGGATTTTTACCCTTGGAATGTCTCGGTACATAAATGCACTTCCTCTACTCTTTGGTTGATTGAGCTCCATTTTTATTGTTTGGTCTTTAGGTCTTGAAGGAGCGGGTTTAGTACTGATTTCTTTCTTGAACCCAAGACCAGTTTTATCATTTTTTTTTGCCTTATTAATATGTTGTCTAAATCAAATCTATTTGAAACATTTCTGGCACAAGCAGACTTGAGAGATTTATTTTCACATTTTAAACTTACAAGTTCGACTTTTTAATGATTTATTTATAATTTTTAATTTTTCACATTCACAATAATTTATTTAATTTCATTAATTTTTTAAATTCTTTTAATTGTGCCTTGTACGACTTTACCGAGGCCTTAGAATCGATTAGCATTTGTTGAGTACTAACAAGACATTCCCGAACCCTATCAACTTCTTGTACTAGTTCATTCCTTGCTCCAAGTTCTACATTATTATTTAAATTGTTTGAACTTGGAACATGTGCCGGACCAAAATTTAAATCAAGAGTAGGGTCTATAAATACCTCGTGACTCATGTCACGGAATGAACCTGTAAATGAAATTTCGATGGAGGATGTCACGGGAGGAGGATGGGGTGAAGCTAGAAGCTGTCCCAGTCGAATCATTTCTTGTATCGCCCATTCACACACCTCATCCACCGTAGGCAATGAGTCGGAAGAAGATTTTGTGGTCGGTGTCGGAGGAGCAATGCGTCCCTGTTTTCGAAGCATTTCTTGAAAGGCTCGCTCGCATACTTCATCCACGGAAGGCAAGATCCCCAGCATGATCGAAAATACAAGTTTGTTTCAAAATTAAATTTGAAACGGTCTGTATTCCCGCTCTGATACCAATTGTTGTTTGATTGGAGGCCTATAGGGGGGGGGTTAAACTGGCCAAATTTCATGCGGAAGTGTGGATTTGATGAACAACAGATCTGTTGACGAAGTTCGGCTAGGTGGTTGCTTTTGCTGTAACCACCCGTTCTCACTAGCGGGGCTTACCGCGTTCGCGAGCGCCTACTCTCCGGATATGTCTTTCGGCTCATTGATTCCACTAATCCAAATAGTATTTTTTTTTTACAAGACCACGATTCACCGTTCGGTTTACAACAACTCGGAGCGAAGCGATGAAACAAAACTTACAACGATTTCTTTCAATCAACTAACCACAACTAACTCCTCACTAATTTCTCTCTAATCTCACTAAAGAATATTGAGTAAATTTTCTTAAAAACCAGCAAGGGAGAGATCTGAATTTTTGCCTTTTTATTTTCATTTTTCAAATTTCACTATAATTGTCAAATATTGAGCTGTCAAATCTATCCAGATTTTGTCTCCTGTCAAGATCTCCGTTTATGACTCATTTAGAAACTGAATTTGAAATTTCTTAAAGAAGAAAAGTTGTAGCCCTCTCTGTTATCTTTCCATAGACATATAACACTGCTTCATATGATCTACCGTACAAGAGTTATGGCCCAAACACTGAAGATATGTCAGCAGATTCCGGGCTGATTCGGCCCATTTTTATCGCTTTGCTCCATTTTTATGTTTTGATCCAAAAATCAAACAAAAATATAAAGAGTTCCAAACAAGAACTCCATGACTCCTGGCTCCTTTGAACAAAAGGTGTCGCGTCCGTCTTGAAGAGTACTTTTAGAACGTCTTTCTTGAACTTGCGATTTATCTGTATTCATGATACTCAAAATATTATTAGTAACACGGAATTATTTTAAATATTATCAAACCGAGAACAACAGTGGGTAGGATCGTGGGGGAAATTATAAGAGCCTTTGCTCTCTTCTTTTTTCTTTTCTTTTCTTCATTTTGTGGTATGATGCACATATGAACACTTTATTTAATATAACCAACAATAGACGATCGCCTATTGCGTATTCTCAACAAAAAAAAAGTTCAATTAGAGAGAGAGAGAGATTTGGAAATTAGAATTGTGATGATGGAAATTAGAATTGTGATGATTCTCACAAGACAACAATCAAAGTAAGAGAGAAGATAATCAGTCGACTTCTTTTATTTATTTTGCTTGTTTTGTATACAAAATAATACATTTGTAACATGAAATTCCGATTGAGAATAAGGATATTTATGTGGATCAATGCAATAGATAATCTGAAGAAGAAGAAGAAGAAGAAGAAGAAGAAGAAGGACCTCAATTTAGCAAATAGTGTCACCTTTGCTCCCAAGATGCTGAGTCTATTAAAATTAATGCTTTTATAAATTAATAAATTAATTTAAATTAGTTTGTATTATATATTGTGTTTGCAATAAGGCCATTGGCCCATAACAATTAGGTGCCTTGAATAGGTGTTTTGTATGGGTGTAAATGAATGGGTGTATTTTGGGGTGCCATGAAAGGGTGCCATAAAAATAACTAAAAATAGAGGGTGAGATTGAGGGGTGGTAACCGACTCATTATCCACTAAAATTGTAACCAAAAGAAAAAAACCTCTCATCTATTCTCTCCATTCAATAAATCAATCCAAAATTCCAACAAATTGGTATCAGAGCCACGGTGTTTTGAGTTTAGTAGAAGAAGTAGAAGGAGATCACCATGACAACCCAACGCGGTGTATTTGGCCTTCCAAATTCTTCACAACTCATTTTTGATGGAGAGAATTACGATTATTGGAGTATTAAGATGAAGACGCTTCTAATTTCTCAAGATTTATGGGAAATAGTTGAAGAGGGGTATGAAGACGTGGAGGCGGTAACACCATCGGAAAAAGAGACGGGCGAGACTAAAAAGATAAGGCTAGAATTGGAAACAGAGATGAAAGGAAAGAAGAAGAAAAATGCAAAGGCGTTATTCTTGTTACAACAAGCGATTTCGGAAAAAATATTTCCGAGAATAATCGAGCCGAAAAGCGCAAAAGAAGCATGGGAAATCCTACAAAAAGGATTTCAAGGAAACGAGAAGGTACGAACGGTTAAACTCTTGACCGTCAAAAGGGATCTTCAAAATTTGAAGATGAAAGATAATGAGACGCTAACGGATTTCTTCTCTAAAATTATGGAGTTGGTAAACAAAATAAGAAGTTTGGGTGAGGAATTTTCCGAAAAGTCGGTTTGTGAAAAAATTCTCATTAGCGTATCGGCAAAATATGACAACATGGCCTCGATCATTGAAGAAACTCAAGATATCTCAACCCTTAATGTACATGATCTAATGGGTTCATTAGAAAGATATGACCAAAGGAAAAAGAGATACCGAGCAATCTTTTGAGAGCGCATTCCAATCGAAAACCACCATAACCGAATCGTCAAACCAAAATACGGTGAAGAGAGAATCATCTCGTGGCGGTAAAAACGGTAAAGGAAAAAGTCGATTTGGAAAAGGAGAAAATAGAGGAAATAATCAAAAGTGGTGTAATAATTGCAAAAATTCCTCTCATTTCGAAAAAGATTGTTGGTATAAAGGAAAACCCCAATGCTATAATTGCAAGAAATTCGGTCATCTAAAAAAAGATTGCCGAAATAAAACCAACGAGCAAGCCAATTACACCGAAGGGTGCGGAACATACCTTTATTGCATGTCATGCGGCCCTAGAGCGAAAAGAAGAAGTGTGGTATGTTGATAGCGGATGTAGTAACCATATGACCGGAAAGGAATCGGTCTTTAGCGAAATTGATACAACCGTCATTACTCAAATTACAATGGGTAATGGTGCGGTTGTTCAATCGAAGGGAAAAGGCACAATCGCTATTGAAACAAGGAGAGGTCGTTTGTTAGTGGGTGATGTATAGTTTGTTCCGGAGTTGGCACAAAATTTATTGAGTGTTGGGCAATTGATTGAGCACGGTCATGCGGTTCATTTTGAGGGTGAGTTTTGCAAACTTTACGATAGGCCTAAAAATGGAAGTAAATTAATTGCGAATATTAAAATGGAGAAAAATCGCAATTTTTCTCTTATTCTAAATATTTCCAAACACGCGGCGTTGAAGGCCGGTGTTGAAGATATATCATGGTTATGGCATAAAAAGCTTGGTCATGTGACTTTTGAAAGTTTAAAATATTTGAGTAAGAAAAATATGGTGTACGGATTACCGAACATACAAGAGAAGGGTGATGTGTGTGAAGCGTGTGCACTCGGTAAAATTCACCGAGAACCATTCCCAAAAGAAAGGGCGTGGAGAGCCATGAAACCGTTGGAGCTTGTGCATACCGATGTGTGCGGGCCAATGAAGACAGCTTCAGAAGGCGGTAACCGATAGTTCATCACCTTCATCGATGATTACTCGCAAATGTGTTGGATTTATTTCATGAGACAAAAATGCGAGGTATTTAATATTTTCAAAAAATTTCAAATTATGGTTGAGCGGCAAAGTGGCCGGTTGATTAAAAAAGTAAGAAGTGATAGAGGCGGTGAATATAACTCGAAAGAATTTGTGAAATTTTGTGAAAATATCGGTCTTGAAAGACAATTAACCATGGGTTATACACCGGAGCAAAACGGTGTTGCCGAAAGAAAAAATAGAACAATAATGGAGATGTGTCGAGCGATGTTAAATGAAAAGGGCATTCCGACAAAATTTTGGGCCGATGCTGAACACGGCGGTTTACTTGTTAAACCGGTGTCCCACAAAAGCGGTCAAAGATAAAACCCCATTTGAAGTGTGGTCGGGTGGAAGAAAACCATCCGTGAATCACTTGCGAATTTTCGGATCCGTTTGCTATTCACATATCCCGAAGGAAATGAGACATAAACTTGAAGAAAAAGCCGAGAAATGTATTTTTATCGGTTATAGTTCTCAATCAAAGGGTTATAAACTATTTAGTCTAAAAAGAAATAAATCAATCACAAGTCGAGATGTGATTTTTAATGAGAAAGAAAAGTGGGCTTGGAAAGAAAAAGGAGTTGAAAACGTACCGATATTGCCGGTACATGAAGAAGAAAACGGCGTAGAAGAAGCCGAAGATGAAAATAAAAATAATGATGAAGAAGAGGAAGTACCGCAATCTCCTCCGACTAATGATGGGTCGAGTTCCTCTACGCCAAGTTCAACACCACCGGTAAAGAATCAAAGATTTAGAAATATAAATGATATTTATTTAAATTGTAACTTTTGCGTTGTCGAACCGGAATGTTTTGAGCAAGTGGTAAAAGAAGAAGTTTGGAGAAATGCGATGGAAGAAGAAATAAAAATGATTGAGAAAAATGAGACTTGGGAGTTGGTTGAAACACCAAAAGAGAAGAGTGTAATCGGGTTAAAATGGATTTATAAAACAAAAATAAATCCGAATGGATCCGTTCAAAAATACAAGGCAAGATTAGTTGCGAAAGGATATGCACAAAAATCGGGTGCCGACTATCAAGAGACATTTGCACCAGTTGCAAGGCATGAAACTATTAGGTTGTTGATTGCCTTGGCGGCACAAAAAGGTTGGAAACTATACCAACTTGATGTAAAATCCGCTTTTCTAAACGGAGTATTAAAAGAAGAAGTATATGTGGAGCAACCGCAAGGGTTTGTGGTTGAAGAAAAAGAAGATAAGGTGTATAAATTGAAGAAAGCGTTGTACGGGTTGAAGCAAGCACCCCGTGCATGGTATAGCAATATTGATGAGTACTTCACAGGCAAAGGGTTCAAAAGAAGCCCAAGTGAGCCGACCCTCTACATCAAGAAAGACAAAAACGGTATGATTATCGTTTCTCTTTATGTTGATGATTTAATCGTTACCGGAAGTGATGAAGGAATTGTGCAAGAATTTAAGAATGAGATGTTGAAAAAATATGAGATGCATGATTTGGGGTTACTTCATTATTTTTTGGGTATTGAAATTGATCAAAGCAAAGATGGCGTTTTTATTTCTCAAAAGAAGTATGCTCAAAGTATTCTCTCTAAATTCAAAATGGAGAATTGCAATCCGGTGACGACACCGTTATTGGTGGGTGAAAAATTGACAAAAGAAGATGGTAGTGATGATGCCGATGAATCGGTATATAGAAGCTTAGTTGGAAGCTTATTATATCTCGCCATTACAAGACCCGATATTATGTATGCGTCGGGTCTATTATCTCGGTTTATGAATCGACCGAGTAGATTTCATATGGGCGTAGCAAAGAGGGTGTTGCGCTATATTCAAGGTACGCAAGATTTCGGGCTCATGTACGAGAAGAATAAAAAAGGAAAAATAGAATTGTTTGGATTTTGTGATAGTGATTGGGCCGGTAGTGCGGATGATTTGAGAAGCACATCCGGTTATGCATTCACTATAGGATCGGGAATATTCTCATGGGCTTCAAAGAAACAAGAGAGAGTGGCGCTATCCACCGCGGAAGCGGAGTATGTGTCGGCAAATGAAGCCGCACGACAAATTACTTGGTTGAGGAAGGTGTTAGAAGACATGGGGGAGAAACAAGTCAATGCGACCGTTCTCTTCTGTGATAACAATTCCGCGATAGCTATGTCAAAAGATTCCGTCTTCCATAGCCGCACAAAGCATATCAAGCTCAAACATCATTTTATTCGAGAGGTGGTTGAAGATGATGAAGTTCTTGTCAAGCATATCAAGACTGACGATCAGTTGGCGGATATCTTCACGAAAGCACTTCCAAGCGAGAAGTTTATTCGCTTCCAAGAATTAATGGGGATGGCGAGTAAAAGCATTAAGGGGGAGTATTAAAATTAATGCTTTTATAAATTAATAAGTTAATTTAAATTAGTTTGTATTTTATATTGTGTTTGTAATAAGGCCATTGGCCCATAACAATTAGGTGCCTTGAATAGGTGTTTTGTATGGGTGTAAATGAATGGGTGTATTTTGGGGTGCCATGAAAGAGTGTCATAAAAATAACTACAAATAGAGGATGAGATTGAGGGGTGGTAACCGACTCATTATCCACTAAAATTGTAACCAAAAGAAAAAACCTCTCATCTATTCTCTCCATTCAATAAATCAATCCAAAATTCCAACAGAGTCAATCGGTCATATCTCGTGAGAGTGTGACTAGGATTCAAAAGAACTGATCAACGATGTGTGAGACAACCAATCTCGACCCAGCAAGAACTCACTCGCTTGCTTTCACGAAAGCTATAATCAGCACAGAAGGATGTAACCAAAAACTCGACAAATCTCAATTATTTTCCACTTCGTTATCTGGGGAGTATAATGTAGAAGAATCTTTATCAAAGGGAGAAAATCAAATTCAGTGTTGATTGAGGAGGTGAGAGAGGAGATTTCTTTAGCTCAGGCTTTCAAAAGACTAGAAGAAATGGAGACGGTATGTTTGGAAGCAAACACAAGATAGTAACAGGGAGAGAGGATTACATCGGTTGGCTTGATCCATGAAGTTAGAGCTAGCAAAATCTGACCCTACCCAAAAAACATGTCCGACCCGACCCGAACCTGAGTAATCCAAAATCCGAAATGATCCGAACCCTAATGATCCGAAACCCGAACGACCCGAAACCCGAACGATCTTAAACCTGAATGACCTGCAACCCAAACAACCCGAAAACCGAATTACCCGAAACGCGAACGACCCCGAATCCGAATGACCCGCAACCCGAATGACCCGTAACCCAAATGACCCGAACCTGAATGACCCGTCCGATCTGACCCGAAAAAATCAGATTTTTTTTATCTTGATGCCCAAAATATCTCGAAATCGAGGATTTTATACTTTTTTCGAGCATAAAAGGCCTAAGTATACTAAACAAAATGACTCAAATGACCCCAAATGTCAATTTGGTGATATACAGTCCGTAATCTAAGTGACATTTGACCAGAACCTGACCTTGACCTTGAAGTCAACTGACCCGCGACCCGAACACGAATGACCCGAAAGCCGAAATGACTCGAACCCGAACGATCCGAAACCAGAACGATCCACAACCCGAACGACCCAAAATCCGAATGACCCGTGACCCGAACGATCCGAAACCCGAATTGACCCGAATCCGATCCGAACCAGGCCCGATCCGCCTGTTTGCCACCTCTAGATGAAGTTGTTTCTAGTCAGGGCAGGCTGTCTTTTGATTTGGGCAGGCTGTCTTTTGATTTGGGCTTTTTATCTTATTTTTTTAGTTCTTTTTTAGTGGGATTTATTCTTATTACTTTGATAGCCTTTTCATTTTATAGAGGCCCAGAGAGAGAGAGATTTAGGCCGTTTTTTTTTAACATTGTTATGGTTGTAAATATGAACTTGGAAATATTTAGTTTACTTTTATATATGGAAGGGGGTCTTAAACCCTCTACAAATCAACGCAGTAGCTCAAACTATGATATGAGAAATCCAAAAAAAAAATAAAAAATAGTATGATATGAGAAGAGAAGAGTCAGAAGCTCAACTAATTTCAACAATACTGGATAGATGCAGATATATGATGATATTAGCTACACATATCTAAAGGTGATCTACAAATTTGTTAGTAGCAAGAAGCATATATTTAATATGGAAAATTTTCCAATTTAATATTTTGCTCTCTTTTTTCAGTCAGATGTTGTGCAAGAACTCTTCAGTTTCTTTGCAGCCTGAACAAACCCAACAATTACTTGCAACTCATCCAGCTCCTGTGCAATTAAAAGTTAATCAAAATTAATGCAAATTAAACTCTGATTAGACTATGAGATTAGAGAAACTGATATTTATCATGACAAGAAGGGATTATAAATATGAAAAATTACTTGAGACATGAAATGCTTTTGAACTGCATCGATCAACTGATTCTTAGATGGGTTAGGCTTCTCCACTTGCTGAAATATTAAAACCAGAAAAATAATAAATAAAAAAGAATTAAGTTTTGCATGTGCGAATAATGAAAAGCACACCAGGTGTCCAATTAGAATTTAAATTTCAAAACTTACTAGATTGAAATGATGGCAATATCTCCACAATGCTCTGGTTTCTAGCTTGCTAAGATCCACTTTCTGTTCAAATAATTCAACCAAAAGTTATATTAGTTCGCATTATTTATAATTATTGTGCTAAAATTAGAAACATAGTAGAAAAATGTAGGGTAAGTACAGGAATAGCTTGAGTTGCTGAGATTGAACTCTTTGAATTTGGATCAAAGGAATTCGACCAGCTCAAAGACTTGTTTGCTCTATTACGCTCTTTTCTTCTGATTTTAAGTGGTTTTATAATAGAATCTGTATCATCTGAGACTGGAAAAAAAAAAAATATATATATATATATATATATATATATATATAATATAAGGCACTAATAATAAAAGGTTATTAGTAATCAATCATTGCATTATTTTTATTATATTTTTTCTAATGAATACAAAAAGGAATATATTCATAAATAATAATAATAATTTTCTAGATAATGATTAGAATGATTTTCTTTATATATTGGACTTAATTAAAATATATTTCAAGTAGGCCCAGTCATACCATGTTATTATTTTCATATTGGTGCATGAAAGAATCGATCTGCCTTTATCTTTAAAAAGTAACCAAACATACGAAACAAAAGTACATAGATAAGTAATTACCTAAGTGATTAAATAAATTGCATATTACTTTAAATTAACATGGTAGCAGTTCCAAGAAACAGAGTTATACTCATGATATTAAGAAATAAAAATAAATAGAGTTGTAAAAAAGTAATTTACCTATGTCAGGAACATTGATTTTTGCATCACCATGTTCTATTTCCTCATCCTCATGTCCATTGGGTGATTCAATAACACAAAGTGCATTCCTCTGTAATTTCACCTCTATTCCATTTGTCAGAACCTGATATTTTGAAACAATTAAAAAATAATGACTTGCCAATCAGCTTTGGACTCACTTTTGGATAACACAAAAACCTCAAGAAAAAATTATCAGATTTTGAAATAAATAAAAAGGAAATATCAGTATTTCAATCACTAATGATAGCACTCCAAAAGAAGAATAGGAAAAGCCCAAATGAACGAAGAACCAAAAGGTGATTTTAACAACTAACTCCAAAACCCTAAACCCCTTCACATCAATTTTAGTTCAATTCTTAGCTTTTATGGAAGAAATTCTCATGTTAATTTTGACTTAAAACCCTAAATAAACTCAATTTCAACGATCAAGCTCACCTTGTAGCATTTCAAACAAAAAACTCACAAACATTACTTTCAATCAGTACCATAAAAGGAAGATGAAATTCAAACAAAATTAAACAAAAAAAACTTACAGAAACGATCAAAGTTCACAAAATTATGAACTACATTTTCATTAATAAAACTTACAAGCCAATGCCATCCGCCTAGCCCAACCGCTTTCTTCACAACACCTCGTAATCCAACAAGCACCGATTTAGTTCTATTGTTACCGATCACCACCACCTTTGTGTTCTTCGGAAGTACGGACAGCTCCTCCTCGCTGCTCTCTCCTCCGTTCATTCTCAGATCAATGGCTCCCATTTCCCCGCTCTGTTTCCTCTGTTTTACCTCCGAATTTGATCTGGAAAATTCTGACAAGAATTGAGTAATCACGGAAATGGCGTGTTTTGACTAGGTATCACGCATTGCGAAATCGAAATTTTGTATATTTTAAGGTTAATCACGAGAGAAATTTATGAATTTCAGAATTGAGAGAGAGAGAGAGATAGAAATTTCTCATAAGCTCACTTTCTCTGTTCTGTCTATTTTATCCTTCTCTTTTTGTGTAGTGTTGTTCAGAAAAAATTTATCCAGACACGTTCCACAAACGCCAGCATAATTCATACGCAAGTCCCCCAATCAAAGAAACATCTTCTGCACAGTTCAGTAGACCGGGTTTAAATAAGTATTTTACTCATTGGGGTTCTGCTTGCTTTTTAGGTGATTCTTCAGTCTGAATCCCAAAGACCGTGATGCAGCCAATGAGGCTTGGACGCGTGTCAAGAAATGGGCGTCACTCCTCTGCTGCTGGTACCATACCGGTTATAGTACTGTGGTAAAGACTAAAGACCAAACTGGCTCTGTGGTACAAAATTACTTTTCTAGCCTTTTAGGCTTTAGCATGTTTTGGTACAACCTTAATTTAGGATCTAATGTGATCTTTTTAATAAGTCTAATCCTGTGATACTTGGTACAAAATTATTTTATGTAGGGTAATCCATGTTTTTTGATAGGTTACTGATTTGTACACCACACTACTCATCAAGATATTTTAGAATTTACATAATTATTAGTTCAACTTTTTTAATTATTTTTTAGTCAATATATCGATTCACATGCATACTTTTTTGTGCATGATTGAGATGTTCTATTTAACAAATATGAAATAAGGAGTAGACTAATGGAAGTGAAGGATGAAATAGTGGAGTAAACAAACTTTTTTCCTTTATATCCTAATAAAAGGAATTAATTTATATCATTATTGTACCATTTCATTAATTAATCTTACCAAATAATTATAAAATAAAATAAAGTAGGTTGTATATATTTATATTGCACAATTTCATTATTCAATTTTGTTGCTGAGAGCCTGCACTGCGTTTTGGAAGCAACATATTTCGCTACATACGTTGAGGTTCAGAAAACCAGAGAATGTTCAGGCACTACTGTTAGTGGTTTACAGCTAAGGTCACAGAAAATGACAAAATATGTCGACTTGTTTGACACACCAAGGTCCGTTTTCAAACGTTGTCGTGACAAATCAAAATTTTGGCAAATTACTTCTGCGTATAATATTGATGGCAGATCCCCAACACAGAAAAAACAATGGTCAAACAGCATACTATATATCAGTCGAAAAAAAATACGTGTAGGAAAAATGCAAGGATATCTACAAAATTTTATGCTCCAATTCAATGAAAGGAGAGAAAATCTTTAAAATAGGTGTCAACATTTTCAATATGATCAGATGACTGAAGTGAGGTTACTAATATGCAAATAATAAGATTTTGTAAAAATAATATATTTTAATTTTTTTTTTTTTTTGACAATAGTCCATAGCCATACACTGCACATACACTACACGCTTGGTCTGAGCAAAAAAAGATTAGTTAGTTTTCGTCATGGGGTCCCCTCGATAGACTCGTTGACCCGGGGTAAGCGACTATTCACTGCTGAGGCTGGGACACACACAATCATACACTGAGAAATCATATCTAACTAGGATTATTGTCGCGCTTCGTTGCGGATAACTTAATTATTTATTAAAAAAATTATAGCATGATTATAATTGAATTCATTTATATATAAATAAAACATTTGTGTATTTCCAGTAGGCTATCACCTACTATTCAAAAAAAAATTGTGTATTTTATTAAATTTATGCCTAATTATATAGAAGGATCATATGCTGTAATTTTTTCTGTTAAACTTTTAAATGTTCATTATGCAATATGATATAATTATTTAAAAAATGAATATAGATGTTATTGCAAATAGGAAAATTGAAGGTATAAGTAAATACATCTTATTAATCTCAATTAATCAATCTGGCAATCTTAGACATATGGGGCATGTCATATTGTAATCAATTGGATTTTCAATTGCTAACATGATTTTTAAAAAAAATTAATTATAGATGAATAAATTTAAAAAAGATTAAAAATAATAATTATTGTTAACATGATTTTTTAAAAAGGAAATATTATATTATATATACAAAAAAATATATGCATATTATACACAGAAAAATGTAACTTGACTCATTTCCTTCAAAAAACTGACACTATTATTTTTCTTCTTGTTATTATTTTTTATTTCTTTAGTTGTTAAAATGATATTTATATTAGATGAGTTTTCTTGAGAATGCTAAAAAATTGGTGAAAAATAATGTATGAGTAAGGGTATCATTTTTGTACATGTTTTCTTATATAGTCTATATTCACATATTTTAGCAAGAAAAATAAATTAATTAGAACCATAATAATATGGAACTCATAATAAAGAGAAAAATCCAATAAATTTATATTTGATGATTTTAACATGAGAAATAAAATATTCATTAAGAGTTATAACTTTTTAAAAAAGAAAAGAAAAAAATATTTACGTTTTAATGAGTAAACTCTTCATTAACTATTGGTATTACTATTCGAACATAATTTTGAATTATGATTCATTGAAATCATCTGATTAAGATCTGATGGTGAGAAACAGATTCAATGGTTATCACTAAATCAGGGATGGAACACGAAACACTAATTTAACAAATTATATGATTATATTTTAATAACCACATAAATGTTGCTATAAAATATCAATAAATTTTAAAAAATGAATGGTTAAGATTCGACAAAAAAATTTGATTAATCCTATCTGAAATCTCTCTCAAACCTCTCTAAAATCCTGCTGGACGTGAGATTCGATCCACTCATCTATAAAAAGTGGAGCTAGTATTATAACCATTAGGTTATCCTATGATAAAATAACATTTTTGAATTTTTAGAGTTTTCTACTGACTCTGAAATACTTTTCTCATGTGAAATCAAGAGAAAATGCAGCAAATGTTAAATGACAAAAAGAAACAACAATAATGATTACTAAATAACAAAAAAATAAACAAAAATAATGATTTCGAACTTAGAATTCCAAAATGTTATTAGTACAAACTCAACAAAAAACAATCATTTTTGCAAATATTTTTTATTTAAGGTTATTCCAATAATATATAAATAACTCAAATTTGTTCACATCGAAAACTGATCTGTATAAAAAAGAATCAGTAACATTATGTGCACATTTTCCATACAGCCACTTGACTTCAAATTATTAAACAACAATAAATAACAGAAAAAGAAAACTTCAAAAATCATACCAAGTCATTTAATCTCTTGTACTAGGAGGGTTAATAATTTTTCTTAACACAATCGTTCTTGCCATTCTTATATCACGACTACACCGATCGGCTTGTTCCCCTAATTCCTCGATATTTTTCATAAAAGCCCCTACTTTTCTCTTAATTTCCTCCATTCCAATCCTCACCGCCTCGTTATCTCTCAAAACAAACTCAGCATTATCCAACATGTTTGTCATCTGAATCTCCAACCCCTCCGTCAAAACCCTAATTGAATCTAAATCCTGAATAACTAAAAATGTCCCAGCTTGCATTGCACCTAACACTGATATTTGAGTTTTAACAGAATTTTGATAGGATTTGAAGAGAGATTCGAGCCATTTGCCCATCGATCCGACTGGCACGAGAGCTGCAGCTGACAAAGCAGCCAGAACAGGCGGCGCTGATACGGCAGCTGTGACAATTGAACACATCACCACTGTAATGAATGCTGCTACGAATATCACGCTTGAGATCTTTCTCCATGATTTGATCGATTTTGATCTCTTGTCGAGCTTTCTTTGTCTCTGAAGCAGTTTGTCGAGCATGTTGAGGTGCTTAATCCGCACAGCCTCCAGCACTTGAAAGAACTCTGGTGTGAACGGCTCTCCAGCTTCTTTGAATCTCCTTAACTCCTCTAGTGTTTTAGCAAAGTTATTATCTTGTCCTTCTCCTTCTTCTTCTTCTTCTTCTTCTTCTTCTTCTTCTTCTTCAAATCGTTGTATAGTTAGTTGCATCATGATCTGACTGTCACGAGCCTTTTTCAGACAATTCTCTAAGCAATTGCAAAAATCAAGCGACTCAATGCTGGTGTTGAAATACTCCTCCACGAGCTGAAATAGCTCGGGGTTTTTCCAAATATCCTTTTTAGATTCCAGAAGGACAGAGACCACTTCTCGGTTCAGGTCCAACAATCCGCCGGTGATTTCCATGAGAGAGTTGAAAGAGAGGGAATGAACCGGTCCGTTAGGCCGATTGACGTCAGTCATGGCAGAGATGGCTCGGACCGTACGCTGCTGTACGGTTGAATCGAAGGACTGGATCTGCGGGTTGATTCGGCATTCTGCCTCGTATGATGTCAGAGATGGCGAGTACGGCTCCGGCGTGCTTGATCTACTCAGATTACAGCCCATTCAAATTTGCAATCAGAGAACAAATGAGAGATTTGGAGAAATTGGGGAGAGGTGTGAGTTTAGTTTAGCAAAGACACAGTGAAGAAACGACGAAACCGGCGTGTTCGTCTAAGTCAACGTTGGAAAAAAAAAATTTCTCTATTGGAAAGAGATTGGTGAAAGTTATTTCTTTGTGACGTCAATATTGTGGATTATTATGTAACGAGTTTATTCACAATTGAGATGACTCGCGAGACGGGATCCATATCCGCACGAAAATCGAGCCAAAAGGGCTCGCCGCCGGGCTCACTGTACTCGTTGCAATTTATCACTTTGTCTTAATTATCATTCATAAGATAACAAAAGGGAATATTGATGACTTGGCAGATGGATCAGCCAGTTGGAATACGCCACGTCGTCGATCTAACGGAAAACATGCTTTGTCAGTTCATCGATTTGATCCTAAACATCTCCTCAATACTATACAACAGCTTCCAATAAAGCCACAGATATAAAAAAACTTTCAACTTATTTCATGCCCAGAATTTGTCGAAAACAAAAATAAAGCCACAAATATATTTTTTTTTTTTTGAGAATTACAACTTTTCTTTGGTTCCTTCCATAGGATCTACCCGAGCCATTTGAGATAACAATAACTCGTGAACCCTCGCCTTTAGCTATAAAAAATAAAGAAAAGAAAAATACAATCAAATGCATAAACTAGAAAGAAATAAAATATAAAAATGCTATTTAAAACACGACACTATAATAATTACCTTATCAAGGCCCTCTCCAGTAGTTACCGATACACGGATGGCATCATCTGGACCGATTTTTTGGTATTCTTCATTAAAACTCGATTTATAACTTGAAGATTCCTCTAAAATGTCGCATTTCGAAATTACATCGAGCCACAATTTGTCCCCATATTTTTCCTTAATTTCTCGGTAAGTGGTATACTGAAAAAAGAACAAGATACATAGTTAAAAGAGAACAATAAATAAATATATTAAATAAATTATTTAAGAATTGTTATTATTACTTGATTATCTGGTGAGGTGCCACAATCACCAGAGAGGTCATGAACATAAAGAACAGCAGTTGGTAAATGAGAAAGGACAGCTAGGGTGAGTTTCTCTATATTATTCCTCTCCTCTGTTTTTTATTTATCAAATACAAAAATAAATAAATAAATATGGTTTATTGTATAAAAATGTATAAAAAATAATTCAGGAAAATAAAGAAAATAAACACACCTTCCTTTCTAGGAAGGAGACCTGGAGTATCAGTAACCTACATAGTAAATTTTCAATTTTAGTTAGTTAATGGTTAGTAGAAAATAAACGAAAGGAATTTGCAAAAAAGTCCTTCATGATGTTAAAATTGCAAATTGAAGATATGTACAAACCTGAAAACGCTCGTTGATCAAGATAATATGTCCCATTAAAATCCCTCTTGTAGTAAAAGGATAATTACAAACCTAAACAAAAAGATAATAATCTTGTGAATCATTTATTTCAAATAATTAGCGGAAAAAATATTTTAATTTTTTTAAATTTACCTCAGGCTTTCCAGATGAAAGAACGCGAACCAATGAAGATTTACCGACATTTGCTGCTCCAACAAGACAAAGCGTTGGGAGATGCGGATCAATTACTGGCATTCCTCTTAATGTCTGTATTAATTAATTAATTAATTAATTCTCCATTTAATTTCTGACTGGACTCTCCAGTGATTTTTAGTGAATATAGAAATTCTTTTGTATTACCTTTGCAACGTGTAAAAGATCATCCAGAGCACTCTTCCCCTGCTGGAAAACATGATCAATCTTTTTCAGACCCTTTAATAAGAATATAAAAACATTACAAACATTTAGTACCAGATAAATTTGGAAAATGAACAAATAATAATTAGATATAAATAATACAATAATAATTAAATTAGAAAAGAAAATTGACCTCGCTGAGTCGCTCCCCTGCCTCTCGCTTACTTGATGACTGTCAAAGTTAAATAATCACCCTGAATAATATTATAAACCTATATATACTTTTTACTTACAAAAATAACTTGTACAAATTCAACATTAAAAAAAAAAAATACAGAGTATTTTTGTAAATTTCACCTTAGCACAGAGAGCAGCATTCTCCTTTGCAACAGATGTAAGTTTCTTCCTCAGAGAATCCACTCTTCCTAACACCTGCACAATATATCAACATAAAACAACTTTAATTTGAGCAATTTTCTCTATAATTAAAAGTATAATAAATAATTAATAAATAAGCAAAGGAACCTGCATGATGCCGAAATTGCAAAAAAGACCTTGCATTATTGCCGATATTGCAAAGAAAAAAATGGTTGTTAGTTACAAGCTAACTCTTTTAGTTACCTATTCTAATCATTTGAAAAAACATCTCTTAAGTTTTAATTAATATCTCTCTCTCATCAAACCTGCATTAAAATGTTAATTAACTTCAAGAAATTAAAGGTTGTTTTAAATGAGAGAGAGATGTTGTTCAAATAATTAGAGTATCAATACTAATGTGTTAGCTTCTAACTAAAAGCATGGAGTTTTTGCAATTTCGGCGATAATACAGGGACCTTTTTGCAATTTCGGCATAATGGAGGGTCATTTTACAAATTTCCCTATAATATACCTGTTCATAATTGCCCTCACCAAAAGTAAGCTCGATTAAAGAGCACTCATATGGATGCAAATGCTTCCTATTTGGGAAACTCTCTACATATATTCTCAAAGGAACTGCTAATTCCTGAAAATAAAATAAAAAAAATAAAAATAAGGGTGAATGAAATAAAATAAGCACGGGATGAAAAAAGAAACGAACTTACTTTCATGAGGGTATCTAGATGCTTTGCAGCTCTATTTCTCTCGCGTTTCGCTATGTTTGCAATGCCTGTTAAGTATATATATTTGTACATTAAATGATAATTTATGAAAGGACAAAAGGGGTATAAATGCGAAAAGATAAGTTTATTTATGTACCTTTTGTTGGGGAAACATTTCTTGCTTTTCGTTGAGCAGAGGAGAGAATATCTATTGCTGGCATCACCATTGGTAACTTTTGAAATGCTCCAACACTTTGATATGTTTTCTCCTGAAAAAAAATAGAAGAAAGTGTAATGATTTAGAAAAATAATCAAAAAATTAACAAAAAAAAGGTAATTATAGTTATTTGTTTACAAAATTAAGAATATGATTAAACTTAATAGAAAATTATATAAAATTATTTGGCCTATTCAGTCGGTTCGGTTCGGTTACAGGTTTGTTAAAATGAAATTCGCAAATTTTATCATGATAGTAAGACTATTATGAGAATTAAAGGGATACAATACAACAAAACTCTTTGGTGCTGAATAAAATCTTTATATTACATCAGATATTTTCTTGCTGACCTCTTTGGTGATTTGACACGTAGATGAATGCGAATTACGTGAAGAAGGAGAAGGAGAAGAAGAAAAGGAATCAGTTCTTCGTTCTTCAGTACCTGACATAAAACCTGGAAAGAGAACCACTTGTTAAATGAGTGAAAATGCGATATGCATACAACATGTTCGATGAAAAGACCCAACGAAGTAAAAGTGTGGGAAAAGAAGAAACATGAGTAAGAACACAAATAGTGAAAAAGGAAAGGATTGAATAGATTAGGTTACCGATTGCTGCTCTTCGCGTATTCCCCATGGGTAGTTTGGAGCAAGGGAGCCGCCATTGCTGTATCAAGTTGAAGGCTCTGATGCTACTGTTCATATCTCTCTCTCGTTTGGGATCTTCTCTCTTCGTTTCTTGGGAGGAGGATAGCTTTCTCAATTCTTTCGGCCTTGCTCGTTCATGGCCTGTGTGTAATATCAAATTTTCTAATATCACTTCAAATTTTAATGGGCCTTGGCCTGTTCAAGGCCTGTCTGAAATATCGAATTTTCTAATATTATTAACAAAATAAGGGGAAATTTCATATTTGTCATTACATAAACTATCATATTGTCATTCAAAAAGAAAAAAATTCAATACATGCATGATCATTAATCCAACGTTATACTTATATGTATAATATTTGTATATAATATTACTATAAAATATATTTATAATAAAGTGATCACTGTTTAGTTAATTATATTAAGCATTAATGTATCAAATTAGAGTGTGGCATTTCATGTGTAGTATTGTGGGTTGTGTATTTATATTTTTATGATGGGCAGAAATAGAAAAGTCCGCATTAGAAGCCAAACGATGTTTATTCGTGAAAGGATGCCTATTTGATATTCAATACACATGAGGGAAGTCATTATCTTATCTACCCATTAAGAAGAGAGAGGAAGAGACCAAAAGAGAAAAGAAAATAAAAAAATTACAATTGACGTTCATAAAGTATTTGAAAAACTATATTTGCATATTTTGGTGTTCATCATTCGAAATAAAATCTTAAGACTTCCGTTGTTATGTTATGTTTTGATTTACATAGTTTCGATCCCGGGTTTGACGGTACCGGACGGTATCGCCCCAACAAGTGGCATCAGAGCGGGACTATATTGAATCATACAATTAGGTTTGATTTAATTAAACTTTTGGTTCAAACTTCAAATTCAAGTTGGATTAAGAAGAAATTCAACAACTCGGGTTAACAGAGGGTAAATTTCTAAACAACATAAATTGTCAAAGCCCAAAAATAAAGTAAAAAGGATCTAGAAGAAATATAGGGTCCAATTTCGTTCTTTCATGTGGGTCGTGAGATAAGGAAATTAAGAAGGGTTTTAGTGCAATATTCGTATGGTCGTCCATGGCATCTCCGGATTTGCGTTGCCGCTGGAGTGATGTCATCGTGCGTCGAATGGGCGCGAAAGAAGAGACGAAAGGGTTTCTCATGCCCGTCGATCCGCCACAGCCATCGAACGTGGGCCGTCACCGGCGTTGAAGAAGAGGCGCCATATTATGGGGACGCAACCCTCTCTGGACGAGACGCGATATAGAAGGAAGAGGCACCATGAAAAGGTACTTCGAACCGACGTGGAAAAAGGTTCTGTTTGTTTCTCTGGATAAGGCATCCTTTTGGAGGAGACAGGATAAATTTTCTCGGATTTTCAAAGTTATTAAAAAAGGCCAGGTTTAGCATTCCAGAATTTAAACAAAGAAAATAAGAAAATAAGGTTATGTGGACTGGGCCAGAAATAGTTTACTTAAAGGATAAAAAAGGCCTTGTCCAATAAGGAAATTTTCTTAAGGAAATTAGCTATTATTATTAGAATCTACCCTAGCTTCCCTTCGGCCTGAGCATAATTGGAGATTTATCCTGTACTTGAGGAGAGAGTTCTTAGTTATATTGCATAATAATATGGAATGTTGGTTTAGAACTTCTATAACCTTTGTTTTAAAATACAAAAAGATATACAGTAAATTCACTTGAAAAACTCGAACGTTAAATTGTTTAGATTCATATATGGCGGAATTATAGGAAGTCAGCAACAAATATTAAATGCTGGTGTTTTGTACATGAATTGTGATTGTCGATGGATTTGCATATCACTGAGAAAGAGCACCCATGTTTACTAATAGTTTGTACATGAATTGTGATTGTCGATGGATTTGCATATCACTGAGAAAGAGCACCCATGTTTACTAATAGTTAGATACAAAATAAGAGCCTAAATATTATAATTACACACCTTCAAAATTACACATATAAAAGCATGAAGAAAACGAAAAATTTGCTGAATATGACAAAACTTGTATAACAATAACTTCACAAAAAAATATGTCCATAACTTATATCCATTGCAACTACCATCTGAATGGTCGTTGTCACTTGAGAAAACAAAAGTATTTAAAAGTCTTAAAGCCAAATTGGTACTCTTTCCTTCTTTGAATTACAATTCTTAGGTTTTTTCATCTTCGCATCTGTTGTTTCCTCCATTATTTTTTATGTTCTCTTCTAAATTTTTTTTTTGGATCAATGTTGATTTGTTGTTGCCTACACTCTTTTAAATAGATAAAGAATGATTAGCGCTCCATTTCATTCCTCCGTTATTATTGATATGTTTATAAAGTTTGCCAAATAAAGGAACTTGCAACATAAATTACTGATAGAAATGTGAAATAAGAGGATTTAGGATTGAAAAGGTGGATGAAAGAGCCGTTGCTCTTGATGAATTAATTGGTAGCATATTCTTAGAAAATCCTAGCCGCCAAGCTCAGATCTAGGGGGAGGTGGCCCTTCCGGGGGAATTAATTGGTAGCATATTCTTAGAAAATCCTAGCCGCCAAGCTCAGATCTAGGGGGAGATGGCCCTTCCGGCGCCTCCCCCGGGTCTCTTTTTGCTCTGCCCACTCCCCTCTACTCCCCTAGCTCCTCTTCTCCTTCCGCACACCTCTCTCCCTTCAATTTTGGCAGCTAAGAACGGCGACTGCACGTCTCTCTCTCTCTCTCTCTCTCTCTCTCTCTCTCTCTACTCATAGATCGTTGCACGAGAAAGACGCAAGGAGAGGTCGGATCTGCTTCCTCCCAGGCAGAGAGATCGTACATCTCGACGCTGAAAATACATATAGGAGCTGCTTCTCAAGGCAGAAAATGCATATCGACTACAGATTGTTTGCTACTTATCGACTTGCTAAAAAATGCTGAGAACGCAAATCTAGCCTGTTGTAGCACTTGCCTGTTTTATTTTTGCAAAAAATCCCTCAGATTCTTCGCTATTGGCAGTAAAATAAAATGCGTATACAGTGACGTTTGAGGCTGGTAGTGGCTTCTAGTCTATGGCCGGTACGTGCTGGTACGGGGCCTGTTTGGATCCCTGAAAGAGGGCTGCTTTCAGTTCAGCGTCAAACCGTTTTGGGGCTAATTTTGATTTTGCAGGAGGTGTTTCGAGGCTGGTTTTGGCTAATTTTGATTTTGCATGAGATTGTTTTGAGGCTGATTAAGTGCCGGTTTTGTAGCCAGCACGCGACTGATATGGGGTTGTGAAAGGGGACGGTACCGCTCAATTTGGCATGTATGTCAACTGAGAAAGGGGGTCGAGTTTAAACTATTTTACGACTTAATTTTGGCCTTTTGTTGGTTGAATTTCGGACCTTCACTGGCTACAATTTCGGGCATAGAAGTATAGCACGAATTTGCAATTATTTGAGTTTTTAGCAAATTGTTTGAGCATGAAATTCTAGCACTAATTTTTTAGCACAAATTGGAGCATGATTGTTTAGCACGAAATTTGGACAATTATTTAAAACATAAGCCTATGTTTTAGCACGAGTTTTGAGCAACTAGTTATTACTTAAACTATTGCGGCACTAGTTACGGCCATCAGAGCCGGTGACGTCGTGAATCTTTTCCATCCGTCGGAGAAACAACAACCCCAACAAGATCAGTCTCGAATCCTGCTTATACGACGATTTGGAAAGCCAAAGTGAATTAGACATAGCTTAGTAATTTTTATTTATTTTGTTGATTATGAGTGGTATTTGAACTCTTTTAAAGAGTGTTATTTGTAATCTTCAATTTGTAGCAATTTTTTCTTTTTAATGAAAGTCTAAGTAACCTTTTCAGCTACAATTCAAAAAAGAAAAGAAAAAAGAAAGAGTCGTTGCTCTTGCACTAGCGGCCAAAAAATGGCGATTTGAAAGGCGATTTTGATCCTTCATCGAAAGCATCGAAAGCAATAGACAAGGAAGATCTCCAGACTTCTTAGCACATGCAAACTAAATCACAAGCATCCTAAGCAATCTTTCTCTTCTTCTACTACTTCTCTTCCCCCATCTTTTGGAACCCAGACTTAGAAAATAGCAAAATTCATCAAAACAGGCAAAAGACTGTCTCCTACAACTAGCAACAACTTTACAACATTACAATCCAAATTTGATTTTTGAATTCTCCCCCAAAGTCAATGGGAAGGTGGAAGCTGACGCCTCTGGATGCTGGCTGGTTCTATTATCAGAGCAAAAGAAACACTAAAAAGGAAGACCACTTCTCCCATGCAAGATCTTACAAGCTCAACAACCATTTTTTTCATTCATCAAAAGAAACATTGGGTTTCACCCCTGCAAGTTTACAAGCGGGCAACCCCTACTCCTTATAGGGGGTACAAAAGAGCACAAGATCACCTCTCACTATCCCCATTCAAAATCTCACAACACAAAGAAATAAAAAACACATAACGCACACACATGTCTCAACAAAGCAATTCATTTAGAGTGTCTTCTACTCAAGCTCATGTTTTTAGCAAAAATGAGAATAAGTTTCAGACTTATGCAAGCAACAAGTTGCCCACCTTTGCGTCTTCTCACATGTGCACTCCAAATTTTCGCAACAGTGCCAGACATGAGCAAAATGGGTTCACTCCATTAGGAAAACATCTAGTCCCACTCATGCAACGTACACCTGAAAAGGCAAAGCACAAAAATCACATAAACGAACACCAAATCACGGAAAAAATAAGCAAAACCAGGGGCAATATAGGAAAGCACCAAAATACACCATTGCAGACACTTTCAAGCAAAGAAATGCTGCACTGGCAATATTCTTTTGCCTCCAAACTCTAATACTCAACCATGGTTCAATAGGTGCCTAAATTGTTACACCGGGTTCATGTCGTCAAAGATTGCCCATTCCCTTTTCACTACACCAACTGTGACCGTATCGGTCACATTTTAAGAAACTGCAAAGCTCCTATAAGTGCTCATCCACCACCTTATGATCCTTCCAAGGACCCCTTGGTCCCTCCACCAATGGTAGAGGGTCAAGCCCTACCAAAATTTAGGGAACAAAGAGCAATTTACCATGTTCACACCACTAACACCACACTCAAGGATATTGAGAGGTACTCACAATGCAAGCTATTCATCTTTAATGGTGGATATTGAGAGGTACTCACACTTTGGCATATATTAAATCTGAGCTAGAAAAGCTCAATTTTTGGCAAAAATATTAATGTGGCACATCTTAGATCACATAAATATGTGGTTGCAATAACCAATCATCTCAAATTGAGAGATTTTGAATCTATCAAAACTGATTACCTTCTAGATAGGGGTATTATAGTTCATCCATGGGATAGGGCTTACAAAACCATCATAGCACCCTATAGAGTAAGGGCATGACTCGACATTTATAACTTATCTACTTTTGGATGGAGAAGATCTGAAATCCAAAAGATGGTAAGTTCCTTTGACAAATTAAAATATCATGGGCCACTCACTGAGATTGAATCAATGAAAAAGCTCAGAGTGGTCATTTTAGCAACTAGTCTAGCGGATATTTCGTGAGTTTTGTTTCTTGCTAATTATGTGCAATGGTCTACAATCTGAAGCCCATAGTGGGCCACAGAAAAGAGAACCATAGCACAGATCTTTGGTTCACCAGTGAGCCAGAAGAAGAGCTCTTGGAGAGAGTAAAAGAAAGAATGATCAAAAGAATTACCGTCGGAGAAAGGTACTGTGTCAATGCAACATGTCAGGATCAAAATAGATTCCACAAATCCACCAGTAAAGATGACTTTCCAACTAGTCCATCAATCAATCTGAAACTCAATTTAATTCCCAAATTTCGGAAATAGATAGAATTAAATTCACGGTTTCAATAACAAAACATTCATACTCTGGTCCCTAATTTAAATGGAAATCATATTTTGAAATGTGTAACTAATTACAATTAACATGTCATTCAATCCCCCTCCTTTCCCTTCTAGAATCTTTGCTTGTAGTTTTGTTCGAGAGATGACAAACTACTTTTTATTTTTTTATTCTTATTATTGTTCATTACGTAGTTGCATTCTTATTTGTTCATTGGTATTCAGTATTATTACTATTACTTAGTCTTATTAATTATTATGCTTCTTTTTTATTATGTTAGTGCTATTATTTTTTTTAGCTAGAAACATTATGTAGCAGGGATTAATTTTTGTCACAGATATCATTTTATTAATTATTTGTTTGGAATGGAACTGCAATTATTTCTCAAACTTTTGAATTAACTTGTAAAGACTACGCACATCCTATTCCAAGTCTTAAAAAACTAAAATCTAAACAACATTGTAGCCAATTAACAGAAAAAAAAAATGATAAGCAAAAGAAATCAAAATAAAATTAATTTTTCTCAGACTCGGGCTAATGTGTAACAAAACAACATTTCCCAGTCTATTGATATGCTGAAAAAGCTACCATTGATGTAACAGTTATCAAAGCCTTAGGAGGTATATTTAGTCGTTAAATTAATTGGTAACTTCGATTCTTTTTTTGCAACAAAAAGTTGGCGGTCTAGGCCTCTTGAGCGCCTAATATATAAAATATACCTTGTATTTAAGCTACTAAAAAATAATTAAATTTGCTTCCTTTCAGACCGCCAAGAGCCTAAAATATAAAAATATATAATAAAAAAGAAAAATGATTAATATTTTCAAAGATAAAACATCTTACATAATGAAATAAGAAAGAAACAAAACTCACGGTTGCCAGCTCATTGGTTTGCAAGCCTAACCAAAGGCCCAACCAAAGGCTTCACCATTTGATGTCGCAAGGTTGATTATCAACTGAGAGCCCTTCAATGAAATTACAGCAATTTTCTACAATTTGAGACCATTCCAAGAGGCCGTAGCATAGCTGAAAAAGCTGCATCACTTACAATTTCAGACCATTCCATGGTAATGGATCAACATATTTGACCTGTCATATTATAAATGCAATTTCAGTGCCATATTAATTATTTAAATATATTTCCACATTCATTGAATATAACCCTCTTTTATTTATTTATTTTGTTTCAATCCTCCTATACTGATCAAAATCAACACATCACTTGACTAAATCAAAACATTTACCGAATGAAGTTTCACATGATATGTAAAACAACTTACAAGTGTTGGAAGCTGTCTGTTTGAAATGACCGGATTGGCCACCACAATTTCGCAAGAACGCAAAAGCAGTAAACTAAGATTCCTTTGCACATATCTACTTTCTCTCATAAAGTCGCTTCTTCTTTCATTTGGATCTCGCGAGCCTCCTCTTTTTCTCGAATTAGCCTTTTCACCGCCAGCTGCCACAAGCAAACGCAATATATATATTTTTTTAATTTTTAATCCAAAGATCATGAGGAGGCCGTGATTATAATGTAAATATAAACATTTAAGATGTTATTTTATCACAAGTCTTTTTGAGCCGGTTTTCCAGTCTCTTTCTTCGCCGTAGCACTAACTTGCTTTCTGACAGTATTGGATTCCTACAAAACAAAATAGGGAAATTGGCACATGAAAATTAGATGAATAAATTGTTTAATTTGATTAAAGAGCGAAGGAAAAAGGAAAAAAGAATCCACCTTTTAGTGCCGTCCGATAATTGCAAGAAGAAATCCGTACGTGTGCATAATTCCTGATTATTCAGAACAAGGTAATATGTTTAAATAAACATGCTCCAAACCTGTAATTACAGTACAATTACTTAAATTGAGCTTCAATTTGTACAAAATTATGATTTATGTATATTTAAATTCACTTACTAGAGAAGCGGACCACCAACTCCCAAACCAATCACACAAAAAGATACCTGAAATAAATAAAAATTTAAATCACAGGAAATTAGAAAAACGAATTTCATTAACAACGTAAACAACATAAAATTGACAAAAAGCTCACTTTAGCGAGAGAAAACTCGTCGTCAGTAACAACTGTTTTTGGCAACGACGGAGGATGAATCGGCGGCGCAAGTGATGAAGAGTTTCTTCGCTAGACAAGCTCGTGGGCTGGGCGGCGGAGTGAGGCGGCGCCATTCTGTAATGCTAGCAGCCTAGCACGGTGATGGCTTGTGACGTGTAACAAGAAGAAGAAACCATTGATTTATTTTTAGTTCTCTGTTTGAGTGTTCGTTTTATTCGTTTGCCTTCTTTCCGTTCCGGTAAACTGGAAACGTCCATTTCTGTATGGAAACTTGACGTGTAACAAGGCGTTTGATTCCATATTTTGTAAGTGATATTTCAATTCTGAACTTTTTGACAGTTTAATTCTAGATTCATAATCTCTATGCCCCTGTGGGCTAAATTGGTAATTGGGCTTTGTGGAAAACAAATAAAACAGACAATCAAATTAATCAATTTATCAACCAATCAAATTAATCAATTTATTAATCAGGATATAATTACACAAGAAAGCTAATCACTAATCAGTCTAAAAAACAGAGCAAAGTAACCAAACCTACATAACTGCCTACAAACAACGACAACTGAATACCCTTCTACACCTCCTCATCAATCTCCTTCTTAAACTTAATCTCCTCTGATCGGTCCTCTTTCCTCTTTCTTCTTCTTGTTCTTCCTGTTGTTCTTCTTCTTCCTCAGGAATCGTTTCAAGCACCTCCCTCTCAATGGTGAGGAAGGCTTCTGGCTGCGGCTGAGGCAATGGCGGGTTCAAATAAAGTACCCTGCCATTGATAAAAGTCACCTCTCGCCCATCATTGGATCCCTCCAGCGCAAAATTGAACGGAGGCTCTTCAAACATGTCCCTTTCGTTGTAAGGTGCTGGTTCCTCACTCGGTACAGGTACGGCTGAGTTGGTGTTTGGTGCCGGTTCGGCCAGGCTATTCTATGGACCTGGTTCAACCGGGTCATCGCACACTGAGCGAAGGAGTAAAACCCCAAGAATAAGGACGGTGAAGGTTAAAAGGGAGAGCAAAGCAAAGAAAATGGTGAGGAATGCCATGGTTGTTGGTTTGTTTATGCTGAATTGCTCTAGCTTTTTAGGTTTGTTATGTTGTGGTTTGATTCAGTCAAAATGAAGCCCTTCTATAAGGGATGAGGAGGAAATTTTTTCTCTAAAAATAGATGGAGGTACGTAGAAAAATATCTTCAAAGCTTAAAACCTTAAAATAGGAACTACATATCGGTTGAGGCTTCATGCGAAGCTTTTGGAGGAGGAGGAGGACTGGTCATGATTTCATTTACTCTCCAAAATGCACCCAAATTATAATTGTTTCATTTTTTATTATATATATTATTTCTCATATTAATATATTATTTTAAAACAACATTATACAAGTATAGAATATACAAATGATAAAATATATTGTTTCTCATTATACAACAGAAGACAGTATACAAAAACGAGATTTAAATTTCTAATTAAGATTTAATCTTGACCATTGAATCAGTAGGGGTATTTTGGTCATTTGTCTATTAATACCGTGTTTAATATTCTCTCCTTATTACATGCCTATCTATCCTCTCCATTTCTATTATAATTACATCTCCATTTTATTTCTCCTTTCTCCCCAACGACACACATCTCTACAGATCTCTATCTACACTCACGCCCTCCACCTCTTCGTCGGTGCTCCGTCTCTCTCCACTCACGCCGTCCAAACATAGCCATAAATGAAATCTTCTGGAATGAATGGAAAACACGGGAAATAAAGAGAAGTCCGTAGAGAGAGAGAGAGAGAGACCTCTGTGGAGGAACGAGAGCTCTTGAACGAGCTCATGCGAGAGAGAGAGAGAGAGAGAGAGAGAGAGAGAGAGAGAGTAGCGCTGGAGAGAACAAACAAAAAGAAAGAAGGATAGAACTAGATGACCTGCACTGCTAATATGAAATTACGAATTTGTCCTTTCTTTATGAATTTTTGGAAATAATGGTAGTCGGCTGGGCCTAAAAGATAACGGGCTAAACATTTTTTCCATCATTTATGGCCATTAGATCAAACTGTTACCTGCAATCATAGCACTTCATTTTTAGCTCTGGATAGCAAATAATTTCTCAAAAAAAAAAACATTATAGAATATACAAATGATAAAATTTAGAATAAATATATTAAGAACATTATATAAAACTATCAAACCATTATACATAGTTTATATTAGGTATAGCATATGTTTGGCTAAATTTTGTTGGTGCAATAATTGGGTGTCAATATCAACCCTCAAGTCAATCTGTCACAGTCTAACAGATGCATGCATAAGAATTTTACTGCCTAAAAAAAGGATTCGCATTTTTTTTTTTTTTTGAAATGTAGGAATCTCAAATTTACAAAACTCAGATAGAATTCAACGGATAAAAATAAAATAAAAGTCTTAACTGCAATCTCATATTTACTTATTCGACATTAGTAATAAAAAGTAACTATTATTATTATTATTATTATTATTATTATTATGATGATGATGATGATGATGATGATGATATAACTCATTTAGTATAGAATGATTGCAGTTATATTTGTCTAAATATAGATTCATTTTAGTTTTGTGTTTTGGTCGTGTCAGTGGAACATGTTTATTATTATTAATGATAGAACTCAATATACTATAGAATGATTGCACAATAATTATTAGACTAAAAATATATCCATTTTAGTTTTTGAGTTTTTGTGTTGCGTCAATGCAACATGTCAGGACCAAAAAAATCGGAATTCAACAAATATATTCCAGTAATGATGACATATTAACTCAGCCCGTCTTTGAAACTGGGATTGTAATTCCCAAAATTAGGAAAAAGATAGAATCATGTTCCTAGTTTCAATAACAAAACATTCATACTCTGGTCCCTAATTTAAATGGAAATCATATTTATACTCCCTAGTTTAAAATGTGTAACTAATTACAATTAACATGACATTCAATCCCCTTCCTTTCCAGAATCGTTGCTTAATGTTTTGTTTGAGAGATAATGTATCATCCAGAAACAATTTTCTGAAGGGGGTATACACAGTATACACAATTGTACAAGCAAACCAAATTGAAAGGAGAAAATCTATCTAAAAATCCTATAAGTTTTCTATCTAATAGAAAAACTAAATTAAATTAAATAGAGAAACCCAATTCCAATTCCAATGAACATTAAATAACACAAACATCCCAAATAGACCTATAAATTAACTTGAGAGACAAAGCAACTTAGCCTTCTTATCTCAAATTCAGATATAAATAAACAACAATATACTCACTCCCTCTTAATCATCAACTCACTCATCCTTTAAAAACACACAACATGATAGATTACATAAACCCGCCATGTCCGGTCATGGAATTGGGGGGACTTTTTGGATTGAGGAGGCATGATTGAGGCCTCATGAAGGATGAAGAAGAAGACTGCCCCCATCCCTCCGCTTCCCATCATCTGATTCTGCTGCTGTTGCATCTGTTGTTGTGGCTGCTGTTGTTGTAGTTGCATTCACTGTTGTGGCGGTTTCTACGTTAGTTGCATTGTGGCTCTTCCACCGGCTAAGCAACCAAACAAACAAAAATAAAAAATTAATAAAATTATTGCAGAATGGAACCAATAACAATGTTGCTCTTCGGAATGATGCGGTTTGCAGTTGATAACTAGTGCTGCACCAAATTTTGTGATATCACTTGAGGGTAACTGCATATTTAACATTACACTCTCGCTGCTAATTTATAAAATTATCGTAAATTAGCTGATCATAATAACTAATGGACATAAGCTTTGAGCATGTAGTTATCAAACAATTAGTTGTGATTAGCTCTTTCTCAGACATTCATTTCATCAAATACCTTTCAAAGAAAGATACCAGTCGAGAATACATACAATATCTCAAAAAACTTTGGCGATAGTAAAAGGCTTTTGCAAAAACTGCATTCAAGATATTTATTTATATATTCAAGATTTAGTATGACAAGAATAGTAATTCAAAAAAGATTTAGCACGGTTTTGCAACTTCCTGTAATTCTTGAATTTCAATATTGAAATCCTAAAGAGAGAAAAAGAGAGAATACAATAAGTACTTGCTTCTATATCAATAATAGGATAAATCAGCTATAATAGGATTGATTTTAAATGTGTTTGAGAAGTACAGGCTCACGGTAATGCAGGGTGCACAATAAATTTTTAAAGAGACTAAAGGAATGATAAAAGAAAAACGTACATATACACAAACACACAGACAAAAGTACATTGTATAATTTATGAACTAATTCTAATACGACTAAAAGAATAATAAAAGAACAAAACACATACACAGAGAAGAACGCTCATTACACTAGTAACAAGAAGTTACTTACAAATTCATAAATTTGAACGCATATTAGTAACAAGAAGTACTTATAAGAAGTTATTTATAAAGTTCATTATAGTATCCAGTTTCTCATACAATTTCCCAAGTTATGGAAGTATTTAAAGATAAGAAAAATAAACATTAACTCCCATTCGAAAAACACTTCCACAACATAAAGAAGGGCACAGACATGGAAGATAAATAATAATAGGGTAAAATTCCCCCCAAGTCACCCAACTTTCAAATATGACCAAATAAGTCACTCAACTTTTAATTGTCCCCTACATGTCACTCAACTTTTAAAAATTATCAAATATGTCACTCAACTTTCAATTGTCCCACATAGGTCACTCAACTTTCAAAAATAATCAAATAAGTCACTCAAAATTTAACTATTCGGATGACCTATTTGGTCATTTTTTTAAAAGTTGGGTGACCTATTGGGGACAATTGAAAGTTTGGTGACCTATTTGATAATTTTTGAAAGTTGAGTGACCTATAGGGAACAATTGAAAGTTTGATGACTTATTTGGTCATTTTTGAAAGTTGAGTGACCTATGATGGCATTTACCCATAATAATAACAATGGTCAAAAGGTAAAAGAAATAAATATTTTGAGAGATGCATGTTAATGATGATGAATTGATCATGATAATGATGACATGAAGATGACAACATGATCGATGATGATGATATGATGATGATGACATGAAGATGATGATGATTTAAGAAAACAAAATGATGATGGTTTAATAAAAAAATGATGATAAGGTGGAGAGGTTTCTTCTTCTAAATGAAGTCCTTGATTTCGTTTTGCAAAGCCTCCCTTCTCGCATCGTGATCCAAAATATAAACTGTCTAAATTAAAGATACAATTGAAAATAACCTAAATTAACGATACAAAGATGAAAATAAGATACCTCTTTCCATCCTCCAAATATTTTCTAAAAATTTATTTTCTTCACCTAATCCTTCCTAAATATCATTACCAAAAAGAAAACATATTATGATGAGATATCGAGGCATACGTAACAGAAAGGGCACCGTATATATATATATATATATATATATATATATAAAGGGGAAAAGAAAGGGCACCGGATGGCATATTTCGAAGGCGATCCATCCAGCCACCTCAATCCAAATCAGATGCCTTAACATCTCGTATTTTTTCAGGCTCGTTTTGTTGAAACATATTATAAACTCGACTCGCCACTCTACTTATATATGCACTAGCATATTATGTTATTATTAGAAAAATGAAACAATATAGTGAGGGTAGGTACAAGTAATGCATACAGGGCCATAAAATAATATATAAAGGTGTGACAAGAAACATCCATTTCATTCAGTCAAAAACTCAACCAAGAATTAAAATTAATGTTTAAAAGTGCAAAATTACATACCTGCTGTATAGAATTCATCATCATCCAATCTTGATCCACACCATTTATAATTCATATCCAAATCCACACCATCATGCCACTGCCATGCCCCCCTATAAAACAGCACAAAATAAATATCATTATATGAATTAGAAAAAGAAAGAAAATGAAACAATATAGATATAAAAAAGTCAATTTAACAGAACATCGACTGGAGCGGCCTGGGTGAATTAGCTTGCTTTTTCCTGAATTCCTTTTAAAGCCTCTGGAGATTCCTCTCAACCGAGCAATGTTGCAGAATTCACTAATCGGGATTAATCGGACAGGCCAAAAATTTCCGAGTAGGCGAGTAATCGAGATTAATCGGAATTAGTTAGAATTAATTGATTTGAACTAATCGGACTGAATTTTTATATATTTTTCAAATAATATTAACATTTATAACAAAAATATTCAATATCCTAAACTCATAAGAACTACGTCGTCTACAACCTAAATAAATTCCTAATTAGCAAAGAAGAAAATAAATTGATTAACAAAATAAATCTCTAATTAATAAATTAACAAAATAAATCAGCCTAATTAACAATTAACAAATAAATCAGCTTGATTACAATTCACATTGTCACAGAGAGAAAGAGACAAAGAGAGAGCCAAGAGGGCACACTTCACAGTTCACAGAGAGAGATTGAGAGAAAGAAGGAGAGAGAGAATGACTCACCTAGAAGGATGCGTCGCCGCCGCCGGAGAGGAGGTGCGTCGCCGTTGCCGGAGAGGAGGTGCTTCCGTTTAATGGTTAATCTCCGATTAATCGGTGATTAATACCGATTTTTGCAACACTCCAACCGAGAGCACTGCACAATTAGTAATAATTATTTCAATAATTAACAGACAACATATAAAATCATTTGAATGTTTAGTTAGAAGGAAAAAAATGTTTAAAAAGGAAAAACAATCTGATCTTCATTAACAGATTCTTCGGATGGGTCGGCATTGAATTTGACTCTTCCCTTTCTCTCTCTTTATCTTGTTCAGCTCTAGAAAGAATATCTCTCTGTGCATTTGGCGCGCACTGCAATTTCAAAGCAAAGAATATTAATGACAAATAGGAAAAAAGATAGGAATTTTGATGAAATTAATGAAATAAAACTCAAACTTGTCCTTGTTAGGATTTGTCCTCTATGAGAAGCCCAAAATCTCAGTTCCAAAATATCAATAGGGTTGTCTTCTGTAGCTTGTGCTTGAGTGGCGCTTCTTCCTTTTCTTTCCAAAAATTGGATCACTCATCTGAAAAAATAAAAAAAATGCTCAATTTTATCACTAAAAAAGAAAAAGAGAAACAAATTGTCCACCCTCATTAAATTGAATTTTTACCAAAGAGTCTATGGGATAATATATTATTGAATTTTTACTAACAGTCCAAATGTATATGTTGAATTGTTTTTCTGGTCCATCCTAATAAGTTTATATTTATTTTCATGAACAATAATATGATATAAAGAATGAAAAGTACGATAAAAATTTACTTTTTACCAATATAAACAGAAAATAAATGCACCAAACTAAGTTTTGAGCTTGAAGCAACATTTTGGATGTGTCAGAGTTTAAGTTGCCTGGAAACCTATTATAGTTAAGAGTTGCACAAGACATATAAGCAGTAGTTTATTTATTAACATAATTTGGAACAAAATCTAGATTTAGTAGAAACCTGGAACATTAAAATCAGAAAATCCAGAGGCCGTGGAAACTCCGATATAAATGCAATAAGGTGCTCCAAAAAATTTGATTTTGCAGTTTGTTAAATTTTCAAAAATTAAACCAATAAAAGATATATGTTGATAATACCAAATAGTAGGCAAAAGGATATTTGCATATATTCGTTTTTGAATACCATATGCTTTTGAATACCATACTCCCAACACGAAATCATATTTCTTAAAAATATCATATGCTTTTGAATACCGGTTAAATACCATATAGCCAACAAAAATCATATAATAATGAAAATACCATATACTTTTGAATACCACATTTCCGGCATAAGTCACGAGACCAAACCATTTGAGTACTATATTGCCGACAAGAAACCATAATCATATAAAATACCATATGCATTTGAATACCACTTGAATACCATATTACCAATATGTAACCATATAATAATTAAAAAAAGTATATACTTTTGAAATCCACTTGAATACCATATAGCCGAGAAGAAACCATAATCAAATATAATACAATATGCATTTGAATACCATATTACCTACATGAAACCATATAAAAAGTGATTTTGAATAGTTTTTGAACACCATATTGCAAACATGAAATCATTTTCCCAAAAAATTGTGAAATAATACGAACAAATAATCATTTTAATATCTTTTGAACACATGCAATTTCCTATAGGTAAATATGATTCTATAGTAGTGAAAAAAAATGTATAAAATAAAAGATTAAAAATTTGAAAACTTGGCAATTAATTCAAAAAAGTTTCTTTACCTGAAATATGCTAAAAACAGAACCCAGCCTCTCTTTTCTCCTCCGGCACAAATCTTAATGCACAAGCAAGATGCTGAGACCGAAAAAGTAAAAAAGGGATTAGAGAGAGAATATTTAAATAAAATAAGCTATTAATTATGAGAGGAAAGTAAGAAATTTTTTGTAGTGATTTTATCGAACATCTGATCATCATGCTCCTCTTTTTCCTCTCATCTTAATTAAAGGGCCCGCTTGCACAGATCCTGATGCGCCGACCGCTCTAATTAAATCACACGAATAATTAAATTGCCCATTGGTAGTAATCGACTCTCCACGTAAATAATATTTATTTATGTAGTTACAGGTGAGCAGCTATGTAGTTTTCTATACTTCTCCTGCAAATAAAATAATTATTTACGTTAAATAAGTTGTAATTCTCATCACTGGAAGATAAATAAAAAAAAATATTAATTGGAAATGAATAAACCTGAATTTAAAGGGGACAAAGGTGCGCATGTTTTGAAGTTCCTTATTTAAAAAGTCGACGGGTTTTTCTTCATGTAAGTCAGCATATCATCCCTGCTTCTATTGCTTTTATTCTTGCATCCATTTTTGACCTATTAAAAAAATAAATATTATTATAAAATTTAAATGTAGACCAAAAGAGAAATTAAATTAATTAAGTATTTTGTATACCTGATAAATATCAAGCTTCATTAGAGCCATTCCAAAAGAGGAACAACACTTCTTATTGAATATGTTAATCGCCCTGAGCTAATGCCTCTTATCCACTATATTTTTGCTTCATGAAAATATTACAACCATTAATTTATCAAGTAAGAGTTCATTCATAGTGTTATATTTATTATTTTTCATTAAAAAAAGGAAAAAAAATTACTACCGGTTCATAAGGTTACAATAATTGAGTGGCAGTTTCCTAACTAAATACAATTGTATTCTAAAATTAAAGAAAAAGGCGTACCAGGTTGAAGAGAAATCAATTGTATATGGCATGGGGCGTGCTGCTCAGGAACAGCAAAGTCAGCATTCAAAACAACTAGCGGCTACCGTGCTCCGCTTCGGAATAAAAAATAAAAATTTAATATTCAATTATGGACTTATGGTTAAAACTAAATAAATCTAATAACTGCAATTTAAAATTCGTTAAAAAGTTAATTTATTTTGTATTCAAAGATTATTAAATTTACTAATTGCAATTTCAAAATTGTAAGAAGTCTCTTTGACTTTTGAGTAAATATAGAAAAACATGTATTATTGTAAAATAATATAATTAAAAAGTTTTTTTGTCATATCTCAAATATTTGCAGTCTGTCTTTGACTTTTGAGTAAATATAATTCGAATAAATTGTATTGATATTTTTAATATTTTCTTGAGTTTTTTGTATTACGTAGATTTTTTTATCGAGATTTAATGATATTTTTAATTTTATGAGGATATAGATGATATTTTTCATAGTTTGCATAGTGTTTTTGAAAAACAGTTTGACTTTGTCAAGATATTGATGAATTATCATTAACAAATACTTAGTTAAAAAGTGAATTGTATTTCCATTTTGCAAGGATGCATATGGTATTTTTGATATTTTATAGGTTAGCACCATGCCAAGAAGTACTCATCTTGAATCACCTCAATCAAATAATATAGCACGTGCAAGTCAAATAATGAAGTTCTCCTTTGCAAACAAATTTACAAATTCTTCTGTTTTCAACAAATTAAGAAATCATTTTTTAATTACTGTTCATAATTTATTAACAAATCTAGGGAATGTTTATATAATTTATCAATAATATTAAATTATAAATCAATAAAAATATTTAGATGAATATGCTAGATACATTTTATTTGTGTTATTTCATAAAATCTTTTGAAATATAACTTTGATATATTTATTCAAAAGTTTGTCATGTAAAAAATAATATAGATAATAACAAATTTGTAACTTCAAGCAAAATAATATTTTTGTTAACATCAAAAATGATATTTTTGAAAAATAAGTCCTTCCCAAATATCACTTTTATGAAATACAAATAAAAAATTTCAATAGAAATTGAAAACTATATTGTTAACTGCAAACCTGATATGTCATGCATTTTTGCAACAGTTCATGTCACATTTCGCAGCTTGTAGCGGTGCATGTGATTTTTTCCAGATTTTAATGGCGTATACACAAAACTGCTTACTTCACAAACAAAGTAGAGCTAACAAAAATTGTTTCTCATTTTCAGAGTATGTTATTTCTCATTTTTAAAGGGCATATATATGATATTTTGGCACTTTTGAAGGTGAATGTAATTATTTTTTCTAAACATGTGAAGGAAAATATGAGGTCTATCTTTTGTTTTGTAGCTTGAGGAATACTTTGAGTACGTTTTAAATTTATGTCAGATTATTTTCACTAATTTAGGATATATTATTTAAAATGTTTAATTTTTTTGGCTATTTGTAACTTTTTTTCCTTCTCTAAGTATCATGAGATTTACATTGAATTTTCTGGATTATTTTAAGTTTTTTTTATTCTTGTAGAGTTCTTTTATAGATTTAGTTTTTTTACAAATATAAATGTGTCTATAGTTGATATTTTTGGTTTTGTAAGGGTATATTCGAAAAAAGAGAACTAAGATTTTTTTAGAGCCAAATATATAATTTTGAATTTTTTTTTCTATTTAGTGTTTCTATATGTAAATTTTTAATTGTTGTTTTTTTTAAGTGTTTGTGTAAATTCTGTTCTTTAAGTTTTTAGTGTTATTATTAATATTTTGTAGAAATTGAATGAGAAATTATATTTTTGAGTTTTATACGTGCAAAACTGGAGAGTAGCAAATGAGTCTCGGCAAAGAAAGAGCAAAATGAATAGAAGGGAAGAGGAGAGAGTGATTGAGAGGAAAATGGGAGATGTCTTCTACTTATAAATGGTGCATAGAGTAAGGATATACACCATTGAATTTGAGCGGTCCACTCCGTACACTGTGAGCCGCGCACCATTTATATCTGTTTGATTTTAATCCAACGGCCAAGATTCTTAATCAGGCTTGCTATAGTGTTTTCAGGCCATGTAGCGGGTCTAAATAAGCATGAATCTAACTCGCCACAATTAATATAGTCAAATTTGATACAGAAAATCAACAAAAAAATTGGATACGTGTCAAAAAGAGGGGAAAAACTGAGGTTTGGAGGTTGGTTAAATTAGATTGCACCCAATGGGTTGGACAGGTGAGTTCCCTACAATCCACAAAAAATTGCAAAATTTTGAAATTTGACATATAACTAGATACATTCAACATCTATACTCTACAATCATAAAAAATATAAAAAAATAATTAAAACAAAAAAGGAAAATAAAAATAAAAAATAAAACAATGAAGTAAATAACTAAAATAGTATATCATCAACCTGAAAGAGAATATTTCCAATGTCAATGGCCTTTGGCTTTTCCACTTTACTATTCAAGTCGACGTAAGAGTATATAAGTCATGGCAGTGTTAGGATGCGAGAGCCACAAGTCAAGTGTAAAAGATACAGTGCTCGATTCATACACCTGAAAAAAAATTAACCAAATAAACAGATAAACCGATATATAATAATTGAAATATGAGATATATAATAATTGAAATATGAGTTTTACTTACTTGAGTGCAAGTTCTGTGTTGAAGTCAGTAGTAGAAAACCGCAAGGTCGCCAGAGATTTTCATTGTAACCAGGATCGTCCAGACCAAATTCTGTCACGACCCAAAAATCATCATGCACAACACATATAGATATATATATATAGAGCAATAGCAGAGTCAAAATAATACAAACCAGCTCTCACCATGTAAAACTAAAAACAAGATCTACAAACTATAAATACAACTACGACTACTAGATAAAAATATACACTAGTGCTGGCGCTCTCTGCTACGCTCTCAAAAGAATCTACGTATGCCACCACCTCCTGCCTCAAGCGCTACCTGGGAATATTGACTGAGCGTCAGAAAAGTCAGATAATAAAATATTATCCACTACTACAGCTACTACCCTACTGGAGTGATAAATACTACACTTCTACGAAACACTGCCACCACTTATAAGAACTACCACTTGCTATAAAAATTACTACTTTTATAATATAAGTGGTACTACTGAAAATATACATATAGGTATATTTAAAAAAAACTACGATAAGGTTGGCAACCACACGGGACCCACTCATAGACTGCAATCTCGGATCTACTTGAGATAAGTCAGTCTGCTGCACTCTCAACCACACGAGAGTGGTGTCTCCAATTTTGCCACAGTGGAAACACGCCCCCTCTAACCACCCGAGGAGACCGTACTGTCACGTCTAACAGTTTGTAAGTTTCGGTAGCTAGCCGAAAATCACTCTCTGGTACCAGGCCCACTAAAAATGTCCGTACATGTGTCTTCCTCATCCACTTGTATAAAAATAATATTTTTCTACTGCTACCATTTATACCACAAGGTTTACCACTGACTACATATTCTACTGAAAATAATTACATTTATATAATATATTGAAAAATAAATAAATAAGTATATAAGTAATTAAATAAATAAATAAATAATAAGATCTTTTAATTACTACCATTAAAATTGTCTCGGAATATATTTTCTAACGACTACAAGAACACTGAAAATGGATACTGAATGAAGAAGTTATGAATATTTTACTGAATCCAATTCTACTGATCAGACACGTCAGTCTAAAACTGACCTAATTCTACTGATAGCAACTACAACTACCTACTGAATAAAATAAAATAACTAAATACTCAAATACTCAAATACTCAGCCATGTATTTTATCTTGGCCTAAAAGCTTATTAATCCAACTATTAATTAATTGGATCATTATAAGTAAAATGTCTAATCCATTTTAATTAATTACTACATGGCTCAACTCCAAATAAATACCCAATTCAAATTTAGTTATTATTCTCAGCCCAAATTCGAAATATAATTCAGCCCACCATTACTTAAAATTCAGCCTATTAAACTCGGCCCAATCCTGATTTTATATTAAAAAGGCCTAATGGATATTTATTTGGTGGATATTAAACCCGAACTAATAAACCGACCCGGTAAGAACAAAATCCGACCCGATAAGACAAGCACCTTAATTCTCTTTCTTCCTTTCTTCCTCTTTCATTCCGCCTCCTTCTCCCTCTCTTGTTTTTCTTCCTTCTCAAAACCGAGCTTCACTCAACCTCCTCTCTTCCCATGAAAATGAGCCAATAGATGGTCGGAACGCCACCATTCAAGCGACCGTACCACTCTCGACTCATCTCTTTACTCAAAAATCCCATTCCCCATCTCTCTAATTAATTTCATTCATCCCCAAAACCTAGGGTTTATATTATTCCGAGCTTTTGATCCGATTTTAATGGTAGTAATAGACATAGCATCAAGATTAAAGGCTTAATTCAACTAATTACCTCAAAAAGCTCAAGCTTTATGATTTTAGAGACTCGTCTTTCTTCGGCACGTGAATTCCGGTGATGCCGGTCTCCGACCCGACCTTCTCCCCACTTGGCGCGTCCCTACTCGCCCTTTCTCTCTATCTACGGCTCTCCTCTCACTCTCTGCCTTTCTTTCTTGCTATTTAGATAAGGAAGATAATAGTGTTGAGTTAACGAGAGAGAGAGGGTTAAGTTCAATGGTATTATTTCTTTTATAAAATCCACCGTTTAATTTTTATCGTGTGAAAAGGGCCATTCAACAAGCAGGTCTTTGACCTTCATTTCCTCTGTTTCTCTCTATTTTTTTTTTTCATTCATTTATTTTCATTCCTTTTTATTTTCTTTTAAATTTTATGTTATAACAAATTCTCTCTCGTTTTTATCTAGAGCCTTCATCAGCTGGTAAATTGTGAATTGCTCCAATCATAAATCCAATTCTTTAATTATTATCTACTTTCCTCAAGTTGATGTAAGTATATATATATAAGTTAACATAACTCATGAAATACTACTCACCTGATTGAAATATCCAGTGTGATAGAGAAACCCGTTAATAATCTTTAGATGGAACCCTCTCGCTAGGGTTTTCAGCCCCTTGTGTTGTTAATCTCGCTTGAGACTCAGAGTCTCGTAAGCGGTTGGGCTCGTCAGTACGGTCCACTCAGGTTGTTTGACCATCTTTTGTAGGCTGTTCAGGTGCGGGTCTCCTCAAGCGAAAGACAATCAGGTCCTCTCTCTATGCCTTGTGGTATGGCTGGTTCTCGACAGATCACTCATACTGCCGCCTGGTCGCTCGCTTTTGATGTGTCGCCTTGAAGAGACGCCCCTTCAGATGGAGTCCTCTCGTTAGGGTTTTCAGAGCCAAGGAAAAAATTCAAATTAATTGAAAACCATGTAATAAAAAAGTTAATTAATCAAATAACAACATTCTGTGAAAAGTATTAAATAAAATAATCTAAAGAATTATAATTATCAGAGGAGGAAAGTAAGAAAGAAAAGTTGTTGCAAAAACATAAATTAATATTTATACATATAAAATAAATAAAAATAGAAATTGGAGAAGATACCTTAGAAAGTAGCTCTCCTTCTCAACCCTGTCCACCACAACAAAGAATCTACAAAGCAAAATAGAAATTCAACACCAAAATCAATCTAACAATTAACAGACAATTTTTAAAAAATTAAGTAATATATCTAAAATCACATGAAGAAATTTCAAACAACTAGACCATTATCAGTTCAACAATTCCAAACAATCTTGGTTGAGATACAAATAGATTCAAATTTGATTGACAACAATTAAATGACTGAAGTGAGAAAATTTTCTATTTATTTATTAAAAAAATTGTCAGTTGATAAAATTTAAAAAAAACATTTTTTGTGTTTAGGTTTTACAATGAATTGAATGAACATGACTTATCTGATGGAAATGAGATCCTTTCGGAAACCACGTCCCTACACAAAAGAAATAATGTAAATAATCAGCATGCGATAAATAAAAAGTAGATTCAAATTATTATCAAGATTAAATCACATGAAGAAACTCAAGCAAACGAAACCGATATGATAACTCTGAGATTTTTTGTGCAGAGCTGGATTTTTACTTACAGTCCAAATGTGAAGCACATTAATGCATAAATACCAAGCACAAGGTAAATGTGATAATATGTTGAACTGTTTTTCTCATCCAGTAATTTCTCAAAAAGTTTATTTTTATTTTCATGAATAATAAGTCTAAGAAGAAAATAATAATATAATATAAAGAATGAAAAGTAAGATTAAAATTTTATTTTTTACCAATATAGATAGAAAAATAAATGCAGAGACCATCCCAGACCAAATGAATGTAACGACTTATCTTGAAATTTCAAAACCTCTTGCGGATTTGTATGCACCAAATTTAAGGAAAATATCCAAACAACCTACAAAAAACAAAAAGATTCAGTTAAGAGGGTGGGAAAACTTACGAAATTTAAATGAAAATACAAGAAATAAAAAGATTTACACTCAATTGAGGAGAAAAAATACAGATCTGACACTTAGATAAATATAGATAATACCAATAAAAGATAAATATAGATAATACCAAATAGTATGCAAAACGATATTTGCATATATACACATTTTTTAATACCATAACCGCGTTTGAATGTCATATTGTCGACACGACCATATTTTCCAAAAAATACTATAGGGTTTTGAATGCCATACGCCTATAATAATTGAAACCATTTGAATACCATATTGTAGACAAGAAAACATAATCATATAAAATATCATATGCTTTTGAATACCAATTAAATACCATATAGCCAACACGAAAACATATAATAATGAAACTTTTGAATACCACATTCAAAAAACCATATGCTTTTGAAAACCATTTGAATACTATATTACCGACAAGAGCCCATAATCATAAAAAATATTTTATGAATTTGAATACCACTTGAATACCATATTACCGATACGAAACCATATAATAATGAAAAATACCATATGCTTTTGAAAGCCATTTGAATCCCATATTGCCGACAAGTAACCATAATCATATAAAAATACCATATGTATTTGAATGCCACTTGAATACCATATTAGCGACACGAAACCAGATAAAAGTACTATATGCTTTTGAATAGTGTTTCAACACCGTATTGCAAACATGAAACCATAATCCCAAAACATTTGTGAAATAACGAACAAATAATCATTTTAATATCTTTTGAACACATGCAAAACCTAATTCAGTACATATTTCCTATAGGCAAATATGATTCTATATTAGAAAAAATTGTATAAATTAAAAGATTAAAATTTGAAAATTTGAATATTAATTCAAAAAAAATTAAAATTCCATTACCTTAAGAATATTAAAAGCAGAATCGTGCCTCTAGGCAAGCTGAAACAGAAGAAGTAAAAAAAGAGTTAGAGAGAGAATATATTAAATAAAAATAAGTTAATCTAAATTAATTATGAAAGAAAAGTAAGAAAACTATTGTAGTCATTTCATCGTGCATCTGATCATCATGGTTCTTTGACTTCTCTCTTTCCTCTCTTCTTTGTTAACGGGCCCGTTCGCACGGATCTCGATGCACCGACCGTCACACACACCTTCGCTCAAATTAAATCTCTTGAATAATTAAGTTGCCCATTGATAGTAATGGAACACGTAGTAAATAGTATTTGTTTATGTAGTTACAAGCGAGCGGCCATGCAGTTTCCTATTCTTCTCCTGAAAATAAATAGTTTATGTTAAATAAAGTAGTAATTTCTCATAACTAGAGAGATAAATATGTGTAAAGGACTGGAGAGGATACGTACAAGATAATGTTAATCAAGACTGCTCATTTCCTTTGAATTAATTGCTGAGCCGCTGTCCTTTATCCATTACATCAACCGTTTTATCGTCTGCTATTCATTTCCTTTGAATTGCTATCAGAAGAAAATTGCTACTTTTCAAGTTGCCCCTAAATAGAAAAATATACAATTTTTGCCGGTGCCAAAAAGGATGACATCTCCCGATCTGTAAAATTCAAAACTGAAAATTAATAAATGCGCGGAAAAAATAATGAAAATTAATATCATATGAGATTATTGTTAAGTAAATGGTAAAATTCAGGGATGTTTATAGTGCGAGACATTCAGCTGACTTAAAAAAAACCACCTATACTAGTATTGGCATATGTTGTATATAAAGAGAGAGAGAGCGAGAGAGAGAGAAATTAAATACTCTGAGTAGGGTTGTCCTAGCTCGACGTCGCATCAGATCACTCATATTTGCCGCCTGTTCGCTCTCATTCAACATGTCGCCCTTCATATGGAGCCTTCTCGTTAGGGTTTTGAGTCCCTTCCTTATGTTGTCCAGGCTCGTCAGATGGGCCCTCTATGCCTAATGACCTAAACCTAAATGATGGCATCATGTTCAAGTTGGCTTTCTGAAAGAAACATCAACTCCTACATTGTACACAAAAAAATAAAAATAAAATAAGTTCCAATATTATGATTTCTATATTATATAAACAAACAATTAACGTTAAGTAAGAATAAAGCATATCAATACCACAAGCCTCTTCAAAATTTTCAACTCCGGAAATCCAGGCCCAAGCCAATAAGATAAAGGAGCGGCTAGTTGTCCAGTGTTTACAATCTGAAAAAGATTAAAAGATTAAAATTATATTTTATTGAGAATATTAATTTTACAGTAGAGGAATCAAGAATCTGGTGATTTTTCAAATGGTTGTACAAAAATTCGATTACAAGTTTAGAAGTATCTTTTCAATCCATCTATTATATTCTCTAATTTAACACATTATTTTATAAGGTAATTGTTTCTTATTTTTATTTAGCAACCACAGAAAGAATTTGATCCTTGACGGGATTTTTACTTTCCATAAGAAGTGACCTTGGTGGTCCTTTTGGCCTCGGTCCGTGAAGAAATTATATGCTATTTTGACAGAAAATTTCTTTGTTTTGCATGATTCCCATACAAGCAGATCTTTGTTCTTGCTGAGGCTTATATTTTGTATAAGCTCTTTTAGTTGTTCGAAGTTGCCCCCTTGTTGTGTGCTTAGTGCTCTGTCCCACTGGAGGACAGCCGGGTTCATGACAACCTCGTATACTGAGATGTCTTTTTGAACCGTTCTTCGATATAGGCCCTTAAATTGCTTGGCATATATTTCTTCTTGCCATTTATCTTGCCAGAATTTTGTTGTGCGTCCATCCCCTAATTGGATCGTGGCCCGATTATCGATTAGGGGCATTAATGTTTGCAGGTCCTTCATGAAGAAGCTTTCTGCAACATTATTCCATGTATTCATGTGGGTGCCATAACATGAGTTAATTGTTGTGGCCCATGCTCCTTCCTCTTGTGCCTTTAATTTCCATATCCATTTCAGTAGAAGTGCTTTATTGTGCATTTTGAGGTCCTTAATTCCCAGACCTCCGTTCTTTTTTGAGGTGCATGCCATTTTCCATTTTGCTAAATGTTTCCCTTTTTGGTATTCATTTGTTCCACTTCATAGGAAGTTTCTTCTCATTTTGTCGATTTTCTCTATTATTCCTTGTGGCAACAGGAATGCTTGCATAAAATAAAGCGGATTTGCTGATAAGACTGAGTTTATTAGGGTTACTCTACCTGCTATTGATAGGAATTTTGTGTACCATCCTGCTATTCTTACTCTAATTTTCTCGATCAGTGGCAAGAAAAATTCATGTGCAGGTTTTGCTAGCGAGAGTGGAAGTCCCAGGTACTTAATTGGGAAATCCTGTTGGTTGCAATTTAATAGGAGACTTGTTGTTCTTTCACTTTCATGAGGCACTTGAATAGCTGTGAATGATGACTTAGCATGGTTTATTTGAAGTCTTGTTATTTTGCCAAAATTGTGAAGTGCTAAATTTATTAGTTGCAGGTTCGTGCGGTGGACTTCAGTGATAATTACTGTGTCATCTGCATATTGGATGACCTTTAGTTGTATTTTTTGGGGTGTAGGTGCTATCGTATTTAGATACTGAATCACATATTGAAGTGATTTTGTTATTAGATTAAATAGCATTGGGGAGAGTGGATCTCCTTGTCTCAGGCCTCTTAGGTGTGAGAAAAAAGGTTGCAGTCTGCCATTAATTTTTATTGCAGAGGTAGATGTGCGGAGCATGTACATTATCCATGCAGTCCAATTTGCCGGAAAACCTCGTCTAGTCAGAACTGCTTCTAGGAACTGCCAGTTGACTATGTCAAATGCTTTGGCGAAATCTACTTTGTGCAGGACTGACGGTGTCTTGGTTTTATCTAGAAAGTTTAGGTACCCTCTTGTTGCTAAAAATGTATCTATTATTTGTCCATTTTTTATGAATGTTGTTTGGTTTTCTGAGATTAGTTCGGGCATTTTTGTTTGCAGTCTTTTTGCTAAATTTTTTGACAAAATCTTAATAGGTCCGTCAATCACACTGATTTGCCTATAATCTATTATTAGTTTTGCATCTTTTATTTTTGACACTAGTGTTATTTGTGCTTTATTAATATGCCAAAGTTCAAGTTTGTTCTTCTGGAACTCTTTGCAAAAAGAAATCTTTGCTTATAGTTTCCCAATGTTTTTGGTACAATTTTGACAGAAAGTCATCCGACCCTGCCGCTTTACCTTTTGCTAAATCAAAAACAACATCCTTGATTTCTTGGATGGAAATTTCCTTGCCCAACTCTTCCAGATCTGTAGAAGTCGGAATTGACTGTAGGATTTGCTGGGATACTTGAACAATAGTTAGTCTTATCCCGATGGATTGCGTAAAAAATTACTGAAAATGACCTGCTATTTGTTGGTTATTTGTAATCTTTGTGCCGCCAATTTCTTTGGTGTTTATGTAATTGGTTTGTCTGTTGGAGAATATGATGGCGTGGAAGCATTTGGTGTTTTGGTCCCCTTCCTGGAGCCATTTGCATCTTGATCTTTACTTTCATTTAATTTTCTCGTTGTTTGCATGCTCATATATGACCGTGTGTGAGGCAATCCTTAATTTGTTCGTTTCCTTGTGTGCAAATTTGTTTTTCGCCCACTCTTTGAGTGTGATTCTTACTTTGTGCAGTTTTATTGCAAAGTTTTTGCAGCATTGTTGGATATTTTATTTTGTCCCCAGGTTTTCTTATTAATTTCGTTTGCTTCATTGTTTTTGAGCCAAAATAGTTCCATCCTAAACCTCGGTTTTGCGTTGCTTGCTGGTTTTGAGAAGGATAGTTGAATGAGTACATGGTCTGAAGTGGTTGCTGTTTTTGCCTTTACTTTGGTTAGGTGATTAATGTTATGCCAGTGGTGTGATATAAGGCGTATGTCTAGTCTGCTAAAAGTCAGTTGCGGTCTTTTGCTAGTCCATGTAAAAGCTCTACCCGAGAGTTGTGGTTCAAAGAGTTCTAAATGATTGATCGTATCATTAAATAGAAGGATGGATTCTAGTGTATGGTTAGATCCTGTTGATTCATCAAAATTCCTAACCATATTAAAATCTCCTACTACTATCCAAGGCAAGTCATTGAGCTATCTTATTGCAGAGAGTTCGTTTGCGAAATTGACCTTAAGGTCGAGTTCTACTGGCCCGTATACATTTGTTAGCATAAATGTGAAGTTGTTGCGAAATTAAAGTACGGTGGTAATTTTGTGTGTGTGTGTGTGTGTGCGCGTGTGTGTGTGCGCGTGAGAGGCTACACATACGTAGTCATTTGAACAGATCGTTAGTATTCCACCGGATGCATTTTTGCAGGTTTTGCGATTGCATTTGTGATGTTTGGGGGGCATACTAAGGTGTGCGTAAAAGGTGTGTTATTATTCCACTTAGTTTCTTGAAGACAAATTATATTTGCCTTATGTGTTCTTAATGTATTTTTGACTACATTGTATTTTTTGTTTGCACCAACCCCTCTAACATTCCAAAAAATAAGAGAAATTTGTTAATATTAATTGATTGATTCATTACAAAATAAGATGCTTAAATAACTCAAAATAGGCTAAAATAACTAAACTTGCAATAAAAGATCTACGAGCTTTTGCCTAAAAATTAAATCCGGACTAGCCCAGTCCGTCTTCCCCTTCCGGCCCATCAATACCGGCTGCCACGTGCGTCCCTTCTCCCTCTCCCATCTGTTGTTGCATGTCGACCCCACCTGTCAGTGTCTCCTCTTCCAGGTTCTTCTCCCCTTCGCCTTCATTCCCTTCGGCTTCGTCTCCAAGCAAAACTCCCTTAATCTCCTCCATTTTCTGAAGAGCCTCACCATCGAACTCCTCCTCCATGAGATCCAGTTGGCTGCCTCCTCTGTTAGACACATCGATCTGACCTTGAATGTTTTGAAAAAGTGAGCCGTCCTATTCACCCTCTTCAACGGCCACCACTGGTTGCTCGATTTCTCCTTCTTCTCTGACTATCTCCCCTTCTTCTCTGGCCTCAGGCAACGGGTTTTCCTCCAAATTAGTGCTGCAGAAAGCAGCAAGCTGCTCAGCAGTATTAACGTCCAAGTCTAATTGGTCCAATACATCCCAATTAATGATTGGATCAGTGCAGTCTTGGCCTCAGTGGTGAGACAGTCGACCTTGGACTATGGTGCAGCAGGACTGCTGGCCAATTGTTCTGCAAAGTCGATTCTTTGCACCTTGCGTGCACTACGCCTGCCTGGCGCAGTTAGGGTAGGAGGAGTGCGAATCTTGCGTGCTCAAATTGAAAACTCCGGTGACTGAATTGGTTGGTGCTTGGTCTGAACTTCCTCAATTGAATTGATACTCCTCTCTCTTTCCTCTTACGCGATTATGTTTGGCTAGTTTGCATGTGGTCCTGGTCAAGTTGGTTGACCATTTCGGGTGCATTGTTATGATTAGGGGCTTGCATTTTCATGTCTCTCCATGGTTTGGGGTCATGGTACCGGCTTGAGCTTGGCTCTTGCCTGTGTGTGACTTCCTGCCAATTTGGATATGATTGCTTGAATTGCTGGTCTTGCCTCTTATGGCATTTGACTGTTTTAAGAGGTGCTTGAGTGTTTCTTTGTATTTTGCAATGACCTGCAGTGGTGAGTCCACTGAATGACTCATTTGTGTTTCTTTCTGATCAACATCAGAGGAATTAATGCATCTTAAAAAAAATTCTGATTTCAACACTTAATTTTGAATTTTGTAAGATGCGTCAGAACGCAAAGAGTGGGGTCACATGAGAGAATTCAAATCAGGAGCACCCCTCTGTTCTCCTCTTCTGTTTCTGAAGGTAATTCGAATAATCGAAACCAATTTTTTTTTTGTTGAAAATAATAACCGTTACTTGTAATGTTGTGAACTGGTATGAGTAAAAAGCTAATAATATATTTAACTCAATTGTTATAAATGTAGGTCCATATTGGTTCAGTCTTGACGATTTGCCGTCCAAATGGACTTAGTTTCAGTTTCTGCCCCCTCTCTCGCTTCTTAAGGAAGTTTGAGGTTGCTGCTATTAAGATAGATTTTATTCATGTACAAGAGTATTTTTGAAAAAAAAAATTATTTGATTAATTGAACCAATTGTTAAAATACAAAGATGCATTTGTATGTTAAGAAGGCAGTAAACAAATTAGAAAAGAGTTTTCTTGGAAATAAGATTTCTTGACAAGGAGGTTTGATATTACCATGAATAAGATTTTTTGACAAGGAGGTTTGGTATTACCATGAATTAGATTTCTTGACAAGGAGGTTTAGTATTTCCATGTATTAGGTGTTAATTGGGACAGTAATTCTTTGAGTTATTTCCTTATATTAGATATGACTATCCTATAAATAGAGGGGTACAGGTAGAGTTTTATTCATTCCAACAACAACAATATTTTCTATCTCTTTCTTTCTCTTGTAATAAGATGTTTATCTTATTTTTCAAGTTTCATTGTTCAATCATTTCTTCTTCTATTATTGTTCTTTCTTGGGCTAGTGTGAGCTTATTGCTGCACTATTATTTCCGCTGCTGATAACCACAAGGTCGCTGCTGGTTTAGTGATGTCGTGTTAATGCGCAGTCACTGTTATTATGTTTCTCTGTTAGTGACGCGGTTATCTAGTTCAGTTCCTGTATGACTGTCTAGTTTCTTTACATGGTATCAGAGCTTTAAGGGTGGTAGATGATGACGTTGATGATAGACAGTGTTGTTCTCGTCCCTTGGTGAAGAAGAGGATTGTTTATTACGGCATCCATGGAGTTTGGAGGTCGGGTTAGTGGACTTAGTATTGTGGCTCTAAATCTTTCGAATTATTCTATGTGGAAGAGTTGTATGGAGTCTTGCATTAGGAGTGAGGGGTTATGAGAGATTGTTGTTGGTATGAAAGTTGCACCGACGCTTGTCACCTGTATGAATAGTACGATGACGAATACAGACACAGTAAAGGAGTGGTCGAAAACGAATGCTAAGGCGGAGTTCTTGTTGAAGAGGTCGATATCACACGATCTATTCGAACATATTAAGGGATGCAAATCAGCGGCTGAGATTTGGAGAATTTTTGACGAGTTGCTCAACAAGAAGTACACGGCACGATTACAATTTTTGTAGAATGAGATGGCGAGTTGTACACAAGGTGAACTCTCTATCCATCAATATTTCTTGAGAGTAAAGGATTTATGTTCTGAAATTTCTATCTTGGAACCGGAGGAGGCTATTTCGGAGGCAAAGTTGAAGTGATATATTATTCGCGGTCTTCGAAGAGAGTATGTTCCGTTCGTTACCTCGATACAAGGGTGGGCTCAACAACCATCCTTGACAAAGTTTGAAAATTTGCTCCCTTCTCAAGAATCATTGGCTTGACAAATGGCGGGTGTTTCGGTTCCGAAGGCGAAGGCGAAGGTCACACGCTCTTTTATCTAACAAAGTAAAAACTCGGTATGACCAAAAGGAACGGAAGAAGGAGGTTACGAAGACGGGGGATTTTTTCTCAAATAGTGGTTCTCGGTCAGCTATCAAGTATTACCGATGTGGGAAGTCGGTCACATAAGGAAGAATTGTCATATTAAGTTGAGGGAAGAAAATGTCGCGGGTAAGGAGGATATTGTGAAGTGTGAAGTTTGGGATACGGGTTTCATAGCAGAAGAAGTTTCGTTAGACGTGTGTGCTTCTGTTAACTACGAGGACAACTGGATCATTGATTCCGGTTGTGATCATCATCTGACTGGTGACGATTTCAAGTTTTCTTCACTTCGCGGGTATAAAGGCAATACTGCCTTTGTTACTGCCGACAACAGTGTTCACCATGTGGTAAATGAGGGCGCGGTTGTTGTTTCTGATAAAGACAACATGTCGATAACTCTCGACAGTGTTTATCACATGCCCGGTATGAAGAAGAATCTTCTGTCGGTGGCGAATGCGATTGATGATGGTCACTATGTGTTGTTTGGCTCGAAGGATGTGAAATTCCTCCGGAATGTGGAGGAGCTAACCTCTCAACTAGTCTTATTACTAGACATTCCTAACTTACACCTAATAACACTCTTATCCTACTACTTGACTCCTAATTAACTTCTCTAATTATCTCCACATTTAATATCATTTATTATCTTCCAACATACCCCCAAGCGTTACAGCCTGTCGTGGATTCCTATGTTGATGGATGAGCCGCCGCCCATGGTAAGGGGAGGAATCGGCGGTGATTAGTGAGAATGAGAACTCGACGGCTCATGGAGGCAGTTTTCATGGTGTTGGCCATGAGCCAGCGGCTAGGGTTTTGGTTGGGAAGGGAGAGAAATGATTTCCAGATGTTTAATATGGCCGGAATTTTATCTTAGAAAAATTTCAAAAAATTATGGGCGGGATGGCCTGTTAAACGGGGCATGGGGCCTGCTAAACGTGGGTTGGTGGTGGTAAATCGGGCTTACTAAATGTGAAACAAGTCCCACTGCTGCGAAACGAGGCCCACTGATGTGAAAGAAGCCCATGCACGCCTATTAAGGGTCCAGGAAATTTTGGCCCGGTAAAGAAGCCCACGCTGTTTGTACAGCAAAACGCGTGCCAGCGCATCATGCCTTCCAGGGGCCATTGAGTTGGGGATGTGTATATAAACCCTAAAATTTTAAAAATAGTACTAGAAGAAGTGGAGAAAGTAATGCATGGATTCAGAGGCATGCTATATGGAAGATCCACAACTTGACTTAGATGAGGTAATTTAATTTTAATTCAATATTTCATATGAAAAATCTAATTAAATGCTATCCGTACTATTTAACTCTGATAATATTTTATTAAAAAATATGCTTAACTAGGAAAGTTGATGTGGCCATTTAATTGGATGTAGCTGCTCAAGTTTTGTTTGTGGATTTCATTTAGAAGAAAAATCTCTCCTCCTAATCATCATTTTTCTTATTAAACCATCATCATTTTGTTTTGTTAAATCATCATCATGTCATCATCATATAATCTTCATCATGTCATCATCATCATGCATCTCTCGAAATATTTATTTATTTATCTTTTGATCATTGTTATTATTAATTTTCTTTCATGTTCGTCCCCATATGATGTGGAAGTGGTTTTGATGGGAGTTGTTAGTGTTTATTTATTTTTCTTGTTGTTAGTGTTTATTTATATATCATTAAATACTTCCATGACTTGGGAAATTGTATGTCGATGTAGAAACTGGATATTAAAATGGACTTTAAATGTAACTTCTTGTTACTAATATGCGTTCAAAATTATGAATTTTAAACTTCTTGTTACCTCCTGTGTAATGAGTTTTTCCCTCTGTGTGCCTGTTTTATTCTTTTATTCTTCTTTTAGCATTAAAGTTAGTGTGCAAATTATGCAATGTGCTTTTGTGTCTGTTTGTGTATATGCATGTTTTTCTTTTATCATTCCTTAAGTCTCTCGTTAAGCTTTAAGTTGGCGCCCTGCATGACCTTGAACTTGTACTTCTCAAACACCTTTTAAAGCTATTCTATTCTAAGCTGATTTATCCTATTATTGATAGAAGCCAATAATTATTCTCTATTTTATTTTTGGGATTTTAATTTTCAAATTCAAGAATTACAGCAAGTTATAAAACTGTGCAAAATCTTTTTTCGAATTACTGTTCTTGTCAGACTAAATCTTGAATATATAAATAAATATCTTGAATGCAGTCATTTCTGCAAAAGTCTCTTACTATCTAAGAAGTCTCAAGATATTGTATGTATTCTCATCTGATATCGCCCTTCTTTTATTCAAGCATGAATACAGATTTCTTTGAGCACTACTAACTGTTTGATAACTACATACTCAAAGCTTATATTCATTAGTTATTATGATCAGCTTATGTTGAGTATGCAATTACCAAATTATCTCAAGTAATATCACAAATTTGGTCCACCACTAGTTACTGCAAACCCATCATTCCGATGAGCAAATTGTTTTTGGTTCCATTTTGCAGTAATTTTACATACTTTTGTTTGATTGCTTTGCCGGTACAAGAGACAGGATGAAAGCCTTCTTCATGAGGCCTCAAATCATGCCTCTTCAATCCAACAAACCCCCCAATTCCATGTCTGGACCTGGCGGGGTTATGTAATCGATCATGTTGTGTGTTTTTATTGGATGAATGAATGAGTTGATGAATATGAGTGACTGGGGTACAGTGTTATTTATTTATATTTTTATATCTGATGAATTTGAGGTGAGGATATAGTTTGGTCTGTCAAGTTAATTTATATTTAATGTTCTTTATTAAAGTTGGAATTGGGTTTATCATTTTGATTTATTGTAGTATTTTTATGAGATAGAAAAGCTTATATCATTTTTAGATAGATTTTCTCTCCTTAAGCTTGTTTTTTTGTTCAATTGTGTATACTGTATAATACACCCCTTCAGAAAATTGTTTGTGGATGTTTATATGTCATCATCCCTCAAACATAACTATAAGCAAAGATTCTAGAGAAGAGGGGGATTGATTGTCATGTTAATTGCAATTAGTTACACTTTTTAAATTGGGAGATGAAATATGATTTCTAATTAAACTAGGGACCAGAATATTAGTGTTTTGTTATTGAAACTGTGAATTTGATTCGATCTTTTTCCGAAATTTGGGAATTAAAAACTGAGTTTCAGAACTACGGGCTGAGTTTGCATGTCATTAGTGGAATTCCGTTTTTTGGATCTGACAATGTGACATGTTCCATTAACACAAGACCAAAACTCAAAAGTAAAATGAATCCACTTTTAGACTAATACTACTGCAATCATTCTGTACCATATTGAGCTATATTAATAATACTAATACTAATTTTTATTATTATTACTATTATTATTATTTTATTAATGTCCAATAAGTACTGTTAATACTTTTATTTTTTTATCCGTTGAATTCTATTTGAGATTTTGTAAATATGCAATTCCTATTTTTAGGTAGTGACATTCTTATGCATGCATCGGTTAGGCTTTTACAGATCACCCAATTATAGCACCAACAAAAAATACCCTTACACATATCTAATATAAATTATGTATAATGGTTTGATAGTTGTAAATAATGGTTTTAATATATTTATTCTAAACTTTATCATTTGAATATTCTATAATGTATTTGTATGCTGTCTTTTGTTGTATAATGAGAAACAATATATTTTATCATTTGTATATTCTATATAATGTTGTCGAATTTTCTTAAAAATAAATAATATATTAATATGAGAAACAATATATATAATAAAAAAAATGAAACCATTTCAAAAAATAAAATAAAAAAATGAAACAATTATAATTTAGGTGCATTTTGGAGACTAAATGAAATCATGACCAGTCCTCCTCCCTCTCCAAAAGCTTCGCAACCGATTTGCAGTTCCTACTTTGAGGCTTTAAGCCGTGAAGATATTTCTCTACGTACCTCCATCTATTTCATATATTTTTAGAGAAAAATTCTCCTCCTCATCCCTTATATAAGAACTTCATTTTGACAGAATCAAACCACAACATAACAAAGTTAACAAGCAGCATAAACAAACCAACAACCATGGCATTCTTCACCATTTTCTTTGCTTTTCACTCCCTTTTAATCTTCACCGTTCTTATTCTTGGGGTTTTACTCCTTCGCTCAGTGTGCGATGACCCGGTTGAACCAGGTCCAGAGAGTAGCCCGGCCGAACCGGCACCGAACACCAACTCAGCCGTACCCGTACCGAGTGAGGAACCAACACCTTACAACAAAAGGGACATGTTTGAAGAGCCTCCGTTCGACTTTGCGCTGGAGGGATCCAATGATGGGTGAGAGGTGACTTTTGTCAATGGTAGGATTCTTTATTTGAACCCGCCATTGCCTCAGCCGCAGCCAGAAGCCTTCCTCACCATTGAGAGGGAGGTGCTTGAAACGATTCCTGAGGAAGAAGAAGAAGAACAGGAAGAACAAGAAGAAGAAAGAGGAGAGAGGACCGATCAGAGGAGATTAAGTTTGAGAAGGAGATTGATGAGGAGGTGTAGAAGGGTATTCAGTTGTCGTTGTTTGTAGGCAGCTGTGTAGGTTTGGTTAATTTGCTCTGTTTTTTAGACTGATTAGTGATTGGCTTTCTTGTTTAATTATATCCTGATTAATAAATTGATTAATTGGATTGTCTGTTTTATTTGTTTTTTTCTGCTTCTCTTGCTTTTTATGAAATGAAATATACGAGTTTTTAGCTAATTTTAGTGTCTAATAGCACCTAATTATTCGCGAATATTTTTGTTTAAAGAGCGCAAAGCCCAATTACCAATTTAGCCCACAGAGTCATAGAGGAATCACTGTCTAAAAGTTCAGAATCAAAATCTTACTTTCAGAATCGAGAATCAAATCCTGGTTTTTCATAACCAGAACTTAGACTCAAGGTACGCACACTCAGAACAGAGAACTAAAAATCGATGGCTTCTTCTTACACGTCGCAAGCCATCGCCGTGCTAGCATTACGGAGCGGCGCCGCCTCATCTCGCGAAGAAACTCTTCATCACTTGCGCCGCCGATTCATCCTCCGTCGCTGCAGCTGGCAACAAAACAATTGTTACTGACGACGAGTTTTCTCTCGCTAAAGTGAGCTTTTTGTCAATTTTATGTTGTTACTGAAATTCGTTTTTCTAATTTCCTGTGATTTAAATTTTTATTTATTTCAGCTATCTTTTGGTGTGATTGGTTTGGGAGTTGGTGGTTCGCTTCTCTCGTAAGTGAATTTAAATAAGTTACTTTTATGTATAAATCATAATTTTGTACAAATTGAAGCTCAATTTAAGTAATTGTACTGTAATTACAGGTTTGGAGCATGTTTATTTAAACATATTACCTGGTTCTGAATAATCAGGAATTATGCACACGTACGGATTTCTTCTTGCAATTATCGCACGACACTAAAAGGTGGATTCTTTTTTCCTTTTTCCTTCACTCTTTCATCAAATTAAACAATTTATTCATCTAATTTTCATGTGTCCATTTCCCTATTTTGTTTTGAAGGAATCCAATACTGTCAGAAAGCAAGCTAGTGCTACGACGATGAAAGAGACTGGAAAACCGGCTCAAAAAGACTTGTGATAAAATAACGTCTTAAATTTTTATATTTACATTATAATCACGGCCTCCTCATGATCGTTGGATTAAAAATTAAAAAATATATATATTGTGTTTGCTTGTGACAGCTGGCGGTGACACGGCTAATTCGGGAAAAAGAGGAGGCTCGCGAGATCCAACTGAAAGAAGATGCGACTTTATGAGAGAAAGTAGATATGCGCAAAGGAATCTTAGTTTAATGCTTTTGCGTTCTTGCGAAATTGTGGTGGCCAATCCGGTCCTTTCAAACAGCCAGCTTCCAACACTTGTAAGTTGTTTTACATATCATGTGAAATACTTGTGCTTGATTTGGTAAATTTGTTAATTTTATTCAATATGTGGATGTTTTGATCAGTATAGGAGTATTGATACCAAAAAAAAAAGAGACTTGCTACAGCACGATGCATTGTAGCACGACTGTTCACGACGGGATCCAATAACAGTATATACATAACAATATATATAATTTATTTTCTAATAACAATATATACATAACAATATATATAATTTATTTTCTAATAACAGTATATAAAAATGGGAAAACAGTATATAAAATGGGAAAACCGTATATAAAAGTAAAAAAATAAGAAATACACAAACAATAAATAACAATATATTAAATGGCAAAACAGTATATAAAATGAGAAAATAATATATAAAATGAAAAATAACAATATATTTACAGTGCGTCGTGCTACAGTGCGTCGTTTTTGCACATTTCCTAAAAAAAAATATAAAGGAGGGTTGTAATTCAATGAATGTGGAAATATATTTAAATAATTAAAATGGCACTGAAGTTGCATTTCTAATATGACAGGTCAGATATGTGGATCCATTAGTATGGAACGATCTCAAATTGTAAGTGATGCGGCCTTTTCAGCTATGCTACGGCCTCTTGGAATGGTCTCAAATTGTAGGAAATTGTTGTAATTTCATTGAAGGGCTCTCAGGTGATAATCAACCTTGCGACATCAAATGGTGAAGCCTTTGGTTAGGTTAGGCTTGCAAACCAATGAGCTGGCAACCGTGAGTTTTGTTTCTTTCTTATTTCATTATGTAAGATGTTTTATCTTTGAAAATAATAATCATTTTTCTTTTTTATTATATGTTTTACGTTTTAGGCTCTTGGCGGTCTGAAAGGAAGCAAATTTAGTTATTTTTTAGTAGCTTAAATGCAAAGTGTATTTTATATATTAGTCGCTTAAGAGGCCTAGACCGCCAACTTTTTGTTGCAGAAAAAGAATCGAAGTTACCAATTAATTTAACGACTAAATATACCTACTAAGGCTTTGATAACTGTTACATCAATGATAGCTTTTTCAGCATATCAATGGACTAGGAAATGTTGTTTTGGTACACATTAAGCCCGAGTCTTTGAAAAATTAATATTGTTTTGATTTCATTTGCTTATCATTTTTTTCTTTGGTTAATTGGCTACAATGTTGTTTAGATTTTAGTTGTTTAAGACTTGGAATAGGATGTGCGTAGTCTTTATAAGTTAATTCAAAAGCTAATAATGATGGTGAATAGGATGTACTTTATCTTATGACCATGGGTCTACATAGACTTTTATTTCCAACTATTAGGATGGTGAAAGTTCTTTTTTGTAATACTAGGAGATTGTCATACTCCCACCGAATTTCTTGAAACCGAGATGATCTTGTCTGTTTCGATAAAGCTAAATACTGTAATTTACTTTGTCAAATAGATTCATCATGAGGTGCTTGCTTTAATCTATTCTTGGGATCATAAAACTCTTGCCATGTATAGAAGATACATCCACAGTAAAGTTCTTGTAAAAGAATGTGAGTTTTATATCTTTGTTCCATCATTCACAATCGCATTGTGCTATGGAAGTTAGAATTCATAATAGCAACAAGTGAGAAAGTCTTTTACTATAGCTCATATTAGAGCAACTTTCTTTGCTATTTATAGGTTAACCATGCAATGGTCATCAAGCCATTAGATATTCCAACCAAGTTCCAAACTTGACTGCGTTGCATCTCAGTTCTCATGATCCAACCATTTTGAGAATATTGATTCTTGACAGTCTCCTCGGCAGAAAGTTGACTCATCCTCTATGAGCACCTTTTATGAGATATCATATCTCTCAGCCTAATGTCTATCAGGTCTGTGAGGAGGACCTTATATTTCAAGTATAGACTTATCAACTACTGTAACGAATGCGAAAACGCGTCGTTATTCGATTTCGCAATCTTAGCAAAATATTTATAAATTCCCTAATCAACCAGATAGTGTATATGTGGTATTGAGATAGGGGTCGATCCACAGAGAAACTGACCTTAAGTAAAACAATTCACAAATCGATTCTCAGGTGCTAAGTGTTTAATGCAAGTCCAAGGATTAACAATTTAAAGCAAAAAAAAGAGCGTGCTTGATGAAGTTGTTTAAGATTGTAGAAACAAGTGCAATAAAATAATAAAAGAAAGTAAATATTTTTTTGTTATTTTTTATTTTTAAAAGTTAATAAAAGGTAGGGGCTTTCATGACAATTTGTTCAAACGTACTATCATTAACCACCAAATATTTTAATCTTTAGATTTGCAAAATAAGTTCAAGTGTTTCAAGCTAAAACTACCTAATTAATGATTTTATTTAGATTCAAACACAAATCAGCCAATTCAATGTTCAAATATCAAATTCAACCAAAACTTCAATTAATTAAACAAAACTCGACCAAGTATTTATTCAACTAATTGGTCACAAACACACATGCAATTTTTAGATTCAATATAAATAACTCAGCCAAGCATTTAAATCAAATATTCAATAAAGTGCGTTTTATGAAAACTTTCACAAATCCTCCAATTAATTCAAATAAAGCAAGGTTTCAAGTATCATTTAAACAAATGTCAAATCCCTACACAAAGTCTACTGACTCATGCTCATACAAACCATATTTACACAAGTTTGAGACTTTTTATTCATTCAACAAAAGAGAGGAAAAATAAGGAAAAATAAAAATTAATCAAACCAAATGGATGGAGAGTTAAGCTAGATCATCCTCTTGGTCGATTTGAATCTTCCTTCGAATCTCGCTCTTTCTAGAACAAGACTTCCTTCTTGAAGCTTGGCTCACTTTTATCTCAAGGCACCAAAAAGAAATTAGGTTTTTGGACAATCCTAAATTAGATCATTCATGGTTGAAGAGAAAGAGGAAGAAGAAAAGAATGGTATTTACAATGGATTAAAGGAGAGAGAATGTTGGGAGAATGGATGAGAGATTGGTGTGTGAGAATGGATTGTTGAAAGGGTTTATTTTATAGAGAGAATTTGCCTTGAAATATTTGAGAAATAAGGTTGTGGGACTAAAAAAATAGGGGTGTTCCGGTTTTTATTTCAGGTAGCAATTTGGGGGGTACTTAAAAAATTTCTCCTTCAATATCTTATTCAAATTCAGTCTGGGTGTAATTTCTGGGTGCATTTATCCTTTCATCTTCTTGTTACCAGAATTTACACGTGGCAAAACTTGACTAGTGTAACGACACGAAAACGTGTCGTGGTGTAATCACATGTTAACAAAATAATTTATAAGTTCCCTAATTCATTCACAAAGTGTATATGTGGAAATTGAGTTTAGGGTATTGAACACAAGGAGACTGGCCTTAAGTAAAACAAGTTCACAAATCAATTCTCAAGTCCTAAGTGTTTATGCAAATTTCAAGGGTTATGATTTAAGAACGAAAAGTGTGTATAATGAAGTTGTTTAAGATGATAGAAACAAGTGCAAGAAAATAATGAAAGTAAATACCTTTTTGTTATTTTTGATTTTTAAAAGTTAATAAAAGGTAGGGACTTTTATGACAATTTGTTCAAACATACTATCATTAAACACCAAATATTTTAATCTTTAGATTTCCAAAATAAGTTCAAGTGTTTCAAGCTAAAAACACCTAATTAATGATTTTATTTAGATTCAAACACAAATCAGCCAATTCGATGTTCAAATACCAAATTCAACCAAAACTTCAATTAATTAAACAAACCTCAGCCAAGTATTTATTCAACTAATTGGTCACAAACACATGCAATTTTTAGATTCAATCTAAATAACTCAGCCAAACATTTAAATCAAATAATCAATAAAGTGCGTTTTATGAAAACTTTCACAAATCCTCCAATTAATTCAAATAAAGCAAGGTTTCAAATATCGATTAAACAAATGTCAAATTCCTACACAAAGTCTACTCACTCATGCTCATACAAACCATATTTACACAAGTTTGAGACTTTTTATTCATTCAACAAAAGAGAGAAAAAATAAGAAAAAAGAAAAATTAATCAAACCAAATGGATGGAGAGTCAAGCTAGATCCTCCTCTTGGTCGATTTGAATCTTCCTTCGAATCTCGCTCCTTCTAGAACAAGACTTCCTTCTTGAAGCTTGGCTCCCTTTTATCTCAAGGCACCAAAAAGAAATTAGGTTTTTGGAGAACCCTAAATTAGGTCATCCATGGTGGAAGAGAAAAGAGGAAGAAAAATGGATCTTCCGAAGATTACGCGAAGATCTTTGTCTTGTAGTTTTGATATAATATCTATCCTAACAACTATCCTATTGCTAGAAATAAGGAAGGCAAGATTGTGTTTCTGCTATTTTTATATTTCTTAGATAGTAACTGTTGCTCTAAGATAGTAACTGTGGCGAAATAGAATCCAGCACACTCAGTTTTGGCATGACCCATGCTGGACGTCATTTCCCGTGTACCCTCCTCTTAAGATTAATTTTCCATACACTCAGCTTTGGCATGACTCATGTGGGAAGTTATCATAATAACGAGGTGTTCAGAGACATGGGAGGCATTTCTTTACTTAATATTCTGAAGGATTTTGTTTTAGATTTTTATAAATATAAACATTATAGAAACAAGTTAAATATGGTATGAGCCTATTTCTTACGAGCGATCATGAGGTTCCTAGTCCTAGATCTATCTCTAGATTGTAGATGTCATCTTCAACGAAGCCTTCGTTGTGTGTGCGAAGATCCAATGCCATCTTCCGAAGATTACGCGAAGATCTTTGTCTTGTAGTTTTGATATAATATCTATCCTAACAACTATCCTATTGCTAGAAATAAGGAAGGCAAGATTATGTTTCTGCTATTTTTATATTTCTTAGATAGTAACTGTTGCTCTAAGAATTTGTAATATTTTAGTTTTTGTAGTTCTATCATTGTAAATAGCCCATATAACGATTATTTATTCGTACTAATACAACATAAGCAAATACTTATCTTTCAAAAAAAATAAAAATAAAAGGGAGTGTGGACTTGACCTAGCAAGATTCAAATCATATGCTAATCAAAAAGAAGAAAATGAATCAAATACTAATAAAAATAATTCATAATATTTCATTTATATTACCAAAGAAGCAATTAGAGACATACTCATATCAACAAGCGCTATTCATTTTTTATTATTCCTGTAATAAATTAATAATATATTCCATAATTAAATGCTAGTGTTTATAGACCTAGGCTACAAAAATAGTTTTTTTTGTCTTAAAAAATTAATTGACTTATTTGAAATCAGAATCAATGATAGTTGCATAAGCACTATCAGACAAGCAATTAAATGGTAACAGCTAAGTCTCTATAAAAAAATTAGTTCCGCCCAGTGGTAGGGCGAAATATCAATTTTCTCATTTTTTCCCACTGAATTAAGCTAAAAAATAGTGTTTCGTCCCATGGCGGGGCGAAACTGGCAAATTTTTTTTTTTACCAGTGAGTAGTAAACTGGAAAAAAAAAACCAGTTTCGCCCCGCCACTGGGCGAAACTGAGTGTGGCTGGGCGAAACGGCTAGTTTCGCAAATAATTTAAAAACTAGGTTATTCTCCGAATTAATGTTTTTTTTTTGTCAGTTCAAAAAAAAAGTCCTAGGATCATCGTTAAGGGAATAAAAGTACGAGATTAGCTTTTAAAATTTATATCTCGGATCTTCCTGATCCTCGAGACGGAGAACAGATGTAGGTCTGAACTATTCCGACTAGCAACCTTTTCCTTCCTGAAGCTCGACTCCGCGAACCTCCTTGCTCTTTTATCTCCAAAATAGGAGATCTCTACTCGTATCCATGCGAACTTCAGATACACGGAATTACTGGACTCGGCTAGACGAGTCCGAAAATATTTTCCGAAATTACCTCTAAACTCTCTCTCTCTCTCTCTCTCTCTCTCTCTCTCTCTCTCTCTATTTCTGTATTAGATGACCTCTAAGACTTGAGAATTGTTGTAAAATAGAGAGGGGCTCTCCCTTTCAATTTAATCTAGAGAGGAAGGCGAACGATTGCTCAGTTAACATAACTAAAATCCTAATTTTGTGCCTATTCCGTTCCGAACGGACCTATTTGCTGGGTAATCTATAGCCATGTACGTTACATGCGCAGCGGAACTTTTGGATTCAACCCGTCCTAGGATCATCGTTAAGGAAATAAAAGTACGAGATTAACTATTAAAATTTATATCTCGGATCTTCCTGATCCGGGAGATTACAGCGGATGTAGGTTTGAACTGCTATGCCTCGCTTCCTTCTCCTTCGTGCTCTTAAAACTCGACTCGAACGAACTCCTTATTTCTCCTAGGGAAAAGAAGACCTCTACTCGTATCCACGTCGAATTTCGAATCGTCGAAATAACCAGACTCGGCTAGTCGAGTCCAGAAATACTTTCAGGGGGCTTTCTCTTTTTCTCTCTGTATTACAGTAGCCTGGAGGCTCTGTAATTATGTTTTTTATAGAGGGGGCAGCTCCTATATTTATACTAGAGAGAGAGGCGAATGATTGCTTAGTTACCATAACTAAAACCCTAATTCCAGCGCTTATTCTGTTCCCAACGGACCTATTCCGTTCCCAAGAGACTTTGATCAAACTCAAGGATGACAGATTACCGTGCCTTGTGATCAAGATGTATATCATAGAACAAAAGGAATAATCAAATGTCTATTCAGATAGGTTTATGATCGCTGATGATTTCATTTAACATGGGTAGTCATGACACCAGTCTAGAGGTTACTCATGACTTACGATCTTTGGAAGATCGTTGCCAGCATTAAATGGAACCTACACGGTCACACATAGAGCAACGTCTAGTCGGGAAGAAAATGCTCTTAAATAGTGATACATATGATGTATAAATAGGTGAAGGAAATAATCGATCATTGGATGATTGATATGAATGATTGTGCAAAAATCAGCACAGTTCCGTTGCCAACGGAAGTTCCATTACCAACGGAACTCAGCCAATATGTCGGCAGCTAAGTTTTCAGATTAGGAAACCCTATTCTGTTGGCAACGGAATAGGTCCGCGTTGGAATTAGGTTTTTAGTTGTGGTAACTAAGCAATCCTTCGCCTCCCTCTCTAGTATAAATAAAAGGGCAGTCCCCCTCTATTAGATACACATTACAGAGCCACCAGGCTGCCGTAATACAAAGAGAAAGAGAGAGAGCCTCCTGAAAGTATTTCCGGACTCGTCTAGCCGAGTCCGATTATTCCGACGATTCGAAGTTCGACGTGGATACGAGTAGAGGTCTTCTGCTTTGAAAACTAGCGAGCGATCAGTTTCTTTACCCTAGGAGAAGTAAGGAGTTCGTTCGAGTCGAACTTTAGGAGCACGAAGGAGAAGGAAGCAAGACGGAAGTTCGTTCAGACCTACATCCGTTTCTCTCTCCTGGATCAGGAAGATCCGAGGTAGAAATTTTAATAGCATAATCTCGTACCTTTATTTCTTTTACGATGATCCTAGGAAGGGTTTAACCCGTAGGTTCCGCTGCGCATGTAACGTATATGGCTACGGATTTCCCAACAGTATTATGTCACATTTATTGGAAGAAAAATAAGTGTTTATTGTTATCTTACCACAACTTTTTCTAGGATATGAGGTTATATCATATTTTCGATTGATTTGGATTAGAGGAGTTAAAAGTGGATATGTGAAGCGATGTTGGTTAATGATGTCACTTTAGACACCGTTCATCAACATGATATAGACGAGGAGAATAATTTTGCGCAGCTTAAAAATATTTTTATTTAGTTTATTCTTATATTGGGTGCAAACGAGCATTAACACAAGTTCTTTCACAAAAAATTCTTAACAGAAATTTGAAATCATTACAATCTCAAATATGCAAAGGCAAATACATCATACTAATGTAAGACACATCTACTAATCGAATTAAAAGATGGCATAAAGCCATAACTTATTAACAACCATCTCGACTTTACCCCCAAACAACTATTTCAATTGTCCTCTAGTGGTCCATATGTTGTTCCAAATATGGTATGTCACCAAGTAATGTGATGATATATGTCTAGAAGTATATTACATGTGTGATGACATATGCGAAATTAAGTTATGTGGTAACATATGATAAAAAAAAAGTTAGTTGATGACTTATTTCTAAATAAATCATGACTGGAAAAAATTATATGCTAATATATATCTAGATATGGTATATTACAAGTAGTCACATTCTTATCGTCAGTTTTTATGAGATAGTTTTTATTGTCATACTGATATGAGGCCTCTGGTTCACCAACACTATCTTTATTGGGCTGCAAAAGGTGTTCCGAGGATTGATGACCATGGTCATCACCATTGCTGCTCTAGTCTTGGTTCCTTGTTCTAGGATTTGGCTATGCCTATATGGGCCGTGGGCTCTAGGCATTGTCTTATATTTGTTTGTCATTTTGGTTTTCACCTCCGACTTCATTGATTCTGCTTTGATTTCCGAGGTAATTTTTAGTGTATTGTTTTACAAATTTTTTCACTTTTATTGGAAGAAAAATAAGTGTTCATTGTTACTTTTCCATAACTTTTTTCAGGTGACGAGGTTATATCATGTTTCCGATTGATTTGGATTAGAGGAGTTAAAATGGATATGTGAAGTGAAGTTGGTTAATGATGTCTCTTTCGACACCATTCATCAACATAATATAGACAAGGAGAATAACTTTCCTCAGCTTAAAAATATTTTTATTGAGTTTATTCTTCTACCAAAAAATCTTTTTAGAGTTGGTGGAAACGAGGATTAACATAAGTTCATTCACAATTTTTTTTAACTTTAATTTCTAATCATAACAATCCCAAAAATGCAAGACACATCTACTAATCAAATTAAGAGATGGCATAAAACGATAACTTATTAACAATCTCAAGATTTTACCACAAAACAACTATACCTAATGTTCTTTAATGGTCTGTCTATTGTTCTACATATGGTATATCACAAAGTTATGTGATGATATATGTCTAGAAGTATATTACATGTGTGATGACATATGCGAAATATCACAAAGTTAGTTGATGACTTATTTCTAGATACATCATGACTGAAATATCATATGCTGACATATGTCTCGATAAGGAATATTACAAGTAATCACATTTTTCCCATTAGTCCTCGTTTTGAGATATTGGCATGAGGCCTCCGATTCACCAGCACCATCATTATGGAGCTGCAAAAGGTGTTTCGAGCACTGATGGCCATGGTCATCACCATAGCTCCTTTAGTCTTGGTTCCTTGTGCTGGAATTTGGCTACCCTTTTATGAGCCATTAGCCCTAGGCATTATCTTGTATCTGTTTGTCCTTGTGGTTTCCACCTCCAACCTTCTTGATTCTGCTTTTATTATCATGGTATTTTGTTGTGCATTTTATTACATATTTTTTTTTTCTTTTTAGTTATTAATTAAAATAAATGTAAACCTGTGTTACAGATTGCTGCAGCCCATTGTATGTGGGTTGGTGGGGTTGTATTAAGTCACTTTTAGTGGAAGAAAAATAAGTGTTTATTTTTACCTTTCCACAACTTCTTCCAAGAGATGAGGTTATATCATGTTTCCGATTGATTTGGATTAGAGGAGTTAAAATGGATATGTGAATCGAATTGGTTAATGTTATCACTTAGACACTTTTCATCATCATTATATTGACAAGAAACATAAATTTGCTTAGCTTAAAGTTATTTTTATTGAGATTATTCTTGAACCAAAAAACCTTGCAGAGTTGGGTGCAAATGAGGATTACTACAAGTTCATTCCCAAAAAAAAAAAAATCTGAACTGAAATTTGAAGTCATAACATTCTGAGACATGGAAAGACAAACAAATCCTACTAATGTAAGGCACATTTGCTAATCAAATTAAAAGATGGTATAAAACGATAACTTGTTAACAATCATCTCGACCTACCACCAAACAACTATTTATATTGTCTTTTAAATGTTTGTATGTTGTTCTACATAAGGTATATCACAAAGTTATGTGATGATATATGTCTGAGACTACATTTGTAATGATATATGCGAAAAGAAGTTAGTAACATATGATAAAAAAAAAGAAGAAGTTATGTGATGACTTATTTCTAGATAAATCATGTTCACCAGCACCATCTTTATGGGGCTACCAGAGTTGTTCCGAGGATTGATGACCATAGTCATTATCACCGTTGCTGCTTTAGTCTTGGTTCCTTGTTCTGATATTTGGCTATGCTTCTCTGAGCCATCAGTCCTAAACATTGCCTTATATCTGTTTGTCATTGTGGTTTCCACCTCCGACCTCCTTGATTCTGCTTTTATTACCAAGGTAATTTTTAGTGTATTATTTTACATTTTTTTTCATTTATTTACTTTTTAGCTATTAACTAAAATAAATGTCTATTGTGTTACATATTGTCGCAGCCTATTTCAGGTGGGCTGGTGGGGTTGTATTATGTCACTTTTATTGGAAGAAAACAAGTTTCATTGTCACCTTTCCATAACTTTCTTCAGGAGAAAAGGTTATATGATGTTTCCAATTGATTTGGATTAAAGGAGTTAAAATAGATATGTGAAGTTGTTTAATGATGTCGCTTTAGACACTGTTCATCAACATGATATAGACGAGGAGCATAAATTGGCTCAGCTTGAAATTATTTTTATTGAGTTTATTCTCCAACAAAATAATCTTCTATAGTTGGGTGCAAACGAGGATTAACAGAAGTTCATTCACAAAAAAAATCTTACCTGAAATTTGAAATCATAACAATCTCAAAAATGCAAAGACAAACAAAACATACTAATGTAAGACACATCTACTAATTGAGTTAAAAGATGACATAAAACAATAACTTATTAACAATCATCTCGACTTTACCACCAAAACAACTATTTCTATTCTCCATTAAATGTCTGTATGTTGTTCTAAATAAGGTTTATCACAAAGTTATGTGGTGATATATGTCTAGAAGTATACTACATGTGTGTTGACATATGCAAAAAGAAGTTATGTGATAACATATAATAAAAAAAAGGTTGTGCGATAACTTATTGCTAGATAAATCTTGACTAAAAAAGATCATATGCTGAGATATGTCTAGATAAGATATACTACAAGTAATCACATTTTTACCATCAGTCCACGTAGTGAGATTTTTTTAATCATCATACTAGAAGACATGATGATGACCCTAACTATGGTAGATAGGACGGTGAGATATCTGAAGGGGATGGTGAAAGATGTGCTAGTACGAATAGGTGGAACTCAAATTCCGGTAGACTTCGTGGTTGTTGAGATGGAAGTGGATCGCTGTTGCCCGATTATAATGGTAAGACAATATTTTAGCAACTTCATAAAAATTGCTGGAAGACCAAGAATTGAGAGCTGTTGTAGCATTGCAATGGGGAATGCGAACCCAGACGAAGCCCCGGAAAAAAATTGGAGATCCTCCAAATCAAGACCCAATATCATAGGACAGCAGGCGAGAGACTAGTGGGGAACTGTCTCCTGAAGACCCAGAAGCACTTTGCCCTACTTGCGCTATGACAAAAGCAACACCTTACATGGAGGAGAGGCAAGTGCAGTGCAATCCCATGGAGGAACCAAATCGCTACCTCCCGCACTCATATATGTATACCTAGATCAAGAGAGATACCCCATAATTAGAAACTTCAACTTGGAGCTAGACCACATTCGAGGAGCCGGAGATGTAGGGCCGGCACAAGTTTTCGCACCCTACGTGTGGAAGATGGCGCGATAAGATTGAAGCTCGCGCGTAGGAGGAAGAATGTCTACTACCCAGTTCTCTATGGAAGCAACATCCTCAAGGGAGAGATGACATCGTATACTCGAGCAGAAAAGGAGGTATTCGCAATAACATTCGCGCTGGAGAGACTTGAACCTTACCTGCTTGGTCTGAAGATCACAACCTACACCGACTGTGTAGCATCGCTATATTTTTACAGCAAAGAAGAAAAGGGGCCAAGAGATGACATAATGGTTAAGATTCATCGACATAATCGACCTATACCTCATGGAGCGAGAGGAGGAGCCTCAGTCTAAAGGTTTTGAAGTAAGGATCGCGCAACACGCAACTGAAGACCCTGAGCCAGATTAGGGCAGGCATTGCAGCTGGATGGATGTTTTAAAGAAGGAAAGTGAATGTGAGACTGAGCATGTGTGTAGATAATTAAGCTACTAGATTTGCGGCACACTCTCACATGATACGACGGGCGATGAGACGGAAAGCAAGGAAGTGAAGCCTTTGCCCCCATGACTAGAATTTGACTTCCTCGACGAGCACGAAATCATAGTAATGCCAAGCGTGGATCATGAAGAAACCTGGGAACTAGACCCTGACTGGAGCATTGACTTCACCAAGCCCTTCGAAGCATGGTGAAGAACCTCAAACCGCTCGATAGGAGCAATGCATAGCCAAAGAAAGAAGGAGATCACATTTGCAATATGTTATGCCAGCCAAGGACTCACTAATGAAGAGAGAGGGTGCACTTCTGTGGAAAAGGAGATACTGGGATTCGAGCTTGTGTTGAAAGAATTTGAATACTACCTGTGTTGGCTTTCAGACGTACTTAAACGAAGCGGAAAATAAAAAAAATTTCGTTCAAAATCATTCCAAGGATTATTGCGTATCAGTTAAATGAAAGTTAAAGATACACCGTTCGGATTATGCTTAATCTGTGACGCTCAAACCATGCGTGTCGCCAAGCGCCATTCAATTGGTTATCGTCCAAAGCGATTTTTCGTCCATCAAGGCTATCTTACCGAAGTCTTTGATATCGGACATTCGTGGCTGCGGATCGTGCAGAAGCCATCCACCGCACACACAATCGATCTCCACCGAAACTCTTAACAACCCATTCTCATCTTGTTAGGCCAAATAGATCACAAGCGTCGAAATCACGAATGCCTCTACGAGTATCCACACAAACAAAATTCTTAAAACATGAAGAAGAACAATATATACTAATACGCTTATTCTCCTCTTGAATAGGAAAAATCTCATTTTTATCTTCTCCTTTTTTGTCTCATAATAGATGTATAAACCGACTATAATTCATCTCATGTAATATTGCACCCTTTCATTTTATCATACAAAAAGAAGGTAACCTTTTATTCTTTTGTCATAGAAAGGAAAAAGAATAGTTTTTCTCTTTTGTTACACAAAAGAGAATGAGCAATTATGACAGAAAGAGAATAATGATGTTCAGAATTTTGGACCCCTCTATATCCTTATATAAAGGTGAAGAGTTGTGTCTCTCTTGACATCAAGAGATGTATATGACACACTTCATTCATATTCATATGTTATCATCTAGACTCTTCTAGGTCACTTGATCTTTTGTGTCCATAGTCTAATTCTCGATCAGGAAAGAGACAATGATCAAACTCAAGGATGACATTATCCATGCCTTGTGACCAACACGTAATTCTCGGGTCGTTGCCTCCAAGTTTTAAGCAATACATCATGAACTATAATATGCATCAGATGGAGAAATCTATCACCGAGTTGCATGAGATGCTTAAGAACGCTCAGGAGGACATGAAGACAAATGTTGTCAAAGACGTCCTAATGGTTCACAAGGAGAAGGGTAAGAAGATCGAGAACAAGAGCAAGGGTAAAGTCAAGGTGTTGCCTAAACCTAAGATCAAGAAAGACAAGGATGGAGTTTGCTTCCATTGCAACAAGGTTGGCCATGGGAAGAGAAACTGCAAACTCTATCATGACGAAATCAAGAAGGGTAGTGTGACTACCGCTTCAGGTATTTTTGTTATTGAAACTAATTTACTTACTCCTAAATCTTGGGTATTGGATACCGGATGTGGTACTCACATTTGTAATGATGTCTAGGGACTAGAAAGGAGTAGAAGATTAGCTAAGGGCGAAGTCGCCTTACGTATGGGAAATGGAGCAAGAGTTGCTGCATTAGCTGTAGGAACTTATTTATTGACGTTGCCTAGTGGACTTGTATTAGTACTTAATAATTGTTATTTTGTACCTGCTATGAGCAGAAATATTATTTCTATTTCTAGTCTAGCTTTGGATGGTTATAAATTTGTCATTGAGAATAATAATTATTTTATCTTAAAGGACAATCTTTTCTATGGAAATGTTCTATTAGAAAGAGATCTTTATGTGCGAGATCTTAAGAAAGAGAATTATAAGTCCATATATAATATTAATACTAAATGATTTAAACCGAATGACTCAAATACGACATACCTCTGGCATTGTCGCTTAGGCCATATAAATGAGAAACGCTTTTCTAAACTCCACTCTCATGGACTTTTAGACTCATTTGATTTGGAATCATTTGAGACGTGAGAGTCTTGTTTACTTGGCAAGATGACCAAGAAACCCTTCACAAAAGTTGGTGAAAGGGTCAATGACTTAATAGAACTCATACATACTGATGTATGTGGACCAGTGAGTACGCCGGCTAGAGGAGGGTATCGGTACTTCATAACTTTCACGGACGACTTTCACGGATTAGTGACCTAGGCCAAATGTATTTGTGCTAGGAAATGGATTATGTATTAAGATATTATTATTTATTCAATAAAGGTCGTTTCTTATATATCTGTGTGTATGGGTTGTGAATGTAAATATCTTATATCAACCATGAATGACACTTCGGGTTCACGTCATCAGAATACGTGATTCTGATAATAGAATTGTGAACTAACGAATGACATTCTAAACTGTCCCTAGTGATATGTAGGATGTTTATAGAGATAAACATACTTCAGGTAAGAAGCTACATATCCACACTAGTATATTCGCAGGCTGGATGATCATGTTCTGCTGATCATGGACATAGGGATGTCAAGTCTGGAATATAGGTACTTGTTACAGAACACGTACTGGACTGACCACACTATGAGAATATGCATGATATATGTCATTAGCGATTCTCATATGAATAGTGTGCTTGTTCCTACGACCTGAGGTCACCATGGATTCCTGTATGTGGAACTGAATACTTTAATATGATCCTACGTCATCCGTAATGTGATGATCATTAGGGTCATCATTAGGTATGCACTGAATCATGACGAGGAATGTGAGTGACCAAGATGGGATTTGTTCCTCTCGTCATGAGGGAGATATCTCTGGGCCCCCTGATGAACTAGGACTGAAGAAAATGCATGGCCATGTGTTGTTAATATTGTTTTGTATTTACTCAGTCTAATTCTCGATCAGGAAAGAGACTTTGATCAAACTCAAGGATGACATACTTCCATGCCTTGTGATCAAGACATATATCGTAGAACAAAAGGAATAAGCAAACGTTTATTCAGATAGGTTTATGATCGCTGATCATTTCATTTAACATGGGTTGTCATGACATCAGACTAGAGGTTACTCATGACTTACGATCTTTAGAAGATCGTTGTCAGCGTTAAATGGAACCTACACGGTCACACAATGAACTCCATTCGTACGGGATGAATGTACCTCAAAACATTTATACATATGATGTATAAATTGGTGAACGAAATAATCAATTATTGGATAATTGATTGAACAAAACATTACCATCTTCCGTTAGCAACGGAATAGTTCTGTTCCCAACGGACTAGATATGGAAAGTGTAATAACCTTAGTTGCCAAGTATTCCGTTATGGAAATACATATTTCGTTGGCAACGGAATAGTTCCGTTGGCAACGGAATGGGCGCAGATTTGGGTTTTTAGTTATGGTAACTGAGCAATCGTTCGCCTCTCTCTCTAGTATAAATAGAAGGGCAGTGCCTCTCCTTTGGATACACAATTCTCAAGCTTTAGAAGCCGCCTAATACACAGAAATAGAGAGAGAGAGTTTTGAGTTATTTTCAGAATGTATTTCCGGTCTCGTCTAGCCGAGTCCGGTTATTCCGTGTGTCTGAAGTTTGACATGGATACGAGTAGAGGTCTTTTGCTTTGAAGATTAGCGAGCGATCAGTTTCTTTACCCTAGGAGAAGCAAGGAGTTCGTTCAAGTCAAGCTTCAGGAAGGAGAAGGTTGCACGTTAGAAAAGTTCAGACCTACATCCGTTTTTCGTCTCGCGGATCAGGAAGATCCGAGGTATAAATTTTAATAGCTAATCTCGTAATTTTATTCCCTTAACGATGATCCTAGGGCAGGTTGAATCCATAGGTTCCGCTGCGAATGTAACATACATGGCTACGGATTCCCCAACAGTTTATCAATGTAGTATTTTCAACAAGTTATTCTCTCCTTGTTCAATATTATTATTTACTATGATATTGTTTGTGAAGTTTTTAACTCTTATCTTGAAGTGTGTAGAACGCCACATGGCTTGATACTTAGGCGACTAGGTGGATGACAAAGAGGAGAAGTCGAAAGCCTCCTTGTAATATCTTTCTGTTAATATTAAAAAGAACAATCATTCAGTCCTTAATGAGATTAACTTTTTGTATTTTTTTTCTGTTTTCGTATTTTCGCCCAACAGAACAAGGTACTGATATCAGTACCAATTGAGACTAATAGTAGCATGCCAGTATCAACAAGTATTGGTACTCGGTTTGGCTGTGACTTAGGAATTAATTGAGCCTAGTTAGGCATTTTATTTATTTTATAGTAATAAAGTTGGGGCCGTAATATTATTAATGTCATTTGTTTTAATTGATTTTGAACTTTATTTTTATTAGTAGGATTTATCAGGTCTCAGTTATATATTAGGTACGAATTGCAGCTACATTTTTCAATGATATAAATCTTCTTTCGTACAAGAATCAAATTACCAGATCCAGATGTTGAAGACTGATGGTATTTCAACTATTCTGAAGAATGTAAAAGAAAAATTATGTATGAATATTTGAATAACTCACTTGTGTCTAACTGTAATATTGGATGATTTTTTTAGTAAATTAAATATTGGATGGATAACTATTAAAAGCTTAAGCGTGGATAATTAAGAGAAATTAAGAGAATTATTTTTTTGATTAAGCTTAAAATGACATACAATACTCAGTTTCCATTTATAGGCTGGAGATAATTACAATTTAATTAAGTTAAAATAAATCAGCGGATAAGATTAAGCTAGACTCTAACAATCTAAGCCATCCATTGCTAACAGACTAAATCAATCTGAGCCACTCATTTTTATAACCGTTTTGCATTTCTTCTAGAATATAACTCACACACTCAGCCCACTACACAATCCACTAATTGTAAAAAATAACTGCTACTCTAGCTGGTATTAACTCCATTTCTTCAGATACTGGATACATCCAGTGTCATCCTTAACACCCCCCGCAAGCAAAACGGGAGATTTTTCGATCTTTAGCTTGAAACGAAGATTTTGAAAGCATTTAACAGAAAGGCCTTTAGTAAACATATCTGCTAATTGATCAACTGAACTCACGAAACGAACAACTAACTGTTTTGTTCCAACACGTTCACGAACGAAGTGGTAATCAATTTCAATATGTTTTGTTCTTGTGTGAAAGATTGGGTTTGAAGCGAGGTATGTGACGCCTAAATTATCACAGTAGAGAATAGGTGGTCCAGTTTGAGGGATATGTAGTTCGAAGAGCATATACTGAAGCCAAATTGATTTGGACGTAGCTAAAGCTAAAGCTTTGTATTCTGCTTCAGTACTTGAGCGTGAAACAGTGGGTTATTTTTTTGATGACCAAGAGATTAGATTTTTTCCGAGGAAGACACAATAGCCAGTTGTTGATCTTCGATCATCGGGGCATCCAGCCCAATCCGCATCAGAATAGATGTGAAGGGAGAAATCATTTGATTTTGTAATTGTTATTCCATGTGTGATTGTACCTTTGAGATATCGTAAGATTCTTTTAACTAAAGCCCAATGACAATCTCGTGGAGAATGCATAAATTGACTAGCTTTGTTTACTGCATAACTAATATCAGGTCTGCTAAGAGTAGCATACTGCAATCCACCTACTATACTGTGATATAATTCTTGGTCTTTGATTGGTTCACCAGTAAATTTTGAGAGTTGTTGGCCAGGGGCAATGGGTGAAGAAACCGGATTTGCATCTGCCATTTTTGATTTGTGAAGTAGTTGTTTGATGTAATTTCCTTGGTTTAGATGCAGTCCTGATTGCGTTTTGATACACTGAATTCCTAAGAAATAATGCAGATCGCCAAGATCCTTGAGACTAAATTGAGCATTCAGTTGTTGGATGATGGTTTGAATATGAGATGGATTGTTGCCAGTGAGAATTATATCATCCACATACACAAGCATGAGAGTGAGAGTATTTTGGTGTTTGTAGATAAAAAGAGAAGTATCAGCTTTTGATTGAGAGAACCCTAATTGAGTAAGAGAGCTAGAGAGTTTATGAAACCAAGCTCTGGGAGTTTGTTTTAGGCCATACAAGGCCTTTTTGAGGAGACAAACTTTGTTAGGAAATTTGGGATCTTTAAATCCAGGTGGTTGTTCCATATAAACTCTTTCATTGAGATCTCCATGTAGGAAAGCATTATTAATATCCAATTGTTTTATAATCCAAGTCTTGCAAGTTGCAATTGAAAGAACGAACCTGATTGTGGTTGGTTTGACCACAGGACTGAAAGTTTCCTCATAATCAATCCCTTGTTCTTGAGTATAACCTTTTGCTACTAATCGTGCTTTATATCTTTCAATGGATCCATCTGCATTCTTTTTAATTCTGAATAGCCATTTGCATCGAACTATGCGATTAGTGTTTGGTTGATCGACTAGAATCCATGTACCATTTGAAATCAGGGCATTGATTTCCTCATTCATAGCTTTTCGCCAGTGTTCGGATTTGTTGGCGGTCGTAAAACAAGTGGGTTCGATTTCGTTTTCAGAGAGATGAATGTTTGAAGAGTAGGCTATAAAGTCTGAATTCTTTTTAGGTTTGGAACAATTTGTTTTGCTTCGTGTGTGCATCGGATGAGTAGAGGCAGAAGTGTCATGAATAGGTAAAGAGAGAGGAATCATTTCAGAACTTATGGATTCACTAGGAAGAGGTGGAGTAGAATTGGGTTCTGTGATATTTGTGGAAATGTTTGTTGAGGTGTGTGATGGCAAAGAAACTGAGATGGATTGATGTTGAGGAGTAGTAGGAGTATTGTTTGTTTGTAAGAGAGTGAAAGGATTATAACTGGTAGAAGAGTTTTGTGGCGTTGATTGTGTATTTGGATTGTAGGATTTATAAGGAAAAATAGATTCATCAAAGATAACATGTCTAGAGATATATGTTTTATTTGTAGAAATATTGAAGCATTTGTAAGCTTTATAGTTTGGACTGTATCCAAGAAGAACACATGGTTCAGATTTGAATTGTAGCTTGTGAGAATTAAAAGGTTTTAAATAAGGAAAACAAAGGCATTCAATTGTTTTGAGAGATGAATAGTCAGGAGGTTTCTGATATAATTTTTCATAAGGAGAGAGTTGTGGTTTTGTTAGAGTAGGCAGTCTGTTGATAGTGTGAACTGTGCTAGAGAAGACATCAGGCCAGAAAGAGAGTGGTAGATTTGAATGAGAAATTACTGAAAGGCCGAGTCCTGTTATATGCCTGTGTTTTCTTTCAGCTCGACCATTTTGTTGAGGGGTATAAGGGCTAGATTTTTGGAGTATAATTTGAGGATAATAAGTGTGAAGAAAATAGAATTATGATCCTCCGTCTAGTTGTATTGATTTAATAGTAGTTGATAGTGTATTTTCAGCTAATGCTTTGAATTTTTTAAATGCTATTTGAACCTCAGATTTGTATTTTAGAAAGTAAATCCACACAAATTTTGACTAGTCATCAATGAAAATTACATAGAAACGAAATCCTTCATTTGAGGTAATAGGTGATGGTCCCCAAACATCACAATGAACTAAATCAAGGGGTTTTTTTGCAACAAATTTATTCAAAGAAAAAGAAAGTTTTCTAGATTTCCCTTTGCAACAATCATAACACAAAGGAAATTTATTTGTAGAAACAGAAATTTTTTTATTTTTAGCTAGAATAGAAATAACATCTTTGGAGGGATGACAGAGTCTTTGATGCCACATATTTGCAGAGGCTTTCCGAGCAGAGAAGGCAATAGGAAATGAAGGAGATTTGATGGAGTATAAGCCATTACTGGGGCGGATTTGATGAAGAACTTCCATTGAAGAAAGATCCTTAATAACACATAGATTAGGTGAGAATTGAATGATAATGTTATTGTCGCGAGTTAATTTATCAATGCTGAGTAGTTTTTGTGTGATATGTGGAACATGTAAGACATGAGATAATTTTAGTGGTTTAGAAGAAGAATTTGAGGAATATAAATAAGAATTTCCAAAGTGTTGTATATTCAGACCTGATCCATTTCCAAGGAAGACTTGATCATGACCATTGTAGACTGAAGGAGATGAGATATTATTGATGTCGGGAGTTAGATGGTGAGTCGCGCCTGAATCTAAAAACCACTCGTTTGCTTGGTGAGGGGGTTGTGTAGTGAAATAGCTCGATGGAGCAGTGGCATAGGTTGGAGGCGCGGTGAAGTAAGCTTGAGGTCTTGGAGCGTTGAAGTAAGTTGGAGGTCTTGGAGTGTGGTTAGCGCGATTTGATTTTTTTCGATTTTGAATAACGCCACCTACAATCTCTGCCACTGTGACCCGGAATAGAACAGATTTGACAAACAAGTGGTGGGTTCTTCCAATTTTTATCTTGATCTTTGTTGTTGGAATTTTGGTTTTTGTTGTTTTGGTTGTGAAATTTTGGTGGTGTTGTCAAAAGAGGTGGTTTAGTGTTTGAAGAATGAGAGATAAAGGCTGCATGTTCCATGTTTTTCTCTTCATCCATCATGGATTCATGACTCAGTAAAATTCCTTGAAGAGTTGAGAGATTTAGTGTTTGAGTTGAGGAGGTAAGTGCAAAAACCGAGGCACGAAATTCAGGTCCAAGACCCCTTAAAGTAGCATCAACCAAATCGTCATCACTCACCGGACAATTTATAAATGCTAATTGATCGGAAAGGTTTTTGATTTGATGAAAAAATTCTGTGCAAGACAAATTACCTCGTTTGATGTTTTGAATTTTTGATCGGAGATCATGAGCATGGGCTCGAGAGAAAGAAGAGTAAGTATCGGTGAGACAGTTCCACACTTCAGCTGTGGTGGAGCAGTGGAGTACTTGTGAAAGGGCTTTATCGGATAGTGATCCTAAGATCCATCCAAGAATTAATTGATCTTGTTGCGCCCATTGAAGAAGCTCAAAATTTTCTGAATTAATTGTGGAATTTGGATCATAGTTAGGTTTTGGTTCAAGAATTTTAATGAGATTATGACCTCTTATAATTGGCAAGATTTGGCTTTTCCACAAGAGAAAATTTGTGTTGTCGAGTTTAACGGAGATTGGATGATTGAAGGTCACCGGTTTGAAAGTTTGGAAATCGGTTTGTGTTTGATTTGTGGTTTGAGAAGGGTTGTTGAGTGGAGTATTTTCAAGGTCTGAATTTCCTGCCATTATGAGAGAATAGATGATTTTTGATTTGAAGGGGAGATGTAGTTGTTTGTAGAAAGGAAAATAAGAAGAAAAGATAGGATCTTGATGGCGAGTTTGTGGTTTTTAGGATTTTCGAATTTTTAGGGACTAAACTGAATAAATTCAGTTTCAGCGGGTCAAACGGGTTCTGAAGTTTTTCTGAGAATTTTGAATTTGGTTTGAGAGAAAGAAGGATTTGAGGTTTGTTAATTTTGTTGGAGAGAATTTTGATTGAAAAAGAATCAATCTTGGTACCGGTTGGTACCGGTTTGGTATATGTTTGTTGTTTTAGGGTTTTGTTTTTTTTTGTTTTGAAAGAGAAGAAGAAGAGTAGAAGCAGAAGGAGGAGCGTTAGCTCAGGAAACTTCTGATACCATATTAAAAGCTTAAGCGTGGATAATTAAGAGAAATTAAGAGAATTATTTTTTTTGATTAAGCTTAAAATGACATACAATACTCAGCTTCCATTTATAGGCTAGAGATAATTACAATTTAATTAAATTAAAATAAATCAGCGGATAAGATTAAGCTAGACACTAACAATCTAAGCCATCCATTGCTAACAGACTAAATCAATCTGAGCCACTCATTTTTATAACCGTTTTGCATTTCTTCTAGAATATAACTCACACACTCAGCCCACTACACAATCCACTAATTGCAAAAAATAACTGCTACTCTAGTTGGTATTAACTCCATTTCTTCAAATACTGGATACATCCAGTGTCATCCTTAACAATAACTCAACTGCGTGTATATATTGGATGAATGAATTGCATGTAATCATTGTACGATTTTTCTTTTCGTAGCATATATAGGGTGAATGAATTATACCGAAGTAACTCTTCAGATTGTGGGAATTCTAAATAACTTCTTGAATTGTTTATTTATATAAAATCTTCATGAAAATGATCAAACTAAATGAAGTGAATTTATTTTATACAATAAAACATATTATACCACACTTGCAAATTGTGAAAAATGTAGTAATAATCAATGTCAAATAACATATCTATAAGCATTTACAAATTTACAGTGTCATATAACAAATCGTGTGAAAGCACACGTTTCATACAAGACATCAAAAAATTGACATCCAATCACAAATTTACACATTTAGAACATAAATTTCCAATATTTGAATATCGTGAGTCTGCTGCTCTCTTCACCTTACTTATTTTAATTATTTCAGTCTGCGTACATAATGTACCAGTATCATGTCGTCAATCGCTCGGGGCTGATATGTCACTTGTGCATCATTACTTCTGTGTTGGAAGATGAGACAAGTTTTTGTAAAATAGAACAAGAATCCCTAAATATCAATCAGAGAAGAAGGGAGCAGGAATTAACGTGCGGTACAGTAAAATCAAATTGAGGCTTGGCACACAAGATAGAATTACTGGTTCAGCATATAACCATTGTAGCCATTTTGAAAAATTAAACCCTATCATATCAATTAAACCCCAATTAAACAAAATATAAACGGATTTTATTTTTGTTTTTTAAGGGTTGGTTGCCAGAGGCAATTCAATCATTTATGTATATATGTAAATAAAAGGTTTACATGGGTTGACATTGTCGTCTGAGACAACATTTGCCGAAGAAAAACAGGGAAAAGTAAGCTCCATGGCTCGTTTGAGAACAATCCAAGCTGGAGATGGATGGCAAACTGTGATTCGCTCCACGTCCTGCAAGAAAACAACGAAATTACGTCCCCTCTCTGAGCAGAGAAGGTGCTATTTTCGTTCAAAAGCAACGAACTTCATTTCAGCATTCACTCCCTCCTCTTACAACGAACAAACATCACACCAAAGCTCCAGATTTCTAATGGCGACTCGCAAAAGCCACTCTGAAGCTCCTTCTCGTGACCTCAACTCCTCCCATCCCGCATCAAACCACCGCTATTCATCCTCCCAAGCTGGCCGATACCATCGCCAACACCGCCAGCAACCTCTTTCGTCGCAAAAGCACGCAACTTTCATGGAAAAACGTCACCACAACACCTCTCGTCAAGCCACTGAGCGACCCAGAAGCACTCACCACGCACCCATTACTTCCTTCAATCCCTCTTCATCGCGCAACACTCATAATGATGCCAAAACAAAAACAGAGCTCTCTTACGCAAAAGCTGCACAAAAAGCCATTGAACACTCATCCAAATCAGCTCCCTCTAACAGGAAAATGCCACCTGCAAATGACAAAAACTTAGCTCTTGAGGAAAAACTCAGAGAAGCAATCTTCAAGCATCGCAAAGACCATCTCGACAACCGTCCTCTCCCGGCGGACCATGAATCTCAGCCTTGGTTTAATTCGTGCCTTAATTGCTACGAATTTGGGCACACTGCTCCCAAATGCAAACTTCAATTTCACTGCACAAATTGCGATAGACTAGGGCACATTGCACGTCACTGTTTTGAGAAGCCTCTGATCGGTGAGAACGACTCGGACTTCAACTCCCAAAACTAGGTGACAGAGAACATTGACGACCCTAACCGGCCAGCAGATACATACTGTCACATTGAGGATTCTGAGGTACTCGCAAACGACCTCAAAAGACTACAACGATTAGCAATTATCGACGCACACATTGTCCCCAACCATTCCCTGAAGGATTTGAGTTCAACCTTGCATAAGTCTTGGAAGTGGACAGAGGAGGTTCAACTCGCAAAACTGACCGATACGACATACTCTCTCCTTCTTCCTCACAACATCAATGCATCGCTTTTCTCCGATTTACCACTCGGCGAACTGAGATCAAGAGGATACGTTCCTTACCCTTGGAATTATTGCTTCAATTCCGAAACCATCAAATATGGCCTAAAGGTACTGATCGAACTTCGCAATTTTCCACTTTTTGCATGGCGTTTATCAGAAATCAAACGTGCAGTCAAAAACTTCGGCTTATATGAGAAGCATGAAAGGCTGCATCATCAAAACGCATTGGACATGCTTAAAATTGTAGTAAGAGTACACTTTCTCTCTTGGATTCCAAAAATGTTGAAACTAGTTTACTAAGGTGCCCTCTTTCTTGTTCCGAATCAAATCATTGGCAGGCAAAAAGAGGAATTTGTGATTAACATGCTCCCAATTTCAACTCCCTCGCAAGTATTTTTTGAGCAATTGCAAGCGAAACGGATGCATGCGAATTCTTGTGAGTCGAGTGCTCAACGGAGGCAACTGCAACAAAGTCAACTCGATTTAATCCCCATGCTAAGCTCCATAATTTCGGATACCCCACCAGAATTAATCAAATCCAGGGTCGAGCAACTGATTTTGCAGCACAATCAATTACTCCACTCGAGCTCAGCAGCAACTAGTTTAGACAGTGCACCCAAGATGAATAACGGAGCTAGCGGCAGAGAGTGTTAGCAGAGACACTGGATGTCTCCGTTTTGCACTAAACAGAGAAGATAATGGCGGACTCCAACGGTCGAGTTACCTTCAACACAAGATGGGCCAAAGACTGAATGGGCCGTTTGGGCTCATTAGATTTAGATGAAATTAGAATCAACGGATAGGATTAATTCAGTTAGATATTAAGGGATTAGATTGACTTATTTTAGATGTGCGGATTAGTTAGACCGTTGTACTGTTGTAGTCTAGATTCATTGTTATTAGGAAAGTATCCAGTCTATATAAAGGAAAGACTGAGTATTTTAAGAATAGAATAAAACTCTCTCTCTACTATTTTCATCATGGTATCAGACGCTTAAGGCAAGCGCCTAAGTAAGATCCAAAGAATCAATCCTTCTCTTTCTTGTTCTTTCTATTTTCTTTAAAAACTCCTTCTGTACCAAATTGGTACCAATCAATCAAGCAAAAACAATACTAATAGACTCTTTCTCTTCTCAAATCATACTTCAAAGAATCAATCTTGATTCAAAAGATCAAATCTTTCTCCTTAAAAAAATCAAAATCTTCTTCTCGTCCAGATCCGAAACCCACTAAGCTCAGAAATTAGTCACTTTAATCCCTCAAAAAAAAAATTTCTCTTCTTCTCCACATATCAAAATGACTAATACTACTGATCTTAATCCAAATATTGTAAACAATGATTCCGCTGCCTCAACCAAACTTGTTACCTTTCAACATCCAATCCCTCTTAAACTTGATTGATCAAACTACCTCATGTGGAAATCCATGGTGATTCCGATTCTGCGAGCTCACAATCTTCTGGAATTTCTCCAGCCCCCAACCGCTACATCACCTGGATCTCTCACCGATAAAACAAAATCTGAGTACATTGCCTGGCTTGCACAAGACTCGCTAATTCTTGCTTGGCTGCTTGGATCCTTGACTGAATCGGCTCTAATCCAGGTAGTAAGTTGTACTCATTCTCATGAGGTATGGATCTCTCTTCAAAAATCATATTCCTCAGCTTCCATGGCTGGAATAATGGAACTCAGAAACCAGCTCAATAATACACAGAAAGGAAATATGAGCTGTACAGAATATTTTCCAAATTAAAGCTTATTTCTGATCAATTATAATTCTTGGGTGATAAAGTGGAAGACAAGGATCTTGTAATAGCAATTCTAAATGGATTAGGTGAGGAATATGATAGTTCTTACTTTGGAATTACCTCCAGAACTGAATTTCTTTCAAGTTCTGATTTACAAGGAATATTATTAAATTATGAAAAGAAAATAAACAAAAAGTCACAATTTCAAGCTGGTAGTTCAAGTTCATTGGCTTTGACCCATACTGTTACACAAAACCCCGATCAATCTCTCTATCAACCTCCTCATACAAGAAATCAAACCCAAAGATACAATCCTCAACAAAATTTCAACAACCCACAAAACTACCACACCAACAACCAAAACTACAACAAGAACAACAATGACAACAATGACAACAACTAGAAAAATTGGCGTAAACCTAAGTGCCAGATCTGTAAAAAGACTGGGCACACGGCAGACATATGTCGCTCGAGGTACAAAAAGAACCCTCAACAAGGCCGACCTGCCCAATACAGGCCACCAGCTCCTCCATCAGCCTACATGGCTCGACCCTATGCTCCACCTCCAACCATTGATGACTGGTTCATCGATTCGGGTGCAACACATCACCTCACACCTGACATGAACAGCCTCAGCTCTCACCAGGTCTACACCGGCAATGATCAAGTTCTCATTGGTAATGGTGCAGGTTTGACTATCAACTCTATTGGTCCTTCTTAATTACAAACACAAAATCAAAATTTTCAGCTTAATAATGTGCTTCATGTTCCTGAAATTACAAGAAAACTAATTAGCTTAAATAAAGTTGTTATTCTAGAATTTCACCCTAATCTTTGTTTAATAAAGGATCCTCAAACCAAGGCTACCTTACTCCATATCCAGGCCGTTGATGGTCTCTTCTCTATACCAGATCCAAAGAAGTTCGTATTTTGTTCTAAATCTCAACTTACAACCCTCTTAGGCTCAAGAGTTACTCCAATAAATTGGCATAGAAGACTAGGTCATCCTTCATCAGATGTAGTCTCACGTTTAGCCAAAAACAATTGCATTTTACTTTCTAATATTAAATTCGAACTTTGTTGTAAGTCTAAATCTAGACAACTACCTTTTCAGTTTTCCGATTTTGTTGCAAATGAACCCTTAGAACTTATACACAGGCCAAGAATTTTAATATTCTTTTTACGGCCTTTCATAAATACTAATCGTCCAAACCTGATTGGAAGGCCGGTATGAACGCGGCCCACTAGAAATTTTTGGTTTGTTAAGGTTCGGCTTACCATTTTTATAAGGTACCGAATTGCTCGATTTTTGGGTCTTATTATTCTGATAGGTTTGGCTCGTTGAATTATTAGGTTTGGTATTCGATTTTTTCGTACGAGTAGAACTAGAATCCCTTACTTTATCATCCTTTACTTTATTATTATTATTATTATTATTATTACCCAAATCCTTCACTTCCTTGACAACACTACTCACATAGGAAGGCGGGTTGCCAATTACTAAGCTTTTCCAGTGCCAGACGGTTTTGGCAGCCGAGACGAGAGCCTGGGACACGCTCGGAGCATGAGCCAACAGAATGTTGTACTGCCTGAATTATTAAACTCAAGTTTAATAATTATTTTTTAATTTAGTTATTAATTAATCATGTAAAGTACCTCATTCGTAATTTGTGAAGCGCATTGCAAAAGTCTCGGTCGCCGGAGATTAAGAGAATGTTGGCCGGAGGCGGGTTGTCGATCGCCCAGAACAGCATGTCGACGAGGATCTTCTTGTCGCTCGCGTCCTACTAACAAGAAAAATTGAAGAGATAAATGTTAGTGAGAGATGGAATTGAATAATTTTATGGATCCGAATTGGACCAATTAAGCCTAGATTATGCAGTTACGTTGTGATTAAGCTCTAGTTTGATCGCAAAATTATCATCCACTTAATTAATCACGATTGACAAAACCAATCGACTAAAATAAAAAGAAATTGAAATTGAATACCGGCGGGGACGTGGTGGAGAGAGATGCCGGTGGAGGAGAGGGCGTGCTGAATTGTGGATGAGAGGCGACCAGTATCGCCGTAAGCGGATATAGAAATCGGACCCGTAAATCCAGCGCAGGCGAGAGCCGTGCTGATGTTCTGAGCGATGAGGTTGGGATCGGTGCCGTGCGGCACCATGCAGTTCTCTATGTCCCACCACAGCGACGTCTTCGCCTCTGCGTAGGCGGCGTCCGGCGAGCCGCGGCCTCCGTTCATCCTCTTCTTTTCTTTTCTTTCGGAATTCAAATCGCGTTGATTGATTTCTGTCACACCTCGACACAAAGCATGACAACCCGCCGACACACTAGATGTGTGCTAGAGGCTCAAATTCGTATCATAAATAGAGTTACAAATAACACAGAGATAATAAAGGGATTTAACACGGATAAGATACAACCCGAAAGGTGTGCGGAAGCGTACACATAAAAGATACATATGCCGAGGAAATATCAAACAAAGTGGGCACACATACCCGAAATAAAACTACAACAAATCTAGTAAGGTGTCGCTAACTCCGTGATCCTTGCTAACGCAGACGCCGACCTAGAACCACCTCATGGTGACAACGAACGATTACACCAGACGCGGGGTAGTAGCATTCGACTGCCCGTCGTTCCCATCTAGACCCAAAACAAGAAATACGAAAGGGATTAGTCAAAGAAATGACTAAGTGAGGAGTTAAGGGTCTAGCTTATTAAGACGGCCAACATGTCTCAAGCCGGTCCCAAATCTCACTCAGAAAATTAAGAAACTGCTCAGAAAGGAATCATACAGAATCTTTCTCACTCTAGTCCAAAAACTTAAAATAAAATTAAAAATCCTTTCAAACTTGAATTTAAAACTCATCATAATTTACTCTTATTTACTATAATAAAGAAAATATCATATTTTTAATTGAGGGGCCGACTAGTATTCAACTGAAGTGCCAAACAGAAAGAAGAGCTAATCACAATCTGTTTAGAATAACAAAAAGCTCGAGAACCGCGCATTCTCACACAAGAGCCTTGACGTCCCAGGATCCTTCGCGCCACCACCAAACTAACTCTGGATTTTCTCACTACGTATCGCAACTATCCTTCCCTCAAAACAAAAATCACGCTCACACATATATTTTCAAAAACCACAATAGCGAGGTAATCCTCCAGCCATAGCACAAAAGTTTAGCGTGATTCCCAAAATAATTAATTATTATCATAATATTGTCTTTCAAAATATCACAAAGGTCCTCCATTAATAAATTTTTACTCATAGTTATATTTAAAATCACATATACTACTACTAATACATAAATTCTACAATTTTAGAATTATTCAAGTATGAATATGATCATAAATAAATATATTAATTAAAAACAGATTCTATTTGCTCCAAAATATTAATCATAACTGAAATATCAATGCCATAAATTAATCTTAATTAATTGAGTATAGTTTGGGGCTAAACCGACACATGTATGGTCCAAATTTCACAAACTATCACATGTCTTAATAAGGAAAATAATTTTTTAACCACTCACCTGCCCTGGAGGGAACTTGGACTGCTGTATATGACTCCCCCAAATGAATATCTCGCACAAACGGTTACTGCCATGCATTAAGTCACAACATTTTAGCTTTATTTTCTCTCTTTTATTAAATTTAAAATTTTTCCAGAAACTATTAATTAAAAATAAATTCATTTATAAAAAGTACTCATTCCAACGATTCCGATGATACCAAGAATGTCAAAAACTGACTTGAAATGAACCCGTTACGGCCAATTGTATCGTTTGGAATCCCTGAGGAATTCTGGAGTACCAAAACTGTGAATAAGTAAATAAAATCCATTGAAAAAGAAATCCAGGAATTCTGTCAGAATCCGGAATATCAAATCCCAAATCTGCAGGATTTATAAAACCAGTTTTTCTGAACAGTGGGCCCTGCATGTCATCGAAATAGACTACAAGGTTCTGAAAATTAAGAAAAGAATTTATTTAAAATAGTAAACGATGTAATATAATAAAATTTTATATATTGAAGTTTCTCCAAATAATATTTATGATTTTCTGCGATTTTTGTATAATTTTCTGAGGAAATTTTATTTTCCATAAATATAATGTTTTCTTATTCTGAAAAATCAGAAAAGAATAATTTAAAAATAGTAAACTATGAGATATGTCAAAATATTATATATAAAAGTTTCGTACAAAAATAGGATCTATCTACTCTAATTTTTCCAGAATTTTCTGAGAAGATTTAAAATCTCACAATTTACGCAAGATCGAAAATTAATTCGGAAAAAAATACTAAACGACAGAATTAGAGAAAACGTAAAATACTAAAGTTGTTCAGAAAATAATATTCGACGTACCTTTAAAATTTCATATTTTTCGGAATTGTTCTGAATTGTTAGTGATTTTCTGAAGTGAGAGAAAAGAAAGATGAGAGAAATAATGCATGGGTTCTTTTATATAATTTCAAAAGGGTATTTTGGTAATTTCATAAGGGTACACATGTCACTTCCAGCCAGTCCACGTTCCCAACAGGTGTCCAGTGATAATTTGCATAAAAGTCCCTAATTTTCTGAAATTTATAAATTAGTCCCTGCAGAGTCTTAAAAATTAATTATTCCCTCATAAATAAATTCATAACTTTTTATTTACAAAATACTAGTTAATGCATTTTGTATGAAAACGTTCCCCATAAAATTTGCATTCTAATGGTATAATTTATTTTTCCATGCCATAAGTATTTTTTGTTCAAAAATTTGTTTTACATAACTTTTTCAATACCTTTACAAAGAAGTCCTTGTATGTATGATTTAATTTATGCATGATAAAGAAAAATTCATAACTTTTAATCCACAAAACGAAATTTTATGCATTTTATATCAAAATTTTCATCTTGAAATATAGGATCTGAAAACTTAATTTAATCATACATGCAAATAAATTTTATATTTCTAAAATTTACTTTTCTAAAAATGTTTGAAATAAATCTTGCTCTCTTTGGACTAAAGTGAAAAGTTCAGATTAAAACTAGGATTTTATGAACCAGGAAATTAAATCCAACTTAGAAGACAAATTCTAGATAATATCAAATTCAAAATTTGATATCTTACAATTTCTTTTGCACTTCGGAGGATTAATTGCCAGAGGACGGATCGTCTTGCCGTGTATGCTTGATCACTTTGCTTCGATTTTGGAGAGGGAGGGATACTGGATTGATTAAGAGTAAGTAGGTTTAGTGAATCAGATTCTCAGCGGGAAATAAAGACATGATTCTGATTATGATATGATGATTTGGATTTTGGAGTCTATACCAAGACTTCGCTTGATTATTCCCTCCCAAAATTCTAGCACCCACCAAGTCGAATTAGTTGCCACGTCACCCTATTACATCAACCATTGGATCAAAATTTATAAAATTAAGTAGACATACCCACATAAGATCAAATAGACTAAAAAATAGAATCTAATATTTTCATGAGTACCAGCTCGCACTTAATGAAGGCAAAGTTCTCAGTTTTGAAGACGACAATGGTGAAGTGGACAGGGATGAGACAATGGAAGAGGCGCATGGAGAAGAAGCAAGCAGGGCTGGCATGGGGCCCGGGGAGGAGATTTAATTTCCTTCCTCTTTTATTTTACTTTTTAACTTTTGTTATTTCGCAAATTTGTTTATCATGTCGTGTTTAAATTTTCTATCTTGGAATGTTCGTGGTATTTGTAATATGGAAAAACGCAACATAGTAAGGAATAGCCTCAGAGAGGCTAAGTGTAGCATTGTTTCTCTTCAAGAAACAAGATTAAATAATTGCTCTTATTTTGATTTTCTGCAAATTTATCCACCTGCATTTAAATACTTTTTGCACCTTAATGCAGTCAACAGCTCAGGAGGCACCCTCTTAGCATGGACTGATCAATTTACTTGCACTCAGTCCTTTAACCTAACCTTCTCCTCAACCATCATTTTGAAGTCCCCCTGCAATCTTACCTTCATGATAACAAATGTATACGGTCCAACTCAGCACAATTTAAAGACAAGCTTCCTTGATGAACTAAAAAATATAAGAGCAACTAACGACTTACATTGGGTATTAATAGGGGACTGCAATATGATAAGGCACCCAAACAAATCAACGGGACACAATCACACATTAAAAGAGATTATAGAATTCAACCACACACTGAATGAACTTGGAGTCCAGGAACTACAACTATTAGGAAGATCCTACACATGGTCCAGGAAGCGTCCCAACCTAATCTTTTCCAAACTAGACAGATGTTTTGTGTGTAGTCACTGGAGCTTAATGAACATAAGCATGTCATTACAGGCACTCCCCGCAATATCCTTAGACCATGTACCGCTTAAACTACAAATATCAAAAAGCGAGCAATTAGTTAAAAGGAGATTCAGACTAGAACTCTATTGGCTTAACTACGAAGAAGCTAGGGTGATAATAAAGGAAGCTTGGGGTCCCGCCAGACTCTCTAATAATCCAGCTAAAAATTTTACTTATAAATTAAACCATGTTTGTTTAGCACTTATGCAATGGGCAAGGTCTAAATTTCGGAACACAGATACACAGCTTGAGAGATGCAAATGGGTTGTAGACCTTCTTGACAAAAAATAAGAAAATGGACCACTAACAGAAATCGAATTGAGCCTGCGCCTAGGCATTCGCAACAAAATACATGAATTAACAAATAATGAGGAAATAAAATGGAAGCAAAGATCCAGATACAAATAGCTAAAAGAAGGAGATAAAAATACGAAATACTTCCACGCCCTTGCATTCAACAAGAGATCTCAAAATAAAATCTCCACCCTGCAAATAGGTGATCGAACAATTAATGATCAGCAAGAAATCAAAGACGCATTCACCAACTTTTTCTCAAACTTGCTTGGCGATGCAGGCACCAATATTGACCAAATGGAATCAGCAACCGCATGCCTATTTGAACAAGCCATGAACCTCGGAGAGCTAGACAGGCCATTCACCGCACAAGAAATCCGCGCTATAGTCAATTCACTAGCAAAAGGTAAAGCTTCTGGGCCAGACGGAATGCCAAACAAATTCTATCAATATGCATGCGACATCATCGCAGATAATTTCTTGTGGTTTTGTACATTCTTGGCAAATGGCCAAGTGGACTTGAAAAGGTTAAATAAAGCAGCAATTTCTCTCATTCGAAAAAAACAAGGCGCAAAGGAGGTCACCGATTATCGGCCAATTAGTGTAATTGACGGACCCATAAAAATTCTATCAAAAGCATTAACAACCAGATTACAGGCACATATAGATTCCCTTGTAAACAAAAAATAAACCGCATTCATTAAAAAAAGATTTATCATAGAATCATTCATCACAGCTATGGAATACCTACATACCTTTAAACAAAGCAAAATTCCGGGAATCATGCTTAAAATAGATTTCTTTAAAGCATTCGACACAGTTAACTGGAAGTTTCTATTAACTATGCTAAAAGCAAGAGGCTTTTCAGAAAAATGGACAGGCTGGATACAAACTCTCTTACAGACATTCAGCTCAGCTCTAACAATAAATGGCTCACTCGGAGATTTCTTTAGCCACCAAAGATTACTCAGACAAGGAGACCCACTATCACCTCTCCTATTTTTACTCGTGGCGGACACCCTGCAAAGAATACTGAAAAAATTGCACCTCTAGCGGGCCAGCCGTTCAGGTGCCCAATACAAGCAATACAATTCGCAGACGACATAATTATACTCTTAGAGGCAAATAAAGAGAATATAGACATAGTTAACCATGCACTAGCTCTATTTACACAAATAACTGGCCTGGCTATTAGCTGGAATAAAAGCACATTTACAACAATAGAGGTACCTGAACAATATCTGCCATATATTGAAGCTAGACTTAACTGTAAGCACTCAGCACTCCCTCTAAAATATCTGGGGCTGCCTCTCTCAATAACCAAGCCAACACAACAGGACTACCTACTGTTGATAGAAGCCATGCAACGAAAAATTTCAGGTTGGTGTGCAAAATACCTCTTAATGGCTGGAAAACTAACCTTGCTAAATTCATCTCTATCAGCATTGTCGACGTACTATATGCAAGCCTTCCCGATACCTAAATGGGTCATCCAGCGATTAGATAGATTGAGGAGAAACTTCCTATGGAACGGTCAGAAGGACAACCAGCCGGGAAAGCATTTAATCAACTGGGCTACAATATTGACCCCAAAAATCAATGGAGGATTAGGAGTCAAAAGCCTGTTTGAACACAACGCAGCACTCATGATGAAATGGGTATGGGAACAAAAATCAAACCCACAAGGGCAGTGGTCACAAACATTAAAGACTATATATGGTACACAATTCGATCTACTCCATGGGGAAGCAATAAGTACCATGTCCTTTTTCATCAGAGCACTATATGAACTAGCACATGTAATAAAAATAAATACATCAATGCAAATAGCAAATGGAGATACAACATCATTCTGGTATGACAAATGGTGCACAAGTATTGCGCTTAAAGAATATTTCCCATAATTATTCCGTTTAGCCACCAATAAAACAATCAAGGTACATGAGGCCATGCAGCAAGGCAAGCTGCTTATTAATTGGGACTACGTACCAGACATCAACATGATAAGACAACTTCAGCAACTCGTTAATGCGGCCATTAACACGTCAACGCAAACAATAAGGGATAAGCAAATATGGGGAGGTTCGGCAGCACTAGCTACCAATGAATTTTCTGTTAAATCGGCGTATCAATTCTTGCAAGAGACGGGAGTATGAGATCCGTATTCCAACAAAATATGGAAAGTCAAGGCACCACCACGCATAAAAATCTTCCCCTGGTTGCTGATGAAAGAGACCCTGCACACGCAAGATAGATTAATCAGAAAGGGCATGCCTATACGAGCAGGATGCAAACTTTGCAATCATTACTTAATAGAAGATCAAAGCCATCTCTTCATAAGCTGTCCCTTTTCGGCAAAGATATGGTCCCATATTTTGAGGAAAGCCTCCTTATCAACGCATAACACAACGCTCAAGCCAAAAGAGCATTGGACAACAACATTGCAAGCCTGTCAAAAAACAAACTACAAATATTGGGCCATACTATGGATGGCAACATGTTGGATAATTTGGAAAGAACGAAACAACAGAATCTTCAACAACAAATCCTCACCCTGGGACGTGTGCTTAACTTAGCAATTACGGAAGAAAAATCGTGGGAGAAATCGCAATAGCTAGAAGTAGGGCTAGGGTGTAAATATTATGTAAATATTTTTTCTTTTCTTTTCTTTTGTACGCTCACTCCCGCAAAGGAGTTTTTCTTTTGAAAGCAATACATTGCAGTCTCCGTAGGCAATCCGCCTACGATTCAAAAAAAAAAAAGACCCAAAAGTATAACAAAAAAGGAAAAAAATACTCAAACATTCTGAAGTAGTCTTAGCAGTGCAGTGACAACATCCTTGCTTCATCTAATGCCCTCCTGACCGTTGTAAGAGCCGGTGTTCTATCCTCATTGAAGATTCTAGCATTTCTTTCTTTCGATATTTCCCAATTTAGTAAGGAAAATATACACGAATTTACACTTAACTAATGCTAATTCAGACCAAATTCATCCAAATTAAGACCAAAATCATTGCTTGTGGTACTCGAATAACTGGTTCGCCATTCCTCCATACTCCGTGAGCTGTTGTCGCATGTCCCCCATATGGTTGTCTATCCGATCCATGGCAGTACTCATCTCCTTCATCGCGTTCCGTACTCTTTTCGAAAGCTTCTACTATTGACGTGGTTTGGGCTTGGAATTTTTCCATCTAAGTGAATAACCTCTCAAAAGTGCCTCCCCAGCCATGTGGTAACTGCCCCTCCTCTTGCTCTTGTAGGGGTTCGTCACCTACTTCTGGTGCGGGCTCTGGTATTGGTGATAGTCGTCATTGCTTGGTTAGGGAGGCCAATCGGAGGTTGCATCACTGTCTTGAGGACATTATCTTCGCATGTTAGGACTTCGTATTCAATCAACCGGTCGATGTTTAATGGTATGGTCCCTAATTCCACGTCATTCTCAATTGGGGGAGAGAGGAAGTAGGCTATGTGGGTTATGAGGTGCCTGCACTTTAATGGTTCCCTGGGGCCAGATCTGCTAAGCATCTGGAAGTGCTCAGCGATTTGCTCGTGAACATTGGTCGTGACACTGGGGTTCTGAGACGACCAGTTGCACCTAGTGTTTGAGGTTTAAGTGGCAAAAATGGAGTAAACTGCCATAAATGGTAGTTATTTGGTGAGGCAGTTAGTTTCTCCTTTGGTAACTCCCCGAGGGGATGCCTTTCCAACTTCCATATCGATCCACCTTCCCAGACTGTTCGCCCCTCTCGATCATGATCGAGACTTCATCTTCTCGCGACACTCCATCTAATTGATTCCTGTATTGCATGCAAAGAAAAGAAAACTAAATAGGAAAATAATAAAAACTACAAAATTAAACTGAAACTATACTATCGGGCTGCCTCCCAGAAAGCGTTTGTTTAAGATCGCGAGCCTGACTACCTGTTTGTAGCGAACTAGCGACTCTGGTAGGCCGGGTCGCGACATTCTTTTAATGCGAACAATATGTTTTAAGGTATTACATCACGGGGTCTACGATTCTCAGGCTCCGGATCTTGTTCCTCATGCTGGATTACTCTCTGACCATGCTCTCTGGCGTGTGTCCTCCTTCTCGCTGCATGAATCGCAGGTTGAATCTTTGCAGAAAGTTTATCCAACTCATCATCCTTGGCCGTCTGTTTATTTTGTTGTAGACGAACTTGTATCGCTGAGTAGTCAGTGTAAGTGGCGATGTTTGAACCAAGCAGTTAGGGTTTGAATCTTTCTAATGCATGGACAAGTGTTAAGATTTCCTTCTCGGCCCTCGTGTAGCACTTCTGCTCTTCTTTCAATGCCTTGCTCCCGTAGAGGACTAGATACGGGATGTTGTTCCTCCTCTTGGAGAGACATACCTCCTATCGCTCCTTTGGGAATAGTACGCACAAAGTCATAAGTTGAAGACTAGCATGGGGCTCACATCCTTAGTATCACGGAAGTGGTTCATCCTTATATCATTCACCTTCACGATTAGGTAGTCATCAGGCCCATGAATTTGTACATGAGGCCCAGCGGTAGCGGTTCTAGCCTTTTTGGCAGTCTAGGTCTTTTTTTATCGCCATGCAGATTGGGCAGAGATCAATGGGGATGCTTGGGTTGCATAACTCATATGTTTGTTTCCTCTAGTTCTCTCGCCTGCTTCCTTCAGGTCTAGGATCTCAATCTGGGGATTGGTCTAGTTCTTTTGGCTCTGGTTCATCGAGTTTTGGCCCTTTAGATTTGTCGATCGTGCTCTGCACTCACGTGTTCAGTTCGTTCGGTCCTCCCAGTTCATCGGGTGGTACTTGTCCCAGCGTGGTTTGCTCGCCTGGTTCTCCTGGATCATCTAGTTCTCCTTCTGAGTTACCATTTTTTACTCCAATTTTATAGCATGTCTCCACCGTGGCCTCGCAGAGTTCTTTATGAAGTTGAACTCCACCTTATTCTCCCCCAAGCTGAATGATAAACGCCCCTTCTTCACATCAATTACCATGCCAATGGTCGCTAGGAAAGGTCTTTGTAGTATGATTGGCCATCTGCGGTCGACTTCTATTTCTACCACCATAAAATCTACCGAGATATGAGTCTTTCCTACTCGTACCGATACATCTTCTACTACCCCCTCTGGATAACTGATTTGTCCGTCATGGTTAAGGTTATCATTGTCTATTCCATATCGCTGATAGTCTCTTGTAAACAGACAGAGTCTTCAGACTTACGCTCGCTCCCAAATCACACAGTGCTCGATCGAATCGCTCCTTGCCAATGTAGCAAGGTATGGAAAAACTGCCCGGATCCTTCAGCTTTTTAGGCTACTTCTTCTGTTTGATCAAGCTGCATTGTTATGTGAGCGTGACATTTTTGAAATCTTCAATCTTCCTCTTGTTGGAAAGGATCTCCCTTAATAGTGTTGCATAGGCCGACAATTGGGTAACTATGTCTGTGAAGGATAGCATGACTTTGAGCTTCTTCAAAACTTTGGCGAATCTTGCGATTTAGCGATCCAACTTGTGTCTGGCTAGCCTTCTTGGGAAAGGTGGGGGTGACTTGTATGGTGGTGGTGGATCGTAATCAGGTCCTGGTGGTGACGATGGAAAGTCTTCATTGAGTTTGACGATAGGGATCATGACATCGGTTTGTTGTCATGGGTGAAGTTAGTTTCTCCCCTTTGTTGCCATTCATCGCGGGTTGTGATTTGTCGTGCTTTAGGTTTGTACCGCAAGCTACGGTGATGGAGCTTCAGGTCACGGTGTAGAGACCACAGAAGGTGACTGGTTCGCCATAACTCTCTCCATTATAGGCCCTTGATATCCTCGTCCGCTTCTTAGTGCCATCACATAATTGACTTGTTCTTGTGGGTTTTCAATTCGGCTCGAAAACTTCCCTTCTTGCTGGAATGAACTGCTCACTTGTTATGGAACTTGCATCTACAACACCTCAGTGTGTGAGGCTATTGAGTCCACCTTGCTTGCTAACTTTTGCAATTGATTATTTAATTCTTGGCCATGGGCCCAAAGTTCAGCGAAAACCTTAACTTGTTCCGCCATAAAATTGGTTAGCATAGAATACAGTCCCAATTTTTTATTATTATACCCTTGATTTGGCGCGATGTTTTGGGGTTGACCTAACTGATTGCTCCTATATGACAAGTTTGGGTTCCTCCAATTGTTATTGTTGTTGTATGCGGATACATTATTGTTATTATAAGATGGCGTGTACTGGTTTATTGTATTTACTTGCTCGCTATCTTCAATCAGTGTACAGTTGTTACCATCATGACCTAATTGTTCACATACTACACTGGGAAAATTGGAACTGTTTACCTTGTTCATGGTCGTGGTTTGCTTCTTGCGCCTTGGTATAGTCGTTGAACCTTTTGTTGAGCGCGTCTAGCTTCGCTTCTAGCATGATAGAAATATCTACCACGTGAATTCCTCGTGCTTGATTTTCTCGGTCATTATTCCAGTTTTGGTATTTTCCCGACATTCCGTCTATGAGTGCTACTACTTGTGTTGGAGTCTTCATCATGAGTTGCCCTCCAGCGACTGTGTCTACATCCCCTTCGATGTATCATTCAGCCCGTTGTAGAAGGTGTGGATCAGGAGCCATTGTTCGAGTCCATGGTATGGGCAAGCCCTCACCATGTCCTTGAATGTCTCCCAAGCATCGTATAGAGATCCTGTCGGTCTTTGGCTGAAACTCATGATCTGGCTTCCAATTGCCGATCGAGTTACTCGATAGTACATGAAGCCATGATCATGCGTTGTCTCTAACGAGAACGGGAATAGTTATAGTCTGATTGTGTCTTGGTTGACTCCGTTTAATTTCAAGGTATCACAATACTCCTGAAATATCGACGGGTGAAGCTTCGTTTCTTCGGAGGGTAAACCTCCGAACTCATTTTGTTGACCTATACGGACCAAGGAAGGTTTGAGATCGAATGAGTACGCTCCTATGGTCGGTATCACGATGCTCAATTGTTGAAGGATCGCACCAGGTGAAGCATAATCACGTAGCGTCCTTCATATCGGTGGTGGCGGGTCGTCAGGATTCGGTTGTCTGGGTATGTTAGTGTTTTTCGTCTGATCCTGTGATCCATTTCCCCTGATTTTGTTGATCATTTGATCTTCAACATCGTATGGGTTTGTGCTGCCTACCATCATTCTTTGCTATGTGTTCAGGTTCCTTCTGCTCTTAGGCATTTGTGGAATGGTTGGTGAATATCTCTTCTCGCCCCTTAGGTCATAATGTAAGGTCATGTCGGTCAGCATCTCATCCTGCTATCACAAAAAGAAAATTCCAAAATTATAAAAGGAAAAAGAAAAGTGGTCTGGTCTCACTACGAGAAAGCTAGATTTCCAATATCCGTGGCCCCCCGGCAATGGGGCCAGAAAAGGGTGCTGCACGAGGTGTGTATAGGTTTAAAAGGTAGGTTCCCACTTCAAATTTAGAACCTCAATTTCACTTACTTCATTGCCCTCTTGACCTTGCGATGTAGTAAATCTGGGGTGTCGATCTACAGGGAGGCCAAAGGTGGAGTACTGGACTAGCTACCCATTGATAATCCAAACTGAATCTATACTTTTGTTGTGCGAGAGAAAGTAAATAAAACAAGTAAAAATAAAAGTAAAGTAAAAAGGATCTCGTGCTCGCATTATCAGTGCTCTTGCAGGGGGTTATCTGAAGATTGTCTGATAGAGAGCAGTCAGGGTTTGTTGGTTTCGTCTACCTCCTTAGTATTTCCTTATGTTACCCTTCCTTGTCCTTCTTATTAATGCTGATGAGGGGGATCCACCCTGGAATTGTAAAGTCGGCTCTCGCAGTGAATCGATGTGCTCGCACCCCTAGAATGCCCGACCAGTATGAGCCCTTTGAGATTTGTTTCCCTCGAGCGTCCCAGCTACTCTCATGTTTCATCGGTCCAAGTGCAAAAAATGTATTAATGTCTTAATACATAATCTATTTCCTAGCACAAATACATTTGGCCTAGGCACTAAGAAAGCACCATTGTGGACAACAAACACTATGTTTTCCGATGGGTTGTAAAGATAATATCCTCTTGTCTCTTTAGGATATCCCATGAACAGACACTTATCAAACTTGGATCCGAGTTTATCGGAAGCTTGACATTTGACATAAGCCTCACATCCCCTAATCTTATGAAAAGATAACTTGGGGATATTCCCCCTCCGTATCTCATATGGTGTCTTTTGAACTGTCTTTGATGGAATCTTGTTCAATATGCGGGCTGTCTCAAGAGCATAACCCCAGAAAGACATTGAAAGATTTGTTTGACTCATCATCAATCGAACCATATCCAATAAAGTTTGATTTCTTCTTTCAGACACTCCATTCCACTGAGGACTTCCTGGTGGAGTCTGTTGCGAAACTATTCCACATCCTCTGAGATGATCCTCAAATTCCTGACTTAGATATTGCCCTCCTCGATCAGATCAAAGTGCTTTAATCTTCTTGCCAAGGTTATTTTCTATTTCATTCTTAAATTCTTTGAATACTCCAAAGGATTCAGACTTATGCTTCATTAAGTAGACATAACCATATTTACTGAAGTCGTCCGTGATAGTTATGAAGTACCGATACCCACCTCTAGCCGGCGTACTCATTGGTCCACATACATCAGTATGTATGAGTCCTAATAAGTCACTGATCATTTCACCAATTTTTGTGAAGGGTTTCTTAGTCATCTTGCCAAGTAAACAAGAGTTGCACGTTTGAAATAATTCCAAATCTAGTGAGCCTAACAGTCCAAGAGAGTGGAGTTTAGAAATGCGTTTATCATTTATATGGCCCAAGCGACAATACCAGAGATATGCAGAATTTGAGTCATTTGGTTTAAATCGTTTAGTATTAATGTTATAGATGGACTTGTAATTCTCTTTCTTAAGATCTAACACATAAAGACATCATTCTAATAAAACATTTCCATAGAAAAGATCATCCTTTAAGATAGAACAATTATTATTCTAAATAACAAATTTATAACCATACAAACCTAGACTAGAAATAAAAAATAATATTTCTGCTCATAGCAGCTACAAAATAACAATTATTAAGTACTAATACAAGTCCACTAGGCAAAGTCAATAAATAAGTTCCTACGGCTAATGCAGCAACTCTTGCTCTATTTCTCACACGCAGGTCAACTTCGCCCTTAGCTAATCTTCTACTCCTTTGTAGTCCCTGCATATCATTACAAATGTGAGTACCACATCCGGTATCCAATACCCAAGATTTAGGATTAAGTAAATTAGTTTCAATAATAAAAATACCTGAAGCAGTAGTCACACTACCCTTCTTGATTTCATCCTTATAGAGTTTGTAGTTTCTCTTCCAATGGCCAACCTTGTTGCAATGGAAGCAAACTCCATCCTTATCTTTTTTGATCTCAGATTTAGGCAACACCTTGCCTTTACCCTTGCTCTTGTTCCTGGTCTTCTTACCCTTCTTCTTGTGACCATTAGGATGTCATTGATAATATTCGTCTTCATGTCCTCCTGTGCGTTCTTATGCATCCCATGCAATTCGATGATGGATTTCTCCATCTGATGCATATTATAGTTCATGATGAATTGCTTAAAACTAGGAGGCAACAATCCGAGAATTATATCAACAACCAATTATCTGGGCATGGCTAAACCAAGCCTCTCTAATTGATCAAGATAGCTCTTCATCTTGAGTACATGAGCACTCACAGATGAACCTTCAACCATCTTCGTATCAGTTAGAGAGACGGCCGCCTTGTAGTGCTCAACTCTAGCCTGCTCTTGGAATATTTTCTTGAGAGTTATGATTATATCGTAAGCACCCATATCCTCGAGCTGCCTCTGAAGCTCGGAGGTCATAGTCCCTACCATGAGAGAAGCTATCTCTGTGTCATCTTTGATGTATTTAGCATACGCGTCCCAGACAGGCCTTGTGGCTCTCTGTTCTGGTTCCTTTGGGTAAGCCTCTTCTATGACTTAGAGTTTATTGTCAGCCTTGAGAATAATTCGCAGATTTCTAAACCAGTCAAGGAAGTTAGACCCATTGAGCTTATCCTTCTCAAGGATAGATCGCAAATTCAACCCAGTTGAATTGTTATTGTTTGCCATTATTCTACAAGTAAAAATGTAAAGTGCCATTATTATTTATTCATTGGGGTTGTTTTGTTTTGGTGTTTCTTATATTGTACTCCCACTATTTTCTTCAAATCAACCACCTTCAGTAGTATTGATTCGGAAACTTCAATTAAATGAGGTTTCATAGTGAGTCAAGATCCGTATTTCATTGAGCAGTAAGTGCGCTGCGGCGCAACCCTTAATGCTCAACTCTTTAGGTAGGAACACTTTTCAATTGCATCATATGCAACTCTTGCCTTTTATGGAATGAGTATCTTATACTCGGTGTATTATCCCATCTTGTGCCCTAAGCCCAAGTCCGATTTTCTTGCTCAGTTAAGTTTAACCATGTATGGGTATCCGCAAAGCAGTTTCCAGCACACTCAGTTCAGGCATGACCTGTGCTAGTCACTACTTCCCGCGTGCCCCTTTCCAAAGACAATCCCCACATGCCCAGCTCCGGCATGACCCATGTGAAAAACTGTCTGAGTACTGAGGATTACAGTGACATGGGAGGCACTTCATTACTTAATATTCTGAAGGATTTTGTTTTTAGATTTATAAATATAAACATCACAAAAATAAGATAAGTATAGTATGAGCCTATTCCTCACGAGCGATCATGAGGTTCCTAATCCTAGATCTATGTCTAGATTGCAGCTATAATCTTCAATGAACCCTTCGTTGTGTGTGCGAAGATCCAATGCCACCTTCTGAAGATTGCGCTAAGAACTTTGCCTTGTAGTCTTGATATAATATCTTTCCTAACAACTATCCTATTGCTAGAAAAGGTAATTTACAACTTTGGACAACTCACAGGTTGCCATAATTATAACTTTGGAGTACTCACTTGTTGCCCTCGATATTAAATAAAATTTCAAACATTCACACACAAAATTACATCCCAGAACAATCACAGTGTTGTTTTCAGTTTGATGATAGTCAAAATAATTCCACATTACTAATTTATTTTTGTGAGATTGGTGTAAAAGTTTAGAACATTCAAGCTCAACCTAAAATGACAAAAGATGCGATAAATGATAATGGAGACTTGTTCGAGCCAGCTTCATTCCTCCTATCTCGAAAGTTCTAAAAGATGCCATGCACTCTCAAGAGATCAAGCTTTGGAGCATCTTCAGTGTTTTCTAAAATTAGTTTTTGTTATTTTTTGAGAAATCTTTATTCTACACTTAAGGGAGAAAACTGCCTTATTTTTGTCTATTCCGTTCAAAACGGAACTGCTCCATTCTGAACGGAATAACCTTTTTTTTGGACGCTTTTCTGTGTTATTCTCTGGCTGAAAAATGACCCCTTATGTTCTGAACGGAAGTATTCCGTTCGAAACGGAACGACAGATTTTTTGCTCATTTGAAAGAATCTGCTTTTATCATGTTTCCTTCTCTGCATTCCGTTCAGAATGGAAGGCCTTCCATTCTGAACGGAAGGTCGCAGATTTCCTTTTCTGAGAGACTGAACCTTCCTATTTAAAAAGGTGTTGCCTCAATTTCAATTTTCTATCAATTTTCTCAAGATTAAAAAGGCAAAAACTCTCTCTAGTGTTCTATAAAAATTGCTCTAAAATAATTGTGAGATTAGCGAGTTCTTGAGTGATTTATTTGGTGTTTGTTTGAAGTTAAAGAAATCAAGTTTGTAACTTATTTCTCCATCGAGTTTGTTGTAAGACGAGCAGTGGTTCGAGGTCTTGTAATGATAAAGTTTGTTAGTGAAATCGGAGCCGCAAGGCAAGTCTCGGAGAGTAGGCAGCTCGTGAACGCGGTAAGGGCCGCTAGCGAGTCAACAGGTGGTTAAGGCTAACACAACCACCTCGCCGAACTTCGTCAATAGATCTGGTGTTCGGTATCGATTTCCTTTTTCATTTACTTTACTTTCTTGTTTAATTAAATTACTTTGCTAATTAGAATTTGTACAACCATCATCCAAACATCTTAAAATTATTAAAAAGTAAAAACCATAAAAATTAGTATAATCTTCACACTTCCGCATGTAGTAGACCTGCCTATAGGTCTCAAGTAAACAACACACAGATCTAAGGCTCATACCATATTTATATATTCAAATTCCATGTATAACAAAAATTGACGTTTCTTGCAAAACCAACCATATTCCGTTCGGAATGAAACAGTTCCGTTCTGAACGGAACCAACACTGAAAAATTGCTCATTTATATTTTTTATACTGTCTATTACAATATATAGTTTATATATTATTTTGTAGGAGTAATATGATAATTCTATATCTTGCAATATATGATACTTCTAAATCTTTCATGGATAAAATCATCCTTAAAAAATTATGAGGTGATATTCAAGTTTTACAATGTTCTTATATGTTAATTACTATATATAAAATTTTATAGGGTTTTCAAGACATTTTGTTTTGCCCAGCCGGCCCACTATATTTTGGTTCCTGAATAATTATTGGCACACCGGTTTAAAAAAAAGGGAAATTTTATTATTTGGGTGACTATTTCTTTCAGTAAATAATGTTATAAGAATATTTTTGGAAAATATTTCTTTTCTTAAAAAAAAATTAAAATATTATATTTTCATAATTTTAATTCAAACACATATTTTCTAATAATTTTTTTCTTAAATCTGTTTTTAAAAAATATTTTTAATGATTGGATTCAAATTGGGAACTAATATCAAATAAAATTACATATAGATACAAATTGGGGACACTTAGCAATTTATAAGAGTACACATGTCAAGAATCCTCAAATCATAAGCTCTATATATTAGAAAGAATTTCAGAAGTGAAAGTGGAGGAGATGAATTTTGAATTTCGTATTTTGAAATGGAAACCCTGAACCGATAAGCTCCCTTATTTTATTGGCTGTCAGAAACAAAGAAGGCCCAATAATTGCAGCTACAAAAAAAATTCTGATTCCCACCCACATGACTATTTCATATTTATTTCATAGTAAAATAAGGCCCATGGGTGAGAATTCAGCAAAACATAAAAAACCACTTCAGCAAGGCCCGGATGGTGAGTACTTGATGGCAAAAACAACCCACTCACATCAGCTGATGTATAGTGGCCTTATGTGGGGAAATAGAGGGGCATATTATAAGCCCTCATTATTTAATGTTCTATTATTGACCCTATATACAATTCTCTAAATTTGGTGATATGATGACATGTGTTATTTTACAAAAATTTGGTGTCATATATTCTTTGTAGAGAGTTATTTAATAAGACAAATCAGTTTCAATACAACCCGTTAGAAATTTTGTTTGCACTACATGTCACAAATAATCACAAGGACCCCCACTAATTTAAGAAATTTATATAAATGCATCTATGTTCTAAACCGTGTAACGTGTCATCCACCAAGCACACTCACATTGACAAGTGACCCATTACTTTTTCAAGCATGCCATATGGCAACATTAGAAAACGCACTCCTTATCCCATATGCCATACATATTAAATTGACTCTATGTTGTATTTCATGTAGCGGGTCTGTGTCAAGCACATTTAAATGACTCATTATATTTTCAAACATAACATAACACATAATAATATTGAAAGAACATGTAAAGGAAACAATAA